>OZ024742.1:216372987-216405487 GCA_964016885.1 Eledone cirrhosa | reverse complement strand
TTCACAACCGATCTCTCTTTGACTTGAAGATACCTTCTTTCCTCTTTACTCTCGTCTTTGTAAGTCTCCGAAATGGAGTCATAGGCATTGCTTTCTTGTAGACTAACCAATAGAAATGGCAAACTCAAGCACAACTGAAACTGTAGTGTGTACAGGGTGCGAGGTACTTAGATCGAATCAGGAACGTTGTGGTTGTAAAGCGAGCCACTTAATCATTCAGGCATAACCGAGATTAAGAATAGTTTTAAGTTCATATTTGTTTCAAGATAATTCTTCCAAAGAAAAATCGATCATTTGTGACAATACATGTGAATGTTGTGTATTTATCTGAACTCAGAGACGCATGTACACACCTATACGCGTACGCATAGTTTGTAGGTATACATCAATAGAAGTGCATGTATGTGTACAATTATGTATATACAAAACATCACAAAAAGGCAAACATGTATCTATAGCCTAATGTTTGTGTATATTACATATACACAAACTTTAGGATATAGATATATGCATGCATTTAGATAGATGATGATACAAAATAAATATAAAAGCATATATATTTGCCTTTATCCAAAAGGTTTCATTATATATATTAGCATATATAGCCGCCGAGAAGCAAACATTTATGACTAATAAAAGGGGAACGAATCGAATAAAGTATCTCTGGAGCCATAAGTGCAACCGTTCACATACACACACACACACACACACACACACACACACACACACACACACATATATATATATATATATATATATATATATATATATATATATATATATATATATATATAAACATATATATATATATATATAAACATATATATATATATATATATACATATATATATATATATATATATATATATATATATATATATATATATATATATATATATAAACATATATATATATATATATATATATATATATATATATATATATATATATATAAACATATATATATATATATATATATATATATATATATATATATATATATATATATATATATATAAACATATATATATATATATATATATATATATATATATAAACATATATATATATATATATATATATATGTGTGTGTGTGTGAGAGAAAAACCACAGACCCTCCATCTCAACTCTACCTTTGAAAAGCAGAACTGCGAAACCGGTAAAGGAACCAAATAAATATATATATTTTTTAAGAATAAGACTCCAGTTGCATTTTCGATTTCATCTTTTTTTCTTTATACATTCACTTGTGTAGGACACCTCGGTTATTTTTCATTGTGTTAAAACAAACCTCAATTTCTAATATATATATATATATATAGGAACGAGTAGGACCCCGACGGCTGAGCTCAAGCCGTTTCGACGGCTAGTCCAGACGGCTAGTCCAGACGGCTAGTCCAGAATTAGCCGTCGAAACGGCTCGAGCTCAGCCGTCGGGGTCTTACTCGTTCCTATTACCTATTCTACTACCCTAAGTATTGAGTACTTTCGTGCGTTATGGTCCACCTGGTTCCTTACCACATTTACTTCGTTATATATATATATATATATATATATATATATATATATATATATATGTGTGTGTGTGTGTGTAAGTATCCATATAATGTATAGAAACTGTGCAGTGTCGTGCTTTCACCCAATTCTAAAAATTAACTCTCAACGTGAATCTTTCATGATTTGAATCTCGTATCATTTCTGATTTAGTTTCATAGAGCACTTTATTGATTTAGTTTAGTTTATTCGAAATTGAAAGAGTTCCTCTATCGATTGGTACAATGACACAGATGCAAATAGCTTACATATTTACAATATCATGCACACACGCACATACTCACACATACGCACATACTCACACATACGCACACACACACACACACACACACACACACACACACACACACACACACACACACACACACACACACACACACACACACACACATATATATATATATATAGTCATATATATATATATATATATATATATATAGTCATATATATATATACATATATATATATATATAGTCATATATATATACATATATATATATATATATATATATATATATATATATATATATATAGTCATATATATATATATATACATATATATATTCATATATATATATATATGTATATATATATATATATATATATCGACATTCGATCGACTTTCCGCAAATCGGACCGAGGAAACAATGTTTCCATTGGTCTTTCCAATTGCTAATACTATCTATCGGTCGCAACACCAGGTAGAAGGGGTTACATGAATTAAAGTGTCTTGCTCAAGGACATAACGCATCACCCGGTCCGTGAATCGAACTCACAACCTATCGATTGCGATTCCAATTCTCTAACCACTCAGCAAGTGTAGCACCATAAATGAATATAGACTTCAGCGAGGGGGGATAGTAGAAGAATTGTTTGGCTTTATGTATATATACCGTATATACTCGTGTAAAATCGAACCTTGTAGACCATTTTTAATGTTAAATTTCTGAGGTTAACTATTACATAGATACTACGTTTGGGGGTCTTGAAATTCGAGGTAGAATCCACAGGACATACCCAGAAACCCAACTAATATGTAAACGAATAAAATGAAAAACAATGAATCATTACCGATTTTATACAACAAAACACACGACTGAAGTCGCGCCATTCTACGAATTCAGACAGTGGTATTTGCTAGCGTTCCCTGATAGCGTTGTATGTGAAACACATTTACAATGCAAATATACGACGAGACGAGCGCTGACTCATGTGTTTATTGTTTTTAGAAATGATCTAAATGTAAAGGTTGTAGGCATGCAGCACATCCGGTGCTTAGGTCTTAGTAATGGTGATGGGGCACACATCAACAGTGTTCGCTATTATATAATGTTTCACTATAAACACTGAGTATTTATACTATATGCACCAATCATTCCAGTTATAGAACAGGCTTCGATAACATAGGCACACGTTTGGGTATTTTTTTAGTTTCAGACGTGTATTATCAATTCATGAGGATTTTGTGTCAGCGTTATTTCTTGGTACATTATGATATCTTGACCTACAAATGTTGACCTGTTACTCGTGACATATTAAGGTAAAATTTTACATGAGGTCTATTGGAAATTCTAGGATTCGTGTTTGTGCATCGTGGGGCGCATGTTAAGACAGTTGTAGTCAATATATCACGCGGGTTCGTTGAAAACTGGTCAATATCGAAGATGTTTAAGTGAAAATAGATGAGTTTAGAGAAATAACATCCCTGTTATTCTGACTGAGGAGACACCCTCAGTCAGAATAACAGGGATGTATTATTGCTGGAAACAGGTAATGGGTGTTTGCACAGAGGAGGTATAACGGTTTAGTGGATGTGGTGAGCTTCTGATATAGGAACACTTTAAAGTTCGCGGTAGGCTTTGGTGTACATAGAAAATCAGGAATGATGGTTTACCGTAAATCATTATGTCGATCATGTTAAACAGACCCCCTTCACGCAGCATTCCACTCTGGTCATCAATGCTCCATTTAGCTACTGAAGATTGGTATAAAAAATAAAATTGAAAAACCGTGAAAGAGCAAAAAGAAGGATCTGTGGTGTAACTACTGAATATAAACGATATTTTCAGAGAAATATATTTAGAAGTTGCTATCTCGCTCGTGATCTGGGTTGGTAGCCCAGACCAGATTCCAAGACAGCCTGATCCTCAGACCAGTGTTAACACAACAAAAATCACATGAAATCTGTTGACGAACCAGCAAAACCACAAACAGGGCATATAGAATGACCAAACACGGGCTTATAATTCAACGGACGCACTTATTCTGAGCATTACAAGAAAAAAACCCATTATAAACAAAACCAAAATTAACGGCTATAAATATAAATACAGAAATATATCCACGTAAACACGATCACACACATACACACACACGTGCATAAAATGCCTACGCACACACTCTCTCACACGTAGTAATCGTACAAGTACATACATACACATACCCACATTGACACAAATATATATGTATACATATATACAGACTGCATTGCATTGGTTCCCTCACACGTTTCCTATAGGGATAAGGATAAAGATCCCATAATTACTTATGGAGTCGTAGAGGCACCGTCATACGGCGTGTCTAGGGCACTTTTAAACCTGGTTGAGCCCAACACACTCCAGATGTGTACACAGCCGATTTTCTCTATAGAGGAAGAATCAACCCCAGTACTGGACTGGTACTTTTATATCAACCTCGAATGGATGAAACGCAAAATTGATCACGGCGCGATTTGAACTAAGAGCGCGAATTGAGGTGGAACGAATACCGCAAAGCATTCCATCCAACGTCTTAACGACTTTCTCCCTCTTTATATATATATATATATATATATATATATATATATATATATATATATATATATATATATATATATATATAAATATATATATATATATATATATATATATATATATATATATAAATATATATATATATATATTGGAATAAATGCTCTGAAATAGCGATATATATGTGAATATAGACATAGAATATTCGAAAATATTCTGTATGTTTATAATAAACATTTTGAAGACCTAATCGCTATACGTGACGTATTCTATTCTATAGCGATTAGGTCTTCAAAATGTTTATTATAAACATACAGAATATTTTCGAATATTCTATGTCTATATTCACATATATATCGCTATTTCAGAGCATTTATTCCAATTTCTAATTTCTGCCGGACCGGCAACCGCTCTTTCAAACCAGTTCCTGTACACAGCTAAGTATTCTATAAGTCTCTAGCTGTGTCATTCTCGATAAAAGCACTGGATATGTAGTCCTGATGATTTCTAACGAGAATGAAACGCGTAGATTACTTCCCTTGCTTTTATCGAGAATCTAATTGTAATACGTGACGTATTCTATTCTATAGCGATTAGGTCTTCAAAATGTTTATTATAAACATACAGAATATTTTCGAATATTCTATGTCTATATTCACATATATATCGCTATTTCAGAGCATTTATTCCAATTTCTAATTTCTGCCGGACCGGCAACCGCTCTTTCAAACCAGTTCCTGTACACAGCTAAGTATTCTATAAGTCTCTAGCTGTGTCATTCTCGATAAAAGCACTGGATATGTAGTCCTGATGATTTCTAACGAGAATGAAACGCGTAGATTACTTCCCTTGCTTTTATCGAGAATCTAATTGTAATACGTGACGTATTCTATTCTATAGCGATTAGGTCTTCAAAATGTTTATTATAAACATACAGAATATTTTCGAATATTCTATGTCTATATTCACATATATATCGCTATTTCAGAGCATTTATTCCAATTTCTAATTTCTGCCGGACCGGCAACCGCTCTTTCAAACCAGTTCCTGTACACAGCTAAGTATTCTATAAGTCTCTAGCTGTGTCATTCTCGATAAAAGCACTGGATATGTAGTCCTGATGATTTCTAACGAGAATGAAACGCGTAGATTACTTCCCTTGCTTTTATCGAGAATCTAATTGTAATACGTGACGTATTCTATTCTATAGCGATTAGGTCTTCAAAATGTTTATTATAAACATACAGAATATTTTCGAATATTCTATGTCTATATTCACATATATATCGCTATTTCAGAGCATTTATTCCAATTTCTAATTTCTGCCGGACCGGCAACCGCTCTTTCAAACCAGTTCCTGTACACAGCTAAGTATTCTATAAGTCTCTAGCTGTGTCATTCTCGATAAAAGCACTGGATATGTAGTCCTGATGATTTCTAACGAGAATGAAACGCGTAGATTACTTCCCTTGCTTTTATCGAGAATCTAATTGTAATACGTGACGTATTCTATTCTATAGCGATTAGGTCTTCAAAATGTTTATTATAAACATACAGAATATTTTCGAATATTCTATGTCTATATTCACATATATATCGCTATTTCAGAGCATTTATTCCAATTTCTAATTTCTGCCGGACCGGCAACCGCTCTTTCAAACCAGTTCCTGTACACAGCTAAGTATTCTATAAGTCTCTAGCTGTGTCATTCTCGATAAAAGCACTGGATATGTAGTCCTGATGATTTCTAACGAGAATGAAACGCGTAGATTACTTCCCTTGCTTTTATCGAGAATCTAATTGTAATACGTGACGTATTCTATTCTATAGCGATTAGGTCTTCAAAATGTTTATTATAAACATACAGAATATTTTCGAATATTCTATGTCTATATTCATATATATATATATATATATATATATATATATGTATATATATATATATATATATATATATGTATATATATATATATATATATATATATATATATATATATATGTTTATATATATATATTATATATATATTTATTAAAATAACAGATTAAAGTTTAAGCAAAGAATCGCTGCTTTCACCCTTAACGGGATCTTCTGAAACTAACAAAGTCAATCTGTAAACGCAGAACTGGATATTTCAAAAAACGTTGCAGCCGGAGGAAGGCAGGAAGACGATACTTTGGTTCGTGGCAACGTTCTCTGGCAAAGAACGGGAAAAAACGAATAATACGTCATTAATAAGAGCGGTGAAAAACAATTACGCGCAAAGACAAAACGACGTTTATGGTATAAAGAGGTCGTAGACTAATGTTCTCTTAGGTGGTGCATAGAGACGTTCTCTGGCAATGAACGAAAAAACGAAGATAATAAGTCATATGTGGAGCGTGGAGAACAATAGCACGCAAAGACAAAACCACGTAAATGGTATCGAGCCCTCTTTGGATTTTAGTCTTCAATTTTATTATTATTACTATTATATATATATATATATATATATTATATATATATATATATATATATATATATATATATATATATGTTCGATCTCTATCGATGGGGCTCGGCTCTGGAATCAAAAGCTCCTGACACTTCTGTTCGCTTATTATTAATAATTGTTTCTACTTTAGGCACAAGGCCAGCAATTACCCAGTGCATTACTGGTACTTTATTTTATCCACCCCGTAAGGATGAAAGGCAAAGTCAACCTCGGCGGGATTTGAACTCAGATCGTAAAGGGACGTAACTATGCTGGAAAGCATGGCGTCCGACCCTCTACCGATACTGCCAATCCACCAATGATACTTATTATTAATATTACACTCTGCTTAGTACAACACCAAAGTACATACTAGAAACTACGCATCGAGTGCTCACGTGGGTGTACCAACATTAACTTGACTTTACAATCCCTAAAATATATATATATATATGTGCGTACACCCACATAAACACACTCAACCTCCGGAATCCACACGCCCCCTCCCCCAAGCCTTTGACCCCCTTCTTCTTCCACACACACGCACACACCGACTTACACCCCACCCCACGCACACACCTTTTCCTCAACATGAAACCTTGTTCTTCCTCCAACTCTCACATACACACACACGCACACACACACACGACGCCTACACACATACACAAACACCACCTTCAGCCTTCCCCACTTCGACCAAACTCCACCTGCCACCACCCTTACACGCCTCACACCCTTCCACCATTTGTTCATTTTATTGTTTATTCTTATGTTTATTTTTACGTTTATTTTTATTTTTATTTGTTCTCCTTCCCCCTTTTCTGTAAATGTATTTCCACCCCTACTCCACACACTCTCGGAACTCATAGTAAGACTTTAACCTATTTTCTCCCGAAGAAGGGCTTATGCGCGAAACGTCGTTCCCCACCCCCACTCGCAATAGCGTGAATCTAATAAACCTTTATTTGTCTGCCTCTCTGTTTCGTTCCCGTCCAAATTTGCACTATATATATATATATATATATATATATATATATATATATATAAAAATAAATGAGCAGAACAAGTGATCATCAAACAATCTTTTAAATAAATTAAAAAACTATCTAAATATTCACCCGTTCTATTGCCGTTACCGACGGTTTCACTAATCAAAAGATTGGAAATTCGGAGAATTTCCAATGAAAAGAATTAGATCTCCAGACAGCTATTTCCGTACCATAAGAGTATAAAGTCTCATAGTAAGAGAAAATATCGCTTCCTGCCCGTTGCATGGGGTCAAGCCGTTAAAGTAACACAGACACAAACAATAGGCCACAAGTAAAAGCGGGATATTATAAACTTGTTGATAATGCTGCTAAAAATAGGAGCGCGATACAACCTTTTGTTCTCTACATATAGGAGAATAATTATAAAAGGGTATGGATATTCCAACAGGCACCAAGTACCTACAGAAATATTCATGGTGTTTATAATAGTTGTGGTTCGATGGTACTAATTTGAGATACCAGAACTATAAAAATGAGCGGAACAAGTGATCATCAAACAATCTTTTAAATAAATTAAAAAATGATTTAAATATTCACCCGTTCTATTGCCGTTACCGACGGTTTCAAAAGATTGGAAATTCGGAGAATTTCCAATGGAAAGAATTAGATCTTAAGACAGCTATTTCCGTTCCATAAGAGTATAAAGTCTCATAGTAAGAATTTAACGGCCTGACGCCATGCAACGGGCAGGAAGCGATATTTGCTCTTACTATGAGACTTTATACTCTTATGGTACGGAAATAGCTATCTGAATATCTAATTCTTTCCATTGGAAATTCTTCGAATTTCCAATCTTTTGATTAATGAAACCGTCGGTAACGGCAATAGAACGGGTCAATATTTAAATCGTTTTTTAATTTATTTAAAAGATTGTTTGATGATCACTTGTTCCGCTCATTTTTATAGTTCTGGTATCTCAAATTAGTACCATCGAACCACAACTATTATAAACACCATGCATATTTCTGTAGGTACTTCGTGCCTGTTGGAATATCCATACCCTTTTATATATATATATATATATATATATAATATATAAGATCAAAGGATGGTTAAAAGAGTTCCATGTATTTTATTATGCGCATTTCAAAAACGAATATCATCATGCAATAACATTTGCGTTTTCGTCAGATAAAATAGGGAGACATGATATGAAGGTTAAAACACACTTGTGAATAGTGCAGTTTTAAATCAACATATGTTGATTTAAAACTGCACTATTCACAAGTGTGTTTTAACCTTCATATTTTATCTCCCTATTTTATGTGACGAAAACGCAAATGTTATTGCATGATGATATTTGTTTTTGAAATGCGCATAATAAAATACATGGAACTCTTTTAACCATCTTTTGATCTTATATATTATTTATACTCCAGTCCTACAAACTGTAGAGTGCTTCTTATCCCATATCTGCATTGCTTTATTGTACTACAATAAAACTCACGTCCTACATATATATATATATATATGCAAAAGAAAAAGTATCAAACTACATGATGTCTTCCGAAGCTGTTCAATTCAATAAAGGAGTTAAGGTACTTGTTTTTATTATTTTACATTTTGTTACAGAAAAGACTTCTCATGAAATCCCTATTCTTTAAATGAATAAAATAAAATATCTCACTCATACCCTTTCACCAGGAATCCATTTCCATGAATTATCATAGTGTAATAATTTTTATTTTTTCTCTAAATGTTTCTTGAAATTTTATATATTCATAGAAAAATAATCAATGACGTAAGTGAATGAATTAAACATATTTAATCCAGAAAGATTGTCATATAACATAAAACAGGTAACAACAGAAAGTGAAAAAACATTCCAATATTTTTAATGATATTCTTAGACCCTGTATGTGATAATATTTAAAAATAAACATGACTTGTTTCTCTTTTCAAACAAAACAATTTTCTAGATTTATACAGTTTCATCAAACTTCAAATGAATCAGGTAGTATTTTAAGAATATAAAATCCGTAGAATCATAAAATGATTTGACGTATTAGACGAATATTCACATCAGTCATAGTTTTAAGCCATAACATTTTACTCTGTGAATAAAATAGTTGAACATCTTTAACATTGGTATGAAAGATATTTCCAAATGATTTCCAAATAATGCCTATCTAGAATAATTACGAATATGTTGAGTAAATTTATACGAATGTTAAGTAGAATATTCTAAGTAGAATATTAAGGTATTCATAGAAGCAAAGCTATATATTGTCAAACGATATAGGAAACAAAATATAAATACATACAAGCAATAGATGTCAGTCTATTTCTCACTCGAATTTTTTTAGGATCGTATAGGTTGAATGAACAGGGGTTCGAATATAGCTTACCTATTTTGTTCGAGAGCAGTGGAGTAACATTGGGTTTTTTCTGACTAGGCACATAAAGCTGCAATATACGTTCGACAATATGCAAACATCATTCATATAAATGAAGTAAAATAGCTTGAAATAAAATTGAAAGAGTTTCGATTATTCGTTGACAGTAATATATGTATTTATATCTACATTATTCGGGAACTGTGTTGCAAATGGATCGTAAAATTATCATCAAAATACGTATCATCTAGCTGAAGAAAAATGATTCACGAAAACAAAAGTTAGAATACTGATTTATCTGGCAGCCATATTTATATTCTTCATATAGTTGTTGTTGTTATTGTTGTCATTCAAATGATGGTATCCATAGAATGCAACTATTCTACCTCTTGCCGTATAATCTGGTATTGTACATATGTAAGATATAGTTATTAGGCTGATAATCAGAGTGGTGGATTGGTAGAATCGTTAAAACGCCGGATAAAATGTCCTGTTGTATTTGTTCAGGGACTTTACATTCTGAGTTCGCCTCTGCCTTTTATCCTTCCAGCGTCGTACTAGTTGGGTCTCGAGATTCATTTAATCAATCCTGTTCTTCTTCAAAATCGGCTGGAAGAGTGATTCAACGCCATCCTCAACGTAAAACACTATAATCAACTGTTATATGTTAAGAAGTGTTTTATTCCGGTTCCATAGCATCTAAAGCGACGATAAGAAGCCACAACAATTACAAAGAAAGACGACAGCAGCAACAGCACAAAAACATATCAGGAATGAAACAAATTAAAAACCAACGAAATAAAAGCCTAATGCAACAACAAACAAACAAATGAAAATAGAATAAATAAACCAACAACAGACAAACAAAAAAACATCAATAAACATTAATATTCATTAATGTGGTATATGGTTCAAGGACCAACGTGGAATTGACAAATGCATTGCCCCGAAGTTATTCATTTGATCATAACAATGATATAAGTTGCTATTTTTCAGATCGAACTGGAGATGATATGAGGAAGTGAGCAATGAAGTTAGTGTGTTAGACAGAACTCGAGCAAGTAGAATAACAATTCTATGAATAACATTAATTTCCAATCGTATCTGATTTTATATATATATATATATATATATATATATATATATATATATATTCATGTATGTATGTGAATGTGTGTGCGTGCATGTAATACCATATGCCAATACACAAACACACAAGTGCACCCCACTATATATATATATGTGTGTGTGTGTATGTGTGTGTCTGTGTGTGTGTGTGTGTGTGTGTGTGTGTGTGTGTATGTGTGTGTGTGTATGTGTGCACTTGTGTACATATAGAGTATACAATTACTCGTCAGCGTGAAAGTACATATATAAATATACATATCGTATAAACATGTATATATAAAGTATATATAAATATACATATTGTATAAACATGAATTTCCCGTATTTTCTTGTAGATTGAAAATAAATGATCAGCGTTCTTAATCGATTTTTGATCCTTATTTGGGTCTCTTCAGAAGATATCTAACTCATTTATAAACCACAATGTATTGTCATATAATCATCATTGTCATCATCCTCATCGTACGACTGATGTAGCAGACGGCCAATATTTTCCTCAATCCATTATATCTTGCACAATTCTCTGTCATTTGTTTGGGTTTTAGTCCTCGCCATTGGATTCCTAGGCTACATTTGAGCGCAGAACACTGTTAGAACGGATACACACCGAGGTTAACTTTGCCTTTCATTATTACAAGGTCGGTGGATTGGCAGTATCGGTAGAGGGTCGGGCGCCATGCTTTCCAGCATAGTTACGTCCCTTTACGATCTGAGTTCAAATCCCGCCGAGGTTGACTTTGCCTTTCATCCAAGGTCGATAAAATAAAGTACCAGTAATGCACTGGATAATTGCTGGCCTTGTGCCTAAAGTAGAAACAATTATTACCTGGTCGATAAAATAAAGTACCAGTCCCGCATTGGGGTCGATTTAATCGACTTTCCCCGAACCCAAAATTTGCTGGCCTTGTGCCAAAAGTAGAAACAATTATAGACTTGTAATACATTTTATCCACTACAAATGGATGATACTTGTATTGAGAAAATATTGAGCCATAAGCAATTCTACAAACGATTCTATCAGCCACTTGCTACAAATCTCTGCTTGAATTTAGCAATTACATACATTGTACAGAAAACATTAGCTGCATTATAAATCAAATCAATCTCCTTATAATATATAACCAACAATTTCTCTGTCCGACAGTGGAAACACGTGTGCGCGTGGTTGCTATATATCTCTCTCTCTCTCTCTCTCTCTCTCTCCAGCTATCCCTCTCTTTTAGTCTGTCTGTTTCTCTCACTCTCACTCTTTCTCTTTGTAACACACAAACATTCCTCCCCCTCTATCGCTGTGACGAATGGGGAGATGGAGGAGGAGGAGGAGGAGAAGGAGAGAGTCACTTCGTCACTTCACCTCTGCCTTTCTTTCTCTCCCCTCTCACTCCCTCATTACGTACAGACATTAGGGCGGTGGATTGGGAGAATCTGTAGAGAGTCGGACACCATGTTTCATAGCATCGAGTTACGTCCCTTTACGGTCTGAGTTCAAATACCGCCGAGGTTAACTTTGCCTTTCATCCTCACGGTGTCTATAAAATAAAGTACCAGTAATGTACTGGATAACTGCTGGCCTTGTGCCAAAAGTAGAAACAATTATTAGAAACATTGCTTCATTTTTACATATCTAAGCATTAGTAAAATAACTAATAATTTCAAAAGTAATTTTTCAATTCCAATTGTTATGAACAGCAAAACATTAATAATAATTTTGTTCTAAGAAATATATATACATTTCTGTGTGTGTAATATATATATATATACACATACAGAAATATATATATATATACACACAGAAATATATATACATTTCTGTGTGCGTAATATATATATATATATATATATATATATATATATATATATATATATATATATATATATATATACACACACAGAAATATATATACATTTCTGTGTGTGTAATATATATATATACACACAGAAATATATATACATTTCTGTGTGTGTAATATATATATATATACATATACACATACTGAGATATATATATATACACACAGAAATATATATACATTTCTGTGTGCGTAATATATATATATATATACACACACAGAAATATATGGGCATTTCTCTGTTTGTCTGTCTGTCTGTCCTTCCCTAAAACTCAAATGTAGGTGCTACAGAAATATTACCTTCCTCTTCCTTTCTCCACTTTGGTACTACCAAGACAAACACTGTCGCTATAGACACATTACCTTCCCCTCTCCACTGACGTTGGTCACTGAGGCCGAGGGAATCGCTGGTTGCTATAGAGACACCTTGCACAAGCCAGAAGTAACCAGTTCGAGGCGGTTCTGACTTGACACCATGCCAAGTCTACTTATAATACATAATGGGCATTTCTCTGTTTGTTTGTCTGTCTGTCCGTCTGTAAAAAATACCAAGGAAACAAATAGACGCGCTTTCAAATCTCTATGCTTTTCAAATTCATTACATTAATCTTTATTTATACGTTTCGCTTTACGAGTGTTTCGACTTACGAGTGTTTCGACTTACGAGTGTTTCGACTTATCATTATATATAAACGTTTCTATTTCCATCGTTTTATCGTAAGCGTTTATATATTTCCATCGTTATATCATAACGTTTATGTATCATAACGTTTATATTTCCGTCACTAATCTCTTTTTCTCCTTTTTCGTTTTAACATATATTTATTTCAAAGACTTCACCGTATAGATAACATATATATTTATACATGCATAAAAGAGACACAGAGAGACGGTGAACATGTGGTGCCGAAAACATTTCTCATTCAAATCTCAACAATATCAGTATATACACTAGATTTGCTAGCAGAAAACCGCCCACCGGGTGGTTTTCTGCTAGTCGAATTATATAAACAGCAACAAAATGTGGATGACGCCAGGAGTAACTAGTTCCAGTAACACAAAATATTTTCCACTAAGCTGTAAGTACCTTACAACTGAAATAATGGAAGGAATTGAAGTGACGGAGTCATACACACACACTCATACACGCACACACAAGCGCGCGCGCGCGCACACACACACACACCGACATACTAAAGAAAAGCGTTAATAAACTGCTAGATAAAAATATCTGTTTTTCTAAAAAAAGATTTAAAAGAGAATTTATCTAGTTCATTTGTAGCTTGAAAATGACTAAATTCATTAGTATTTCAATAAGTTGTCCCGTTATTAAAGCATTTTACGTGGACTGATGGAAATTATAATCTTGAAACCGACATGAGCCTCGAATAAAACGTTCTGAAATAATTTGAGATGCATATCATAAAACATGAAAACAAAAATCCCTTGACATAACCATCACAAATACAAAAGGCTTCGGCTCAACTGCCATTGGCAAGTACGCATGATTTCAGAGATGACAATAGAAACAAACCCCAACAGACTAGATTTCAAGCAGACGACCATAGGATAGAAGAGATGAAAATATTTATTTATATATATAAACATATATATATATATATATATATATATATATATATATATATATATATATGAGATTCTACAGGACTAGAACTGTTTCATTCTTGAGAAATCATCATATATTTATTTTGCGAGGTTTTCGATAGAAATCGTGTATCAAAACAAGTATTGTTATACTTTGGGAGGGTCATATTTTTGTAATAATGTTGCCAGAAATAATTGTTTCTACGTTTTGGCAGAAAACTGGTACTTTATTTTATTCCCTCCGTAAGGAACCTCGGCGGGTTAACCTACTGCAAGAATTAATAACAGAACACACTGTTTAGTTGGTTTTCACTTCTGTATCTTTTATATCAGTTAATTCATTCGGTCCTCAATGTTTACCATTGACTGACCAACGGACAAAAATACAGATATAATATAGATATACACGCATATATATATAGTCTAACAAAGTTCTTTCGTTGCACATCTGCAACATCACCAGTGGTACTATTATATTCCTCCTGTTGTATCTACGCCATTTTTATTTAATCTGTATATTTATTTATTTTTATCTTCTTCTCTGCGCATGCGTTTGGGTGTGTGTATAGTGTTTGGTGTGTGTTCGCGTTTGGGTGACTGTGTTTTGGTTATTGTATTATATCTTAGTTTACTAGTGTGTGTTTATATGTGTTTGTTGTTATTGTGCTTGTGTATACATTTATTTATTTATTTATTTATTTATATTTCTCTTAAGTCAGTATTGTTTGTTTTCAGAAATATGACAACATAAATAGGCGAGACAGCTCGCTAAAAAGACGAACAAACGGTTCAAGGAATCGCTCAAAATATTACAACTGATGTTTTCTTAAAATCATATGCTGCTTGTGTTTTTTTTTTTTTATAGAAAAAAGTAAGAATAGTGTATTTCTGTGCCTGAAGGGAAACCATATTGTCAGAGCTTGAACCACATTATATTATAGGTTTACTTGAGCAAGACTGACCTGAGGTTAAACAACAACCATAGCAACAAAAAACTTCAATGATAAAAACATTGGCTTGGTGCGTAAGAAAGTAATTATTACAGATATAATCTCTCGTTATATTTTTTTGTTTTAGTGGTGATGAAATCTAGGAAGCGCGTAATTAGTAAAATAAAATAGACTCCCTATCCTCGACACCATCCAAATTGCTGCAAATAAATAAACCGATGTAAAAAGTGAAAATCTGAATTCAATGAACGGTATTGAATAAGTTTTAATTGGTGATGTTGTTTTTAAGATAATGTTCTTGCTTGCAAGATTTATGTTCTTTTTCCTCATCAACATCATTTATTTATTTATTTATTCATTTATTTATCTAATTTGCTTGTTGATTTGGCTGTTTTGTTGGTTATTTTAAAAGAAACCCCACCCCCATCCATCGTAAATGATTATGAAATAAATACAAGAAAAAAAGCAAAAGCAAATGTCTTAATTATCTTTCAAGCTAGGAATACACAAAAAGCTAAGACACCCCCAAACCTACAAACACACACACCTATACACACGCACACTCACACAGTCACACATACACACACTCGCTCATAAATATCTATATCTATATATATAAACATGTGTTATTGACAAACGTGAGAATGAGTATGCTATACATGCACACATACATTAACACACCCACACACACCCACACACACACACACACATATATATATATATATATTTAGATAATTTTAAAAACCATAAAATGCACGAGAAAGAATATTAAGATTGCTAAGATAACAAAAGAATCTTACCTTAGCAAATTTAATAACGAGTTTTTAAACCTGAACATATTTGGGATTATTAAATTTGTTAAGGTAAGATACTTTTGTTATTTTACCAATTTTAATTTTCTTTCTAGTGCATTGTATGTCTTCAAAATTATTTAAATTTGTGTTTCCTACACTGATATATATATATATATATATATATATATATATATGTGTGTATGGGGGGGGGGGGGCGTGTGTGTGTGTAAGAGTATGTAACAAATACTAACAATACTTAATGCCTGAGAGGGAAAACTCTTAAAACGAGACAATATTTAATCTTTGCGTGTAGTTGATCTGTATATTTTAATTAATTATGTGGAAAGTTATTCCTATATGACGCGAATATCTGAAAAACACAATCTCCGGGGATAAATTATCTCACGTAATTTATTTCGGTATCCTTTAAATTAGGCGAGTAAAATTCAACTGTGATGAGTTTGGTGTTAATTAGCTCTGGTGATGATAACAACATATGCGATATCTGTTTCAAAGTCGGCGTGACCTCTGGTATAGGGCCAACGTAGGAAATGATAATTTTTAGAAGCAAATACACTGACATAATTATAGGTTTAAGTAATCATGTTTATATGTGCACATTAAGTTGCACTTAATATGAACATGTAAACATAACGCCACTCCTGGTGTTATGTTAGTCATATATGGCACGTAAAACACCTGCTTTTATTATAAAGTTTGGACTCTTGCACTTATGTGTGGGGTTCATTATAGTGTCTTTAAACATTGTGAATACTAGCAGAAAAAAACCACCCTTCAGGTGGTTTTCTATTAGCTAGATATGATCAAATAAAATCGTAATTGACAATATACACAGAAATTGAACGAAGACTGTGTTTTTCTCTCTTATGTAATCAGTAATACATTAATACATTAAACAAAGACGATATTATATATAAACTGCTTTAGGAGAAGATTAGTGACAGAAATATATGAATATTTATTTAAGCGATCGCTAACCGGAAGTGTTGACATTTGAAAATTTTAAAGAAGCGAATCTTTAAATAAATAATAAAATATATTTAACTAGCAGAATGGCCCGGCGTTGCTCAGGATTTGCTCTAGGGTTCTTATTTATTTGATATATATTTATCCTTATCGAGCCTCGTGAAATAAATTGGCTTCGGGATGGTGTCTACATTTTGTGCTTATAAAAAAAATTCGTCATAGATTACTAGTGTTTTTTTCCAGTGCGAAGAAAATCAATACTTTATCGCGAAATAAATACTTTTGGTTAAATTTTGTTATTGTGTATGCAAAGATATATAATTATATATATATATATATTAAAATAACTGATTAAAGTTTAAGCAAAGAATCGCTGCTTTCACCCTTAACGAATCTTCTGAAACTAAAAAAATCAATCTGTGAACGCAGAAGTAAATATTTCGAAAAACGTTACACACTATATATATACACACTATATATACATATATATATACACACCCACACACACACCCACACCACGTCATAATCTCGTAATGCAGACAGACATATATACAGACATATATTATAGGGGCGCAACTCTAAAAAGAGAAAGAATGACAGAGAGAGAGATCGCTAAATCGCCTAATACGGTCCCTAGGGCATTGAAAGTTTGAAATATCTTTTTCCTCAAAACACTCACAGGACCATAAGTATTACATGTGTAAAGTTTGAAAACAATCGGTTGGGTGGTTCTCGAGATTTAGTGAGCGGACAGACATACATAGATACATGCAGATAGACATTCTCTGTTTTAGCTTATATAGATGAACAGCCACGAAATTTAGTACATAAATTATGTAATATTCATTCATTATTTATTCAAAGTAATTCAAGTAAAGGGCGGTGAATTGGCAGTATCGGTAGAGGGCCGGACGCCTTGCTTTGACGCATAGAGTTACAGCCCTTGCAATTCTGAGTTCAAATCCCGCCGAGGTTAACTTTGCCTTTCATCTTTACGGGGTCGATAAAATAAAGTACCAGTAATGTACTGGATAATTGCTGGCCTTGTGCACCATAGTAGAAACAATTATTTATTCAAAGTAATCCAACTTATTTTACTAATGGGATAACAACTTATAAATCGAAAGCAGTCCCGCGCTCCTTACTTTATTATAGTTTAGATTTGTGTTTGTTGTTGTTGCCATTGCTCTTGTTCCTATTATTGTTTAGCCACACACTATCCACGATCCAGTGAACCTATGGTTAAAGACGTTCCAGCCGCGACCACTGGTGGCAATATATTTCATAGAATTAATATTCTATCGAAATGACTTTTTAACTTAATAATTTTTGTCAAAGCGACTTTTTATAATTTTTAATAATCATAAGATTTCTGAAAGAATTGAATATTTCTACTTTTCAATGTACATAGGGTCAGTAAATAAATTGTTCAGATTCCAAATGTACGTAATAATATTTAATATATACCTATATTGAAGGATATACAGTATATATATATATATATATATATATATATATATATATATATATATATATATATATATATATATATATATATATGTGTGTGTGTGTGTGTGTGTGTGTCAGACCCAATGTTATAATAGTGGTTCAGGGTCTGTTACCATCAGCTGTAAAGTATACACATCGCTACTGAGGTACATATACTAATCCGTTATATAGATATTTTGCAGATGATCATTCACATATAGTGTGGGATTTGTGATATAGTATTAATTAACAGTAGCACTAACAACGTGTGATTCTGAATAAAGGTGTATATATGGAAACATTGACAATATTTTTATGTATAATAATTGTTTCTACATTAGGCACAAGGCCAACAATTACCCAGTGTATTACTAGTACTTTATTTTATAATAATCATACGTAAATATCACTGTAGTCATTCTAAACACGGGTCACGTCACAGTTAACCGAGCAACCGTGTAAGTATTTCGTAAAGATATAATCAGCAACCATATAATCACATCCACTCTTTTGTTAAAACAAATTGTTAAAATGTCTTTGTGAAACTAATACTTTCAGAATAATTAGTTCCCTAATTATCATTTTGTACAGAGTTATATTTTGTAAAATGGTTTCATTACGAAGTCATTCGATAAACACTTTATTTGGATAAAAATATATTCTTTGAAAATTCATGTCCCGAGGACCACTACGTCTTTTCTCAGATGTAAAAGCCTCATATCTCCTTGATCTGTTAGTAGAGTGTGGTTTCAGGGAAATTTACTCACCATCTATAGCAATCTGCAGCAATTTCCTAGAGGTGATTTGGTGTCGTGTTTTTGTAAATATTTTGGTTTCATTTCACATTTGAAAGTTACCGGTTTCAATGTAATGAAGAGCGGTCGAATCAAATCTGCCCTTTTGATTTGAACAAATTGCTTCGTCGTGAGTGTAAGGACGAAGTCAGTTTCTTACAAATGGCAAAAGTGATAAGTTACAGAAAAAGAGAGTATAATATGGACATCTCTACAGACTGAATGTATATGTTACTTTTGTGATTCATTCTTCCACCATTAATAGCTATGTGCCAGCCTTATACATAATTCCACAACTACTCCATTAAAATAATACATACATACATCTTGACACTGTGCACCAGGATGATTCAACAGCATTGTACGAAAGTAACCTAAGGACAGCAGTAACAAACTCCCTCTTACACCAATGGCCAGCCAACACAGGCTGGAGATAGAACGTGTAGCAACAAGGGCAGTGCCCCAGCATAGTCTCAGCAAGCCGGCTGGAACAGGTAAAAGACTACTAGATAAATATATATATATATATATATATATAAATAAATAAATCTATATGTGTGTGTGCGTGCATATATATATATATATATTAAATATATATAAATATATATATTATATATATATAAATATATATATATATATACATATATTATATATATATAAATATATATATATATATATATATAAATATATATATATACATATATATATATATATACATATACATATATATATATATATATATATATATATATATATATATATATACATATATATATATATATATATACATATATATATATATATATATATATATATATATATATATATATATATATATATATATATATATATATATATATATATATATATATATATATATATATATATATATGTGCGTGCGTGTGTGTGTATATGTATATATATATGTACGTATGAATATACATATATAAATTAATAGGTTAAAAGATCATTACCATAAATATAGTTTTTGAAAACAAGCACTTTATAGGCTGAGAAGATTTAAATACTAACACCAATATTATCTTATAGTCAAATAAAAGTAGTAAATCTCTAGTAAATAAATAAATATTCTATATTTCCCAATGCAATAGTTCAAAACATGATTGATACACTTGTTATTATCCTGAGAAACAAATCCATAAAGAGAAAAAAACCCATAAATTCCTCTAAAAGAAGAAAAAATACCCAGTATAACCTGATCAGTCTCAAGATTTTAGCAGATTGTTGTCTGAGTAGTTAAAAATATTTTGCTTCTCTTGCTAGGTTATATGGCTATAAAGAATACATTAATTGACTATAAGGTATATAATGACTACGCCACAGCTTACTAGGATTTATTAGTACGTGCCTTATATTGTTACATTGTATATACTTAGAATATATATATAACGAAGGAAATGTGGTAAGGAACCAGGTGGACCATAACGCACCAAAGTACTCAATACTTAGGGTAGTAGAGTTGGTAATAGGAACGAGTAGGACCTCGACGGCTGAGCTCAAGCCGTTTCGACGGCTAATTCAGGACTAAATGAAACGGCTTGAGCTCAGCCGTCGGGGTCCTACTCGTTCCTATATATATATATATATATATATATATATATATATATATATATATATATATATATATATAGCGAAAGAGTGAAGAATAACATGGTCGGTTGTACAAAAAGGGTTTTATTGACAGTATTAACAATTGTTTCATTGATCAGGTGAGTCTAAAGGCCGCTAATCACTAGAAATTGTGTCACTCGTAACAGTGTGCGTCTCTGATCAAATCATCGGAATACTGAAGGATCTAACATAGGGAACTGTTATTTATAGATACATCGGAGAATATATATTTATATATATATTTTCAATGTGGTCTACCTTTGGAAGTCTGATAGTATACAGTTATATAACTGTTATAGATCAGACAAAATGTCAATATGATCAACCTTCCGAAACGATCGTAAAACAATGATATGAATAGGTAAAGCAACTCGATTTTGATGCTATTATTTTCATTGTTAAATTAATACCATATATATATATATATATATATATATACATATATATATACATATTTAATTCTACTTTCGTATTGAGTACTCATTCTCAATTCTGTCAATATCACACACGTATATATATACATGGCATTCATTCGTATTTATATAAATTACTGTTAATATTTCATTTATTTTTAATCGTGGTGCTTTTCGGAAAGTAATATGTTTTGTATTTAATATTTCAAAATGAATTCCCAAGACATGAATGATACTACTCAACTGACTATTGGAAGTGAGATTCTATAACGTTTAACGGTCTGATAGATATAATAATATCTATAATATATAGATAGTTGGATCAGCTATGTAGAGTTTACGTGTAGTCAGTATTTACTCCGTAATTTAACATAACTCGCTGACGATGGAAACATCATTGGAAACCGATTTTGAATTACAAGCTTTTTCATGATTTCTGTCGTGTCGTATTTTGTATATTGAGCAGAAGAAGATAGTTATTACAATGTCCGTCATGGGCTTTCCGAGATAGTGAAAATCATGTGCTTAATACGCCTTTCGCGCAGTCGTTATCAACCGCAAATAAAATTAGCGAAGGTAACAATTTCCAGTGGACCGATATTCCGGAGAGGAATGTTTGGTCGTAATGCATATTGTAGACATTGCAGGTTCTGGACATAAAATGTGGAAGGAGATGGGTGGATCTGATAGTGTTCTGAGCGGGTGTAGCACGGAACTATCCTGATTTAATGTGGATAAGCTATTATAGTAATGTAAACAAGGGAAACAAAGTTTATTGCTGTAGGGTAGAGTAGACATTCACTTTTAATAATGCGTGTCTGATTGTGGAATCATGTACTATATGTATCGACTTGGCTTCTGTAAGATATATCTTGATTGTAGTTTCTGCATGGCGCATACACTACTAACACTTCCTTTTTACCATGAAGACAATAACATGATACCATTGTTTTGCGTTGTGTAGAGACGTAACAGTAATTTTCGCTTGTATTTATTTGATAAACAATTCTAGAAATAGTAATCATAATTCTCACGAATTAGAGTCCATTATATTAAAAAAAAGAAAGTCACGTTGAATAATGTAATAATAGATAATTTATTCTGTCTGAAAAAGGAAAAAGAAAAACTCGGTAGTGATATCTAGAATTGTTTGATTGAAGATAACTTCTATGGAAACTGAAATGCTGGTAAAACAACAACAACAACAACAACAACAACAACAACGACAACAACAATAAAAACAACAGCAACAACAATAACAACGACGACAGCGACGACCACAACAACAACAGCTACAACAGCAACAACAACAACGACGACAACAACAAACAACAACGACAACAACAGTTAAGTGCAGTCATTGTTTCTGATAAAATAGTATATTATTGAATGAAACACTAGGTCGCAGTAAAACGCTGCATATATGGCTATATTTCAAACTATATTTCAAAATGTTACCTATGACATTAAAAAAAATCTTCTTAAGATGAAGTTTACTTGTAACTGGTTCTCAACGTCAAAATTGCAAACGCAATGTTCAGAAGTGTCATGACTACATCAACCTTCCACTCTCACACAAAATATAAACGCACACCTACAAACACACACACACGCACGCATACACACACATTTACCCCCTCCCACAAGTAATAATAATCCCAATCTGACTCAATGGTTGAGAGTTATGCAAACATATACGTGATCTCTCAGATTACCGTCTCAAAACTCATGCGATTTATACTTAACAATATTCATATATATATATATATATATATATATATATATATATATATATATATATATATATATATATATATATATATATATATATATATTACAACGGCGGTTTGTTGCTGTTGTTGTAGTCTGTTGCCACAAGTCTCAATCTCTATTAAAATGATCAACAATGAAGGCATTCTAGCCGTGGCTACCCCGTCTATTATTCGAACATGCGAACAGGACTATATTAGCTAATATGCCTGATTCATAAGATGCTAAGGTATGATTTATTAAAGAATTGACTAATATTTCTAGCCGGTTCAATAAACGCCAAAACGATCGATAAATTGTGGAAGTTGATCAAAGGAAGATGTGTGCCCCACAATTTGAAATTGTTATTTCAACGCGTCTCTCTTACTAGCTTTCAAATTTACCGCTTTCCCTATTCTGTCCAATAGGTGCATGGGATGAATAGAGCTTGGGGTCCTGCACGCCAGGGAGCGTTCATCCACATTGGCCAGGCATATGGTTTTGAGGAGGAAATGATATATTATAGATTGCTGATATTTAAGCTTACACAGAGCTACGCACACCCACCCACACATACACTGATGCACACACACACACACACACACACACACACACACACACACACACACACACACACATACACACACATTATAGTACCCCCCCCCCCCCACACACAGAGTATTACACCTCGCATTATCTTCTGGAAAGAGATTAACTGGACTGTAATGAGAAAATCTTGTTCATGCATAGCCCGATTATTCACATGTGTGTAGTGTGTAGTGTGTAGTAGTTATCTCTCGGTAATTGTGGCGGGCGCCAAACGTTCAGAGTACATCTTAGACTTGATGACGCCAACGACCAAACATTTTTTTTGCCTGATCTTCAATATCTCCTGACACTTAGAATACATTTGATATGAATTTTTATGAGTGATATTTATGAGTGTTTTCTAAGCATTATTCTATTTGTTTGAATTTTAAAGCTCCCCGTGGGAGATAGAAGCATCAGATACTGCATTATCGTCCACCGTTTAAAAGAAAATGGAAAATAATAGTAGAAGTGTATAACGAGACATACAAATTGTGCTTATACCCATAAAATTCAACAGCATTTGCAAAAACGTTTCCCTATCGTAAAATCTTTGGAACGTGAGAAAAATGTTGTTTATGGGATATATATATATATGTGTCCATACTTGCACACATACATATAACACCAAATGCATGCCCATGTATATATATATATATATATATACAACTCCGAAACCAAACACACACACACACACACACACACACACGCATACACACACATACACACACACAAACGTACACACATACACACATAGAAACAATAAAAGAATCAACTACACATACCCACGTGTAAATACACTCACACACACAAATTCTACATACACCTGATATTACACACAGACACAATAATACACACTCACATACATAGAAACAACAGTAAAGCGTCCCCACGCCCACTCACACTCACATGCACAAACATACGCAAAACTCACTGATATACATACACATACATACCGGTGTGTATACACAATCTATATTGAACTCTGATGCCTATCTCCCCCTATACATCTTTCTCCTCTCCAACGCCGTTTTCCTAACTCCCTTTGCAAACCTTCACCCACAGCTGCTACACCTCCTTGTTCTCTCCAAACTTTCCCAATGAAGCATGCACATAATATAACTATGTATTTTTGCATTGCCGTGTTTATTTGTTTTTTCATATATTAATTCTCTCTGTCCCCCCCCTCTCTCTTTCCATCACTCGCTCTCTCCCCCCATCTCTCTCTCTCTCTCTCTCTCTGTATACACACACACATATATATATATATGTAAATATAACTTTTTTTTGCAAGGTTTATGAAATCGTGTGTCGAAATATTGTTATACTTGGGGAGGGTCATATTGTTGTAATATTGCCAGATATAATAATAACAGAACACACTCAATGTTTGGTTGGTTTTTGTTTCTGTATCATTTATATCTCCATAGTTACTTTATTTGGCAATCAATGTTTATCGTTGATTGACCAGCGGTTAAGAATACAGATATAAATATATATATATATGCAAAAGTTCTATTTAAAATTGTTGGGATACAACAAGTAAATATTTTATAACTGATATAAAGCACTCGACAAGTTTTTGGAGTAGATATACGATATCCAGACAGCTTCCAAAAATAATGGTTGCATTTAATAGGGTACGTCAAAATTATTTATAAAACTGTTTATATATTGTATTTTGTCTGATGAAGGCATACCATATTTTAATTTGGTATCCCTGAAATATGTATAATGAAATAGATATGGTTTTATAAATATAGTTTCCATTTATTAATATCGTATATATATATAGTCTATCAAAGTTCTTTCGTTGCACATCTGCAACCTCATCAGTGGTACTATTATGTTCCCTCCTATTGTATTGTAATGTCTACGCCAAATATATATTGAAATGACTTCTACTGGACTAGAACTGTTCGTATGTTATCATGAGTTATATATATTTTATGTAATATAGTCTAGTTTAATTTGATAATTGTATGGAAAACTGGGATAGCACTCTATATCTGAGAAACGTGGAATTTACATGTGGTTTAAATCTGTTAAACGTGGACTATTCAAGTTCTTAAAAATATAATTGTGGGTGTGGGATAGCGATGAAAAATCTGCTCTCATTTCCAGACAGAATTGCCAGTATATTCCATCTTTCCGCTCTATCACTGACATCTTTTTAAGCTATTGTTATAGGATCAGAGGTTTTCTAAAATCTTCCATTTGCGCAAATGTCTTTAATGGTCCACAATTGACTTGCGAATTTAGTGCTTAATTTTTTCCCCGGATATGTGACGGTCACCTCGTGGCTTAGGAAATGGTTTTTAAATCGGCTTTCCAACATTTCCTCGGAGGTTTTGACCACCCACTGTTTTTCTGATTAGGTCAACATCAGTCTCATATATCACAGATATCGCATTGCATTCTCGGTTGAGACAGAATAACCCTGGGGTTCTTCATTGGCGACTGACAGGGAAATGCGTACCTAAAAGAACTAAGAAACTATTCCCAACATTACCTTTAACATAAAGGATGAAGAGTTATGTGAATCACATATATACAATTATGCTGAAAAGTTTCGTTCAGACAGTTTCTCCGCAGTGCCCAAATTCCATCTATAACTGGTATATATATATATAAATATATACACACACACACAGAAATATATATATATATATATATATATATATATATATATATATATGTATGTATGTATGTATGTATGTATGTATGTATGTATGTATGTATATACATATATATGTGTGTATGTGTGTGTGTGTGCATGTATGGACGTGCATAAATACACGTATATGTATATACACATATATATTTAAATATATATATATATATATATATATATATATATATATATATATATATATATATATATATATATATATATGTGTGTGTGTGTGTGTGTGTGTGTTTACGAGCATGTGTGTTGAAAGCAATATCTATAAGCTTTTTGTATGTCTCAGGCTTAAATTGCTACTTATGAATAAATTTTTGGTAATAATAACTTGGATTGTATAGTACTTATAGGTACTTAAGAAACATATGTAAGTATAGAAGCCTAATACATTGAAAAATGATATACGAAAGTCTGAAAAAAAAAAGAAATAACAGAGACTGTGCAACTTAAAAAAATAACTGAATTAAAAAACTATCTATAAAATAACGATTGGCTCTTAAGATATGAGGAGAGAATCGATCTATTCAACAACTTGTTTCATAAAAAATAATGTTTTCGAAACCCACAACAGCATTGATTGGAAGTCTACAATATAATAGCAATAGAAAACAATTAGAAAAATCTTTACTGCTAATAACTGAACGGTGCGTGAACTAAATTAAAAAAAGACATAACAAAAATAAGAAATAATAATAACAGACGAAACATATTCTAGCTATCATTTATTCAACAAAATTAAAATAATTCAACAAAAAATCAAGGATAACATCGCTTTTAGCAGTAGCAGCAACAGAACCGCCACCAACAACATCACCACCACCACAACCAACAACGACAACAATACAAGAAAAGTCGTTCCAATCAGCCAATTTCGAAGTTACAGACGTTGTGTGCAAAGCTGCGAATGATTGGATATATAGGTTGAGTGTTATTGATTTATTTGTGGCAAGAGCCTTGAGCATATTAACACTAATCCATTCCTATAATTATAAACAGTTAAGATCATACACCGTGTCCTAAATCTCAGATTATTAGAGAAGTTTATTCAATGTTAAGAAAGTATGGAGCCCATATGCTATGATGGCGAAGATCAGTGCAAAAGACGAAATATAATTTTAAAGTCCATGAAACGATACGAATCGCTTGTGAAATTTGTTAGTAACGATATATATATATATATATATATATATAAGTCCCGGGCTCAATGAGGGGTAACCACACACACACAGAATAGGATCTACAGTTCTAGTCCTATAGAAGCTATTTTTGTAATAAACTTCATATATATATACATACGCACTCTGTGTATCGAGCGCTCACATTGGTATCACCGAATCACATACATTAGCTTGTGCCTGAAGTAGAAACAATTATATATATATAACAACGGAAGACACAAAAACAATGACAATTTGTGTATAGAGTCAGAGAGAGAGAGAACGAGAAAGAAAGATGTGATATTTGTTATGTAGTTTTCAGACCAAGATGAAATTCAGAAAAACAAACTCACAAAAACAAAAGAGAATCCAAATGTTCAATTCAACTCTAGCCTGAATATTTCTTTTTCTAGGGTCTCACCCTCTGTTTAGCTATAATCTTTATGTAGGGCAACCCAGTTTAATGCTCCATGATATTTATTACAAGCTTAAATTCCTGCTGACTCAATTTAGTTTTTATTTAATTAGCAAATGGTAAGGCAAAATATATTGAGCACAGGCTGATTAGGGAAACAATCTGTCATTATACTATCACATGACATTCATATAATATTTGTGTAATCATAGTCATGGAGAAATATTGACTCAAATCACGTTGCGTTATTTCCAGGCTTCTAGTTCGACCAACAGATCTACCTATTAAGTGTACCATAGTATACATGCCTGAATGTCATATTTATTTTTCTACCTTGAGCCAACTCTCTAGGCAGACACAGTGTGTGAATTTCTATGACAAGACTGGACCTTTAAATTCCTGATACAGTCACCCCATCACGTTTGCGTACAGTTACCAAGTATCCAGTTTCAATGAAAAAAAATATAGCTGGATTCGTGACTTTATTAAAAATAATTTACCCAACATGGCGCAGGGTGATATGGAATCGAGCATATCATGATTGTGAAACAACGCTTTAGTATTCGAATGAACCACTGCTTCTACACACACACACACACACACACACACACACACACACACACACACACACTGACACAC
Source organism: Eledone cirrhosa (assembly GCA_964016885.1). NCBI lineage: Eukaryota > Metazoa > Mollusca > Cephalopoda > Octopoda > Eledonidae > Eledone > Eledone cirrhosa. Next base: position 216,376,413 of record OZ024742.1, on the reverse strand, counting down.
AAGATGATATACACATATACAAACATAAATACTAAGAATCAAATATATGGTAACATACCAAAAAGCGTCAACGCAGAATTGAAGATCTATTCTATACTTGTGGCTAAGTATTATATCATGCTGTGGATTGGCAGTATCGGTAGAGGATGGATGCCATGTGTTAGGGCATAGAGTTACGTCCCTTTGCGGCCTGAGTTAAAATTCCGCCCAGTTTAACTTTGCCTTCCATCCTTACGGGGTCGATAAAATAACGTACTGGGAAAATTGCTGGCCTTGTGCCGAAAGTAGAGACAATTATATTATGCTGGTATAATATTATGACATAAAACCCCTGTGTTCATATTCAAGGAACTAGTGTGTACCGACACAGCATGGCAGTACAACATTTGTCAATGCCTGATGTGCATCTACTGCATACATTGTTGGAAACTGTACAATTCATGACCGGAAACAAGAGTACGCGGCAGTACTATTTAGAGAGTATGATCCACCAACCATCTCCTGGTTATCCAATATTCTATCCATTCGGCCCAATCTGTAATATATATTTAAAAACTATATGGATATAATATAATATTCAATATAAACAAATTCACTAGCTATTGGTTCTTTATTGTTATAAGATATTTACTTCTCTTAAGTAGATAACAAATGGAATAATCTATTATTAATTGAAACTAAGAAATATTTGTAAACCAATTCGATTTTTATGGTGTGTGTGTGTGGGGGGATAATACGTTATCATTGTTGTAGTAAAATAATAGTTTTTGATTTATACAAAAGGGCGACCATTTTTTAGGACGGGAAAATCGATTACATCAAGCCCAATGCATTACTGATACTTTATTTTATCGATCCTGTAATCGTGAAAGGCAAAGTTAACCTTGGTGGGATTTGAACTCAGGTTGTCAAAGGCCGTAACTATATGCCGCAAAGCATACCGATGCCGGCAAACAAACGCCCTCGTGTTGCAGTAAAATAACTCACTTCAAAAGTATTACTGTTTCTACTTTTGGCACAAGGCGTGATGGAATAGTCGATTGAATAGACGCCAGAGCAGTACTGGTACTTTAATTTGTCAATGCTCTCAGGATGAAAGGCAAAGCTAACCTTGGCGGGATTTAAACTCAGAAAGTAAAAAAGCCGTAACTATTTATATATCTATAACAGAGAATGTCTGTCTGTCTGACTCCCTAAAACTCGAGTACCACCCAACCGATTGTTTTTAAACTTTACACATATAATACTTATGGCCCTGTGAGTGTTTTGAGAAAAAGATATTTCAAATTGTCTATGCCTTAGGGACCGCATTAGGCGATTTAGAGATTTCTCTCTATAATTCTTAGTCTTTCTCTTTTTAGAGTTGCGCCCTTATAATATATGTCTGTATATCTGTCTGTCTACATTACGACATTATGACGCTATATATGTGTGTGTGTGTGTATATGAATCATTCCTCTATCATTCGTCGTTGCGAAAAACGTATTTATTTCACGAGGCTCGATAAGGATAAATATATATCAAATATATAAGAACACTAGAGCAAATCCCGAGCAACGCCGGGCCATTATGCTAGTATGCCTTAAAGCATATAGTTGCGACTTTTTACGTTCTATAGTATGTCATGAACGTCGTCTTATTTGAATATAGAGGCTGAAAAACATTTTTCGCAGCGACGAATGATAGAAGAATGATTAATCTTTCTTCGTTAAAGAATTCTGTATCAAGCCTTAAACTTCTCTTCTAACCCAAGACATAGATTTTATAATCTGGTGAATTATTTGTATGGATTTTTCCAAAGCTGATCCTCACTAGGATATCCTGATCCTACTGTTTACTCTAAAGATAAAGTAGCTAGTACTATTAGAAATATGACATATTTCTCACTCATATTCAGCAATTGGATAATAATTGTTTCTACTTTAGGCACAAGGCCAGCAATAACCCAGTGCATCACTGGTACTTTATTTTATCGACCCCGTAATGATGAAAGGCAAAGTCAACCTCAGTGGGATTTGAACTCAGATCGTAAAGGGACATAACTATGCTGGAAAGCATGGCGTCCGACCCTCTACCGATACTGCCAATCCACCGCATAATCCTTCCTAATCTAGGTAAAGGTTACCGCATTTGGACAGGAGAGATATTTCGATTTATTTGACCCTCCCATTTGACTTCTACATATGTATATCGGCCATGGTCAATATAAACTCAACCTTGGTTCAGATTTGATATTAGAGTCTGCCACTTTGGAGGATGGGAGAGGAAATGTACAGAGATTAAATTTCCTTCAGTTCACGACTATAATACATTTTATCGATTTCTTGGAAATGAAAATTAAATTCAATGTCGAGTGGATTGAAATGCAGAAAATAACCGCACGTACACAAATATCGCAATTCATTTTCTCCACCAGTCTAATATTTCTGCACATCTATCCTAGTGTTATATGTAATACAGATAATCATATCTATAAGCAATAAGCAGGTTCATTACACATCATTTTCCTATTAACAACACTGGGTGGTGGTGGTGATGGTGGTGATGGCGTTAAAAATCAAAATTCTTTTTTTGGAGGAACATTTCACCCAATTACTTTATTATATTCCATACATCGGAGAAATGTGTAATAACAATGGGGGAATCAGTGCCTACGTTGTTATAACATTTAAATGGATCAATATTCATACCTCATTCACTATTATTATATTTAACGAAGTTAAGAAAATAATAGTGATTGTTCCATTTTAAGGCAATATAGTTTAGGGATTCCGAATATATTTAACGTATATGCTTTCCCTTTTAAATCATAAGTGATCGAAATTATTACTATATCCGAATGGTTTGCCTGGAGTGTATACTTATGCTTTGCGAAAACTTATGAACAAGCACACACACACACACACACACACACACACACACACACACACATATATATATATATATATATATATATATATATATATATATATATATAACAAATTAAGTTCATCTAGGATGGCTGTTCCATCAAGGATTATCCATGCAAAAATTCCCTTTCAAGAAAGCGATTCTTCTTCCTAAATGCTTGAATAATCACAATTCATCAAAGACTTCAATTCACTATATATAGAACATCACTGAATGCATTGTTGATATACTTAATCTGCGTCACTAGATTCTCTCTGTGTCCTTATACATATCTGGTCACACTGCTGTTAACGAGAAGGCGCGATGAAGCTTAGGAGGGAGCATCTACACAGTCACTCCACTTTCTCGAGATAAATGCCAAATTACCTTAAATCCCATTCTACTACGTACCATGGTGAGAAGAAAGTACACTCTGGATATAAAAACCCAAACTGGGAGAAGCATGACAAAAAGTGCCCTAAAACGGAGAGAAATGAGGCAAAACGGGGAGATTTTACATAATGAAAGCTATATCCA
>OZ024742.1:216345487-216360487 GCA_964016885.1 Eledone cirrhosa | reverse complement strand
ATATATATATATATATACATATATATATATATATATATATATATATATATATATATATACATATATAAATATATATATATATATATATATATATATATATATATATATATATATATATATTATATATATATATATATATATATATATATATATATATATATATATATATATATATATATATATATATATATATATATATATATATATATATATATATATATATATATATATATATATAGTAATAATAATAAATTTGATAATTTAATTTTAATAATATTATTTTAATAAATATATATAATAATATTATTTTTAAATATATATTATTAATAAATATATATAATATTATTAATAAATATATATAATATTGTTTCTACTTTAGGCACAAGGCCAGCAATTACCCAGTGCATTACTGGTACTTTATTTTATCGACCCCGTAAGGATGAAAGGCAAAGTCAACCTCGGCAGGATTTTGCCTTTCATCCTTACGGGGTCGATAAAATAAATATATATAATATTATTATATAAATATATACATTAATAAATATATATATTAATAAATATATATAATATTATTAATAAATATATATATTAATAAATATATATATATTAATAAATATATATTAATAAATATATATAATATTATTAATAAATATATGTAATAATATTATTTAATAAATATATATAATAATATTATTTTAATAAATATATATATATATATATATATATATATATATATATATATATATATATATATATACATTGTAATATATTGAAACGAAATTTCATTTCTCACTCTTAGTACGGCACTTACTTAAATGTAAGTATGTATGTATACGTACATACATATATGTATGTACGCTTGTTTACAAACGAACAAAGCGGGCGTTATAATAAACGTTCGCTAAACTGATACGTACATATATATATATGTGTACCTGTATGTATATATATATATATATATATACATATATATATATATATATATATATATATATATATATATATATATATATATATATATATATATATATATATATATATATATATATATATATGCATGCTACTGTACGTCTGTATACATATATGTATGTACGAATACATACATACTTACATTTAAGTAAGTGCCGTACTAAGAGTGAGAAATGAAATTTCGTTTCATTATATTACAACTTATCGTTTTCGGTACGCCTGGCCGACTGAACTCACTCGATATGCAAATTAGGCTGCTCAGTCGTTAATTTTCATAAGGAAAGTATATACTTTCGAACGTTCAACTATCTGGCAGAAGGGTATACGGTGCTGATGATAGCTAACAAGCTTGAAACTAGTACATCGTTCCTGTGTCAGTGTTGAACAAAAGGGTGACGTGGTTGCCTTAACACCGTATGGCATAAATCAGGCGTTATAATAAACGTTCGCTAAACTGATACGTACATATATATATGTGTACCTGTATATATATATATATATATATATATATATATATATATATATATATATATATATATATATATATATATTTATATATATGCATGCTACTGTACGTCTGTATACATATATGTATGTACGTATACATACATACTTACATTTATATATATACACACACACACACATATATATATATATATATATATATATATATACAGGTATAAACACACACATATATAAGTGTATGTGTGTGTTTGTACTTATATGCATGATTTCTTTCAACTTCCTCTTCTTCTTCAAACATATGTTTCGAATGTGTCTTTCATTACAATCTGACGTATGACTTTATATGTTGGTGTGAGATCAAATTCAATCTCTCCGTTAGTTTTAATTATACAGAATTTTCTAGGTTAAACGTTGTTTGTGCCTATGTAGTTATATTTCATGTTGTACAATTGAATATTATTCCAGCTGTCCCATCATCAGATGTTGCATACGTAATGTCAGTAAGGAGATGGAGAAGAGTGGAAGATAGAGTAACAATGGCATTTGATGGGTTTATATGCACGATCTGAATTTAAAAGCTGAAGACATATGCGATGTGTTTAATTATTCATAAAGAGTTTGGGATGAAATAAATCAGTTTGGTAAGGCTTCGGTGCTGTATGATCAAACCTTCATCGTAAATAAAGTCATTTTCTTCGAAAACATATCACATGGAAAGGGAAAGCATTCTAATCCAAAATAAGCTACAATTTGGTTTAACTTGCGTGAAATTTCTGAACGTTTCATTATTTGACACACAACTGATTTACAAATCTGAATCACAGTTAAGAAAAGAGAATTTGGAAACATGATATTTCCTCATATTCAGAAATGCAATGTCTACACAGCCTGTTGGAACGATTATTATAATGTATGACAACACATCTCAATCTTTATTTGGTGTTGTACTTTGAGTTGTTAGATGGAAAAACTTAAGATAAATGTAGATAAACATATAAGTACGTTTTTAAGCGTATGACTAAAAGTGTAAAGATGTTGATTGCGATATAATTTGGATTAATTCAATGTTAATTAATAATTTAGGAAACGACTCGTTTCTAATGTATTGCAGTAGATAATCTCTTTAGAAGTACATTTACGGTCAGCTGAATGAAGCTGCAAGTTATTAAATGTTGGGTTGTGGAAGGGACACTAAATTTGCTTCGGTTCATGTTAGGTAAAAATGCAGCAACCTGATCTGCAGTAGAAAGAACGTCTTTCATGGAGAGGCAAAGACATATTTTTCGGTAAATGTTAAACAACAGGTTGGTTTCAAGGATAGAAACTCTGTTTAAAGTAGACTTGTACGAGAGAAGGTTATTTGCTTCTATTTTTAACCTTTCGAAAAATGTGCCTCCTATTAATGCTTCATTGACAAATATAAAATAAAGTGAAAGCAAATTCGTTGGTGGAATTGTAACGGATAAAAGATATATTTTTATGAGCAATTTTTCATTATTGTGTGGGTGGTTACAATGTCTACATATGTAGTGGGGGTGTTCATTGCCTTTTGGGTTATGGGTAACTGGGAGCTGACGTCGAGAAAGTTGATAGATTTAAAGTTAGACACGACCGTAATTTTTAAACCATTTATCAGACCAAAGAGTTGAAAATAATCAATAGGAGTAATTTCTTTGAAACAAACCATTTTCTCCATAATTAAACATGTCTCTATATAGATATACACACACAGATACAGAGGTACTGACAGCTACAAACACACACACAGACACAGACACATACACAAACACGATTTGTGTTTGTGAAAGAAAAAAGGAGAGAGAGAGAGCTAGAAAGAGAGAGAGAGAGAGCGCTAGAGAGGGAGAAAGAGAGAGAGAGAGAGAGAGAGAGAGAGAGAGAGAGAGAGAGAGAGAGAGAGAGAGAGAGAGAAAGAGAGAGAGAGGAGGAGATTTGGAAGGAGAGCAAATGATGCAGGATACAAAATATATGATTTGTTTGCATACGTGTTTAATGTAAAATGAAAATGAATGTAGAATCCGATTAATCATATCGAAATTAAGAATGGATTAACAAATGTTTTATTTTCAAGATATAGATTTGTGTTTGTGTGTACATGTGTTTATTTGCAGAACATTGTGCGTCTGTATATTTATAATATACACACACACGCACACAAAAACACACACACAAACATATATATATATATATATATACACACACACACACACACATATTTATGTACACATGTATGTATGTATACGTTTATATATGGGAGTCTGTTCATGTATAGGCGCACTATGTGTAGGAAGAACGGTTCCGATTGATTATCTAAATATAAAACCATGATCGAGAATAATTTCGGCACACAAGGATGTATATATATATATATATATATATATATATATATATATATATATATATATATATATATATGGTTTTATAAATATAGTTTCCATTTGTTAATATCGTATTTTTACTCCAATTATTTGTTGAGTGCTTTATATCAGTTATAAAAATATTTGCTTGTTGTTTCCCAACAATTTAAATAGAACTTTTACATATATATATATATATATATATATATATATATATATATATATATATATATATATATATATATTTAGGAAAAGGTATGACCCCGACGGCAGAGCTCAAGCCGTTTCGACGGCTAATTCTGGAATATATTAAAATGTATATCCTATTACCCACTCTACTACCCTAAGTATTGAGTACTCTGGTGCGTTATGGTCCATCTGGTTCCTTACCACAATTCTTCGTTATAATATATATATAAGAGATGTTTAATGTGTTGGAAATACAATAAATATAGATGTTTACAACTGATTCAGAGCACTCGACAGTTTTCTGGAGTAAGTATTCAATGATAAAAATCATTCAATCATAAAATCTATTTATACATAGCTCCGTTAAATTGTAACTACCTATTTATTTAGATAAAATCAACATCCATAGTAACTTATATTAGGAACAAACACCTATTTATTTTGTTTATTCATTTATAAATCAATATCCCTTTTAACTCATATTATAAACAAACTATCCTTTTAATAAAAAAACACATATGCTATTATTAAAATATATATATAGATATTTATATATTATTATAATAAGATAAATAATTCTCCATATAAATATAGAAAAATGTCTGAATATAATTTCCCTAAATTAACGTTCAAGTGGTCTTCCTTTTCCTTCTTCTTTAACAAATTTAGTTTCATAATTTAGATTCGTTAAATTAACAATATTCTGAAAACATTCTCAACGTTGAAAATGTTTTTGAATCCACAAATTATTCTAATCTCACAACTTGAAAATAAAATGTTCAACATCCTTCGTAACACATATTTGTTTATATAAACAATCAATGCATATGCAACTTAATATATATATAGATATTTATATACATATAAACTATCCTAATGTAATAAGATACAAATACTTACAACCATAATTCTTCATATAATTTTATAACTCATAATATAGGTAATAAAAATCTTTTCCCATAAATTAACGTTATTCTTTTCTCTTTCTCTTCCTTCCTTATCATAAATATTAAACTTTTCATAGCGTCAAAAATAACGTTTTTTCAGCCCTTTAATATACACATCATTTGCATACTCATATTAATAATTTTAAATATCTGTGTTTTCTTCTTTCTTCCCTTCACTTTCCAGGGATAACTTGAACCGTTATGTCAAATATTTATATAACATTTTGTATTTTATCTGATGATAGCGTACCAACATTTTTGGTACCCTTGAAATATATATAATATAATAAATATGGTTTTATAAATATTGTTTCCATTTATTTAATATCATTGTATATATATATAAATATATATATATATATATATATAAATATATATATATATATATATATATATATATATATATATATATATATATATATATATACGATATATTAACAAATGGAAACTATATTTATAAAACCATATTTATTTCATTATACATATTTCAAGGACACCAAGTTAAATTATGGTGTGCTTTCATCAGATAAAATATAATATAGATCAGTTTTATAAATAAATATTGAGATACCCTTAAAGAATGCGACCATTTCTGTTGGAAGCTCCAACAGAAATGGTCGCATTGTTTAAGGGTATGTCAATATTTATTTATAAAACTGATCTATATTATATTTTATCTGATGAAAGCACACCATAATTTAACTTGGTGTCCTTGAAATATGTATAATGAAATAAATATAGTTTTATAAATATAGTTTCCATTTGTTAATATATCGTATTTTTACTCCAATAATTTGTTGAGTTCTTTATATCAGTTATAAAAATATTTGCTTGTTGTATCCCAACAATTTAAATAGAACTTCTACATATATATATATATATATATATATATATATATATACACATACGGTTCAAGGAAGACTTGAACCACTAAGGTATTTTTCTTGGTTATATCAAAATTTATAAAACAAACTTTGTATTTTATCTGATGAAAGCGTACGAAAGTTTTTGTACCCTTGAAATATATATAATAGAATACATATGGTTTTATAAATATAGTTTCCATTTATTTAATATCATTGTATATATATATATATATATATATATATATATATATATATATATATATATATATATATGTGTGTGTGTGTGTGTGTGAGTGTATTAACACATACACACACACACACACACACACACACACACATATGTAATAATGATGATGATGATGTCTGCAACTTGATTTCCAGTAATGACATCACTTCATTCTTAAGCAAGAACGAGGCTTTTTAGTGCTGCTAGGGACAGACCTGGCTATGTCCAACAATACTATGCCTCTCAAAAAAACGTAACATATTAAGCATGCCTGTGCTTGAAGCTTGTTTAAGTGAGGAAAGGCTTTGCACAAGGTCAATCCCACACTCTGAACATTGAATGCATTTGCTGAAAAAGGAGAACTGGTCTACATCATTCGATGCAAACAAAGTCACAGGTTTTATATCAGATTGTCTTAATGACGGCTAGGAGTCTCTCGTTGTACAAAAAAAAAACTTTATTGGATTGCCGTTGAACCTGGTGGGTTCTTCCGCCCTTTGGTGGGCTTTATTTTACATCCCGCAGGATGTCGAAAATCACCCTCCTCACCAAACAAGATTGGTGGGGTCGCTAGATGACCCGACCTTGCACAGTCTTTACTGGGTTACATACATGATGGCTGCAAACTCTTCTAACTCTGTAATCGTTTGTCAGATTGAGATGTGTGACGCTCGGATATGGCTTTACAAGCTTACTAGAGACTCGAAGAATGCCCTGACAAAGGCTAGGGGTCCTTCACTCCCAGTGGTTTAACCGCACGATTGGTTATCCAACCCGATTATTTCTATGTCCCCGCGCATATGTATACTTGCATACATATGTATACTTGCATACATACATATATACATATATACACATGCATATATGTATATACAGATTTACACATTTTTGGATGGCCGTTGACACTTATGAGTTCTTCCGCCCTTTGTCAGGTTTTATTTTTTGGCCTGCAGGGTGTCCTAAATCACCCTCCTCACGAAGAAAGCTTGGTGAGGTTGCCAGTTTAGTTGCCGACGTCCCGACCATGCGACAGGTTGTACTGGGTTACATATTACCATGTTACATACATACATAATATATGCATACATTCATATATATCACAAGTAAGAAGTAACTATAAGGTTGTATAAAATACGTACAGAGTCTTTCTCTATATTTATCTCTCTTTATTTATGAAGGTACCCGGAAAAAACCCGTATCTCGGTAACCCATGTTGCGATTTACGCGAAACCTGTTTTATTCCATTTGTATTCCCATTTCAGGTACAACTTCCATTGAACGTATTTTGCCATTATGCCCTTTTTTGGCTGTATTAAATTACAGAGAAGTACATCAGCACAGAGCTTTAGTAGTATATAGATTGTGCCATTTGAATTGTAATACGACACAATATTGACAAATAAGTAAATATGTGTTTGCCGTGGAGAAGTACGACTTACAGATACTGGCTGTTTACATTTTTTAAATACTAATCATGATGAGGGATGTTAAAATAAATACCAGTCAATTACTCGTCTCATGTTCAATCTAACTCCCTAAAATACGAAAAGGGTTTTCCCACATTAAAAGTTATTATCCCGATGTGTTTGTTGGATTAGCAGAATCGATAGAATGGTAGATAGAATACCTTGACCTATTTATTTTCTTTCCTTTACATTAGATTAAATCAGGCTGAAGTTAGATTTGGTTCGTACATGGAGGTCTACACCCGTTCTTGATCTATTCATTAGATTGTTGGCCACGTAAGGCTGAAATGCAAAGTCAACTTTAGGCGCTAACTGAAAATTCGAATCCAAATCCCGCAACGAATTTTCTTCGAAGCTCTAAATACAATAACGATAATAAAATATCACATAGGCGCTAGGCTATAAATTGGGAAGTTGTAGTTAATTGATTAACTCGCTCAGTACATGACATCAAATGTGGAAGACTGAAAAGCAAACAACGTAAAAATGACAATTATGACAATCTGTAAAATGCAGAATGTAAGTTTATGTGAACAGAGAGAGAGAGAGAGCGCAGTGTACTAAACTAAAGTAACACATTTATAAAAAAAATATCAATTAGTAAAAACTATTACTGTTTACTTTTCATACTAATGTCTACGCATTAGAATTATGGTCGGTGAGGCGTATTTCGTTTGTTTTAAGATCTTTATCATTATCAAACTGCCTGTAACAAGGCGCATGCTTTCATAATACTGAACAATATAATACACGAGAAGAGTTGAGAAGTGAGGAGTGCCAGTTAAATTAGTATAAATCATTTCTCTTCACCTTCTGGATAGAGAGGGGGACAGTTAGATTGATGCACAGAAAAATACAGACGCTCACGCACACACACACACACACACGTATATATGTATGTATATATGTATTTATATATGTATGTATGTATTTATGTCAGGTCACCACTTGGTGCTACTGGTAACATGTATCCCAGTACAACCTGTCTCATGGTCGGGTCGTTGGCGACTAAACTGGCAACCCCACTAAGGTTTCTTGGTGAGGAGGGTGACTTTGGACATCCTGCAGGACTAAAAACAAAACCTGTCAAAGGGCAAAGGAGCTCTTAAGAGTCAATGGCCATCCAAAATCACTGGGAGAGATGACCCCTTAGCCTTTGTCAAGGCAGAATTCTAGGAGAAGGAAAACTCTGATATAACACCTGCAACCCTGATGGTATCCAATGATGTTGACTTGTTCTTCTTTTTGGTAAATATCATCTTGGTTAAGAGAGTGGGACTGGCTTTGTGCAGTGCCTTTGCTCACTATAAAAGCTTCACGGCACAGGCATTGCTTTATATCTGGAGATCTCTCTGCACTTGCCGTCACATGGTACCATGGGCCCAGCACTATGTGTCAATAATTGTCACAAGTGTAGTGTTTGTACCAGAGTTTTCAAGTCGCTGACTGGACTAAAAAGTCACACTCGTTCAGCGCATCGGTAGGGGTTCTCCTACATGGATATAAAGTAGTGGCCGTACTCGAAAACGAGTTGGCAGCCACCATGTATTTATGTATGTATGTATGTATGTATATTTTGGTAAATATCATATTGGTTAAGAGAGTGGGACTGGCTTTGTGCAGTGCCTTTGCTCACTATAAAAGCTTCACGGCATAGGCATTGCTTTATATTTGGAGATCTCTCTGCACTTGTCGTTACATGGTACCATGGGCCCAGCACTATCTGACAATAATTGTCACAAGTGTAGTGTTTGTACCAGAGTTTTCAAGTCGCTGGCTGGACTAAAAAGTCACACTCGTTCAGCGCATCGGTAGGGGTTCTCCTACATGGATATAAAGTAGTGGCCGTACTCGAAAACGAATTGGCACCCACTGTATGTATACCATACTGAAATGGCTTCTTTGTTAATTGGCTTTATTTCTGTATTTCTTAGAATTTCTCTGACAATCGCTTTTACTTTCAAATGAGTCTCAGTTATTGCTTGTTTACGTATCTACCACAAAACCCTCCTGTAGCATGGCTTTAGTTATGATTGTTAAAACAAGGTAAAGAAGTGTATGCTATCAATATGTTTAAAGTTGAATTGATTTCATACGATAAATGATGAGTGAATTGCAGAGACTGCATAGCGTCTGACATAATCTGGATGTCAAGACGGGTAAAGCGTGTGAGAAAACATAGGGACTTACTTGTCGTCAAAACCCAGATATCCCGTAATGGAATGGATGACAATATAGGGCAACTCAGTGTTGACTATCTCGATTCTTTTCAAATATTATACCATGGATAGCTTTATCCAAGTTTTCTATTTAAAAGGAGAACAGGATGGGATTTGTAGACAATTTTGCTGCTATTTCTTGCAAGTAGATTGGGCACATTGTGATGATAAAATACATTGCCGATTCTGACGATGAGCGTACAGTAAAAGGATTTATCATATTTGGTTACGTGTCATACTTTTTCTGGGTTTAGATATAGTCGAATGCCAGATTGCCTTTGATCGTTTGGAATTCAATACCAATTAACACTTCTTAACCTTTATCGTTTTCTTCTTTAATAAAATCTGCGTTTAGATATGTTTCCTTAGTCAAGAAGTCATTGGCGCTTGTAATACACGGCTCCCATGTTATTTACTTGATAGTTCACCTATATCTGTCGACAATTCTAATAAAATTATTACTATTTGTATTAACATTTCTGTTAACGTCATTCAAAATGTTGCTATTCTTTCGTTTCTTAAACTGTAAATATCCACTGAATTATTTGTTCGACTCTATTTTCTTCTATTTTCGGTTTCTTTCTATTTAACACTAAGGTGTTTATTTCGAAAGATATATTAACATTCTTGGGGGCATATATGTTGCTTCTAGATAGTAACTCTGTTTGCGATCTTAAAAGATAAAACTATCTTCAATTATTAATAACCACAATGCTGCCGCTCATATGTAAATGAGATATAAACTGTAATGTTTCAAAGACTTCTATAAGCACATGAATAAAATAAACCTTTTCATCAGAAACTACAACGTGGTAAATCAAACTTTTTTTCCAGGGATGTATTATACACCAACGTTCCCAACAAAACATAATAATTGTTTTACATTTGGTTCAAGGTTAGAAATTTAAAGGGATGTGGAAAGTCGATTAAATCGAACCCAGTGCGTTGCTGGTACTTAATTTTATCGAGCCCGTAAGGATAAAAATCAAAAGTTGCTACAAAGGCGCATTCGCTCATACAAAACAAGTTATATATATATGACTTCAGGATATATGGAGTTCACTCATTCTTAATTAAATATGTGGGACAACACTATAATGGGATATATTAAAACCTAGGATATATAAACGATCAAATAGATAGACACATATGAATAACACATAAATTTAATGCCCACGTTGCTGCCATGATAATAATTCAAGTTTCCGAACAATATTCACTGCCGGTACGGTACAGTGGAACATCTAAACGTCTCCTTGACCATATAGCATGTTGTACGAGGCAAGAAGTATCCTTGCCACATTGGCCAAGTTGTTTTAGTCGATGATAGAAAAATCGCTGTGGTTTTCACATATACAAAATTCCACCCACTCACACTCACAGATACACTTACACACACAGACGCGAGAACACACACATACACACGCACACACATACACACACACACATATATATATATCTTCCTATCTATATACTACTAAAAGGCTGCGATTGCTTGCTTGTCCCTAATGTAAAACAGCCAAACGGGCGCATAATGAGAAAATACTTTGAAAGGAAGTTGATCCTGAAATGGGGTTACAAATGGAATAAAACAAGTTTCGAGTAAATCGGAGTCCGGGTTCCCAAGCTATGGGTTTTCCAAGTACCTCCCTAAAACAGATAGACAGAGAGTGAGAGAGAGAGAGAGAGAGAGAGAGAGAGAGAGAGAGAGAGAGATAGAGAGAGAGAGAGAGAGAGAGAGAGGTTGTAAGAGTGGAGATTGAAAGAGAGAGACATAGAGGGGGGAGAGGAGAGAGAGAAGGAGTATGGAAGAGAGAGAGAGATAGAGCCGGTGGTGTTGCTGTGTGTATATATATATGTATATATATAATATATATGTAAGTGTATATGTGTGTATATACATATGTGTGTATTTGTATATATGTGTGTGTGACTATGACCATGTGTATATAGATCACAGACACACATATATATATATATGTATTCACACACATTTATACACACACGTATATATATCTAGTTTCATTTCACATTATATACATGTCTGTATATATTTCAATTATTCAAAAATTATTTCTAAGTGAAAATTATTTTTAAAAAATATTTTGAAGTGAACGTGACCCAACGGGTCACAGGTGGTCAAGTGTATATATAAAATATATGCGCTTTAGCCCATATCATTCCCTGCTCTGTAGATCTATGTTTACACGAATTTAATTCATAGTCATTCAATATTTTTATATAACTAGGACTACATCAGCAAATGTGTTCTTTTGAAACACAAATACAATTCAAAAGTCATTTGTTACAATTTGTCTGCTACTTCTAAAACGCCGAATTTTCGAGAACATGTCTCAAGGTTAGTTTAACTTACTGAAAAAATAACAAGTGATATTCATATTACTACTACCCTTGATTATTTTCTATTGAGCAGTGGTCGATAATTTGCTAAATATCAACCAAATTTCGCCGTTTCCGGTTTACATATGCGCTGTTTTTATGTCTACTTGTCTACATTGGCCAACTAGGCAAGATTTGAATTTAGATATTAGCACCCATAAAATATATTCAACAGATATCATTCGACGTTCTAATAGTTCCAAAATCCCGCTGCACTTTAGAAATATTTCATTTATCCTCTCTGATTGGCTGGAACGCAAGCTTATCGGAGTGATTCGAACTCAGAGAGCAGAAAATGCTAGGACTGGGACATCTTTGAATTATATACATACTCGATCCGGACTGACACATGTCTAAAGAACAAGATGAACACTAAATTCTTTGGATACTTGATTCCAGTATAATTTGAGCCATAAAACTGTTGCTACAGTTAGATAACCTATCTTAAAAAATGTCCTTATGTCCATCGTGATCCTAATTAATTGGTATAAATCTGACAATTATTTATGAATAAACACTCATATTCACGTTCGTGCTATTTTATTGCTATATTTGAGTGAATATTTGGTCAATTTTCCCGGAAGGACATGATATCGATTTTATCGATCAATGGATAATATTGATTTCTACTTGACTAAACAAATCTAGACCGCATCTAGAACGAGGTCATTCGACTGACTGGCAAAGACTCACTCACCAGCATGCTAAAAATCACTGGCTTACTAAGCCTACTCTATAACACTACCACCACCACCACTACCACCACCAACAACACCACTACTACTACTACTACTACTACAGCTGCTACTGCTGCTGCTGCTACTACTACTACTACTACTACTACTACTACTAGTACTACTACTACTACTACTACTACTACTACTACTTATTTATTTTCCTCGCTCCCTATATACGAGATGTGTATATGCCTCTCCGTCGTTTTACCAGAACAGATGCAGCGATTATACATTTTCTCCAATCATTTCATCTCAGGTCTACGACATTCCAGAAAATTTCTCCGCGCACATATTGTTGTTTGTGTTTTATATTTTGTTGTAGTAGTGAAACCATGCTCGGCCAAACCCACAATTTGATTTTTCTAGCAGGTCGAGTGACCATGCTAAATCTCCCTTATCCTAACAATATTTATTTGCCAATATTTATTTTCCATAGACATTCACACTGAACGTAAACTCTATTGGTTTCAACAAATTTGGAGAGTCATATATATATATATATATATATATATGGGGGGGGGGGGCATGTGTGTGTCTGTGTATCTATGTGTATATATCTACTATATAAATTGGAAGTGGTCGGACGTTGTATATGTAGGTGTAGTCAGATAAACGTCGAAATGGCTTGGTGGAATGCAGCGAAAATTTACACAGTTATGCAGAATGACCTGAGGAGGGGTTGGGTTGACTTTCAAGCTACAAGCTTTCATGGTTACGGGGAAAATAGATGAAACAGGAATTTCCCATTCAAATTGAACTGAGAGTAATCTGTGAACGCAGAAGTAAATACTTCGAGAAACGTTGCAACCGAAGGAAAACAGGAAGACGATATTTTGGTTCGTGAAGACGTTCTCTGACAATGAACGGAAAAAAAGCGAGGATAATACGTCGTTATGTGGATCGAGAAGAACAATTTCATGCAAAGACAAGTCCAAGTTTATAGTATAAATGGAGTCGTTAGACTAATATTCTATTTAACATAACAGAATGATTTTCAGCCCCGGAGTTTAAGAATGATGTAAATAAAATTGAAAACGAAAATGACAAGGGTTATTAAAATAGTAAAAGTAAATAGTGAAGATTTGGGCCAGTACATACGTATGCCCCGACGGACATACACATACATACGCTCACACAAATACATACACACCCACAGCCACACACGCGCGCGCGCGTGTATAAACCTTATGCATTTCTACAGTATTTTCACCAAACTTAAGACATAGGTTACTTATGTACTCCGGATAGTCATGGGCACTTTCATTTTTCCAGATATTGATTATATGTCTCCCGGCAGATAACCCCCCTTTAACCACTTCCTTGGAGTCGAGTCAAGCACTGCAGTGCAATGCAACAAAGCGTCATAACTTTTGGAGTTCGCAACCGATTTTCACAAAACTTGTCACATGGGCTACGTTTGTCCTACAGATGAATGTGAACTCTCAGAATTGGCATATATTGAGTAGGGAACCCCTGGGGGAAGGAACTCCCTTTTGGAAAAAGTCGATAATTTTGTAAAAGTATAGTTTTCGAAGCAGCACTGACGTATTGACATAGATGTTATACACAACTGCTATTGAATAGCCGAGCAACGCCGGGTACCTCTGCTAGTATATATATATATATATATAGATATATAAAATATATATATGTATACATATATATATGTGTATATATATGTATGTATATACATACATACATATTTATATACACACATACATATCTATATATATATATACACACATACACACATACATGCATATATAAGTTGAGGGGAGATATCGCACTCAAAGAAAGGGTATTACTTCTCCTCCAATGATTAATTAAAAGGGAAAATGAGAGATAAATGAAGAGCTGACGTTGACGGGAGTGTGGATGAAAGATATGTTGTCGCGTTTATGATTTTCCTTCAGCAAAATCATTTATAATGTCATTGAAATGTTTGGAAACACATTTTAAATGATGAGAGTGTTACAGTTTGTCGGCAATAATATTTTGATCATATCAACCATCACTATCCTGTATTTTATGTATATCACAAAGTAGATTGTCTACACGCTATCCCTATTTTTTTTAAATGCCAGGGAGTGGTTTGAGTGCAATTTAACACACCGAGACAGCGCCTAAAGGTTCATATATAC
>OZ024742.1:216332987-216337987 GCA_964016885.1 Eledone cirrhosa | reverse complement strand
ACCCCGTCTAAACACTTCTCCCTAAGACGAACCCACAACATACACACGTCAACATACATACCTACATCAGCACACATGTCTACCCACATATAAACACAATGACACACGTAAACACACATGCTCTATGGTGCAATACAAAAAAATATATGTGCATATATATGTATGTATATATGTATATATATATATATATATATATGTAGTGAAAATATATATATATATGTGTGTGTGTGTGTATATATATATATAGTGAATATCATTTCACACCTTTTATTGTTAAGATTGTTGATGTTCTATTAAGAGAACCGATTTTACTGAAAAAATCGAATAATGTACACCATTTTACCAGGGGGAAAAAATACTGGTCCACCCACACACGCACACACACACACACACACACACACATATATACACAAACACATACACACGCGTACATCAATATACAAAGAGACTTATACACACACACACACACACACACACGCACTTCTCCGTATAAGACAAAAGCTGAAAAATATCTTTTGACCTTCGAATGACTCTGCTGTGTGTATGTACGCACACACACACACACACACACACACACACACTTATCTTAATAGCCATTTGACACACATCGCTGGTGGCTATTGTCGCAGCATCGAACACCTTACTACTACTACTACTACACACACACACACACACACACACACACACACACACACACACACACACACACACACACACACATTTGTTGTGAAAGAGTCATTTCTCAATCTTGGCGCAAAACCAATTTTTTATCCACATGACCTCTACCGACCAATCAAAATTGTTTTGACCATAATTTTTGCTGGAGCCACTTTTCTAACATTTTAACATAAAAACAGTCTTGGCGCAAAATCAACTTTTTACATTCACATGACCTCTACCGACCAATCAAAATTGTTTTGACCACAAGCATTTTTACAACACAAAAATAACGCTGGAGCCATTTTTTTAACATAAAAACAGGTAGAATTCCCAAAACTAATCAGATCAGAGCAAACAGCACGGACGCTCTATCTCAAAATTATTTTTGAAAAGCATTTAGAAATGCGCAACCGGTAAAAACTTAAAAACTTAAAACCACAACTGAATACTAACCCATACAATCACTAATACTCTTTTATTCCTAATTAAACCATTTTTCAACTGTGAACAATTTGTCAGCATTTTCTATTCCGTTTACCAATATATATATATATATATATAAATATATATATATATGAAAAGCAGAAGAACTGCGAAACCGGTAAAGGAACCAAATAAATATATATATTTAAAAAAGAAAAAAAAAAAAAAAAAAAGACTTCAGTTGCATTTTCGATTTCATCTCTTTTTCTTTATACTTTCACTCGTGTAGGACACCTCGGTTATTTTTCATTTTGTAAAAAAAACCTCACTTTCTAATATATATATATATATATGAAAAATAACCGAGGTGTCCTACACGAGTGAAAGTATAAAGAAAAAGAGATGAAATCGACAATGCAACTGGAGTCTTATTTGTTTTTAAAATATATATATTTATTTGGTTCCTTTATCGGTGTCGCAGTTCTTCTGCTTTTCATGATGTGAGAAAAACCACAGACCCTCCATCTCAACTCACCTTTTGAAAAGCAGAAGAACTGCGAAACCGGTAAAGGAACCAAATAAATATATATATTTTTAAAAAAAATAAGACTCCAGTTGCATTTTCGATTTCATCTCTTTTTCTTTATATATTTATATATATATATATATATATATATATATATATATATATATATATATATATATATATATATATATACTTATATACATATATAATTTAAGTTCAGAGTTATCCCCCCTTCATAAATGTCTGTTTAATTCACACTTTACCGGGAGACTTTTCCCCAAATCCCGTTGAGAAGTTTTATTAGCAGGCAAACGAAAGTTGGTTGAAACCATTGAATGCGCTGAAGCTATATTGTTAGTCAATAGAACCTAAGGCCTCTCATTAAATTTTGCTGTATATGAGACTATATATATATGTATATATATGTATATATATATATATATATATATATATATATATATATATATATATATATATATATATATATATATATATATATATATAAGAATTGAAATACTAGAGTGTGTTGGAGTTAAACACCCTCTTCATATTATAGAAATGACAGTAAAGGTATAGCTCAATGTAATTAAACAGAGCCGAAGAATTATGAAAATAAACCAAAGAAGCCTTCAATACATCAAAAGTCTTTATTAGCCAACAATGTTTCGTCCTATTAAGGACTCATCAGGGCAATTAAAGCTATAAGAAGCACTATCAGCCAATACAAGCCTAAAATTCAGAAGAATATGTTGTGTACATAGATTAAATCATAGGAAAATAATCGGGTAAAAATTATCAAGTAAAAAATTATCAAGTGAAAATTGCTAAGGAAGTAAGTAACATTTTAAACCATATTACAAATATAGTCCAATGCAAAAACTAGAGCTAAAACAGAGGTGGTGATATAGAGCGGGAATTATTGTACTATATATAATATAATATAATATAATATAATATAATATAATATAATATAATATAATATAATTAATAATGATAATAATAATAATGTTAAAAGGCCCAATATACATATATATATATATACATATGTACACATATATACATATATATCAATACACATTTCCATCAATAGAAGCACAAACTAACCCTTATTAAGAGTTTAAATATAAATAAGAATAATAATAATAAAAATAAAAATAAAAATACAAATGAAAATAAAATTAAAATATAATACATATAATATTTACAGTATTAAATGAAGAATAAATGATTAAAAATAAGCATAAAATATATAATAATCTATATAATTATATAATAGATAATCTCCGGTTAATTTGCACAAACAATATAAATGTTACAATAACACTAAAATCACAATATTATAATATAATGGCATATAACTTAACAAATCATATAGAGTTACAGTCCGGGTGAGAAAAAATATTGTACAGAACTAAATTATATTGGAAAAATTATGTTGGAAAAGTATCAAAACCATTGCAAGAAAATAGATAGATCAAATTTCTATACAGTTGGTGTAAATAAATATTATCCAAACATTACAAGAATTATAAAAATATAAACATATTACAGGATTTACAGAATTTAACATAACATAATGGTACATTTAATAATCGGTAAATAATAATAGGTAAATAATAATTATTTCTACTTTAGGCACAAGGCCAGCAGTTACCCAGTGCATTACTGGTACTGAATTTTATCGACCCCGTAAGGATGAAAGGCTAAGTCAACCTCGGCGGGATTTGAACTCAGATCGTAAAGGGACGTAACTATGCTGGAAAGCATTGCGTCCAACCCTCTACCGATACTGCCAATCCACCGCCAATAGGTAAATAATAATGATCAGTAGAACGTTTACAAAGAGTGGAATGATATAAAATTTCAAAATATAAAATATTGAACATAGTATAATATACATAATTACATGGTTGGTGGAGAGACATTTGTGAATAAGTGAATGAGAGCCAGACAGACAGACTACGCACGGTAGTTTATATAAATAAATACAATCAACCGGAAGCCGAAAAGCAAAAACAAAAGTATTTACTTAGGTGTCGCATGCAGTTAAGTAAAAAATTTAGGAAACAAACCCGGATAAATGACTAGAAAACCCTATTAAATTAATTAATATTGAAAGTACTTAAAATACATAATAAGTCCATACAAAATTAGCTATGGTTTAAATAATCAAAATCCCCGAATTTAAAGATATCACTATAAAAATATATCTGGAAAAAATGAAATATTCAACTATCATTTGAATAACGTTATCTACTAAACAGACTTTAAATAGAGTTATGGTAGGCCAATGGAGACAGAAAAAGAAATGTATGGAGGATATGAAAGAGCATAAAATCATAATCAACATACTGTATTATACAATAGAAAGGAGCGTAAAAGGGAATTGGATATAATTATAGTATATTTGAAGGGGCGAGTGACAAGTATGTATGTGTGTGTGTGTGGGGGGGGGGGGGGTAGTTATCCAAAGAAGAATCCAAATAAAATAAAATAGAATAATATAAAATAAAATAAAATATATAATCAGATATAAACTCATAAGGTGTTAATAGTGAAAATATAATATTTAAGAAGATAGAAATGGTATGGTAGTCAAAAGATTATGAATGCTATAATGAAAACCTGTCAAAAGCCAATGATAAAAATGATGATAATGATGGTGGTAAACATAATAAACCTTAACTAAAAAGATAAGGGAATGTAGCAGCTAATGGATACAATTTACACTACTAGAAACTTTAGGTTTATAATAAAAGTAAGAATTTGAAATGGCGTGGGGGCAAGAAGAGAATATCTCAGACTTTCTATTAAGTAAGGTTTCCCTAGAGAAAATTATAGAGTGGGTCTCAAGGATACAGAGATTGCAAAATTTAGTATGTGTTGAAAGGTTATTAGAGCGTGCTACTATACGCCAACTAAGGCTATATGGTATATTAGCCCCCTTAAGATCCCAGATATGGTGTGCTAAAGAAGTAGAATTCTTAAACTTAACATGTTTAAAATTAGAGATATGAGAATTAAACCTAGTCTTAAAAGTGTTAGATGTAGAGCCTATATACGTGCTATTAAAAGAATTAGTTTTAACCACACAAGCATAAACGATGTTCTTAGAGAGGCAGTTACCGTTTAAAGGGCAGTTAGCACTCACTCTACAGTTAATCTTCCGGGTGTTATTGATCGGCTGAAGTAGTGATACATCGCATGTAGGATTACTATGAGATAAAGTCTGCTCTGGTGGTAAGGCATTTACGGATCTATTCCGACTAGTAGTACGTAGAGAGGAGTATCCATCCCTAATTTTCCCATTGTTAGTGCTAGCTAAATGAGAACTAATATTAGGGGTGGTAGAGAATGAAAGTTTAATTACATTTTTATTAAAAATACTATG
>OZ024742.1:216322987-216330487 GCA_964016885.1 Eledone cirrhosa | reverse complement strand
AGCAGTATCTTCTGATATGTTTTTGCATAAAAACAAATGTATGTCTCACTAATATGTCTCACTATGAATATTTTACGCTTTTGTCATGTAGCAGTTGCCTTGTGTGAAGGTGTCAGTTGCCTGGTGTGAATGTCACTCACAAGCCTTCCAGGATGTTTATCCATCATCTATTACGTTCCTTCACTGGTACTTAGATACGAATAAGCTATAATTTATTTTGTTTTTTTGTATAAATGTTCGTTTGCACATAATCGGAGATTGAATGGCTATGGTTTCTTAAAAGTTGCACTAACATAGCATCTTTTTCATTATAGAGTTGTATAATAAGGCATATTGTGTATATTAATATATAATTAGCATATATTAGACACGCTATGAATATTTTAAGCTCTATAATTATTATATTTATTAATATAGATTTGCAAAAACAAAATGTTCGATGGCGATATTCCAACAACGAACACTTTTTTAACCATAGCATGTATGTATTTCACGTTATTATTTTCTCTCAATTTGCCTGTAAATGTCAATCTGCCTTACAGTGTAGAGTTTGTGTTTTAGATTAATTTTTATTTCTCCACTTCGTTATGAGTATTTCGACTGCCGTTGACAAATATGCAAGGATATTCTTCTACTATTGTCGAAGATAGTAATTTTTCGCTAACATATACATTATTCATGTTCTTGGAATTAATTTCTCGATTATGCATCGAAGTATGATAGTATATCTCGCTAAGTTTATTTTAATAGAAAAATAAAACCCAGCCATTTATGATGCTGAACGCTTGCTGTATTTGCAATTAAGCAGGCTAGGGTACGATAGGCGTGTGCTTTTGCGTTCCGTTTTGCTATTTATATAGCGGTCATACATAATACATTGCTTTTTCGTGTTCAATATGAGAGAATAATTGTATAAGGTAATATTTACTTGTTTTCTATTCTTTAATGTTTTCGCAGTAAAAACTGATATAATGACGTATCGTATATTCATGGATAAGAGTATACACCCTATTTGCATCTAGATTTTATAGTAAATTATAAATAATTATTTGCTATGTTGCAAACAGAATATATATATATAGAGAGATAGAGAGAGAGATAGAGAGAGCGAGAGAGAGAGAGTACTACAACAAATTTAGTTGAGACACGCGTTTCTTCCATTCGTGTATGTGAACGGAATTATTTAGGAGCTGGCTGAATTCGGCGCAGCAGATATCAGTACTTGAGTTACGAGGGAGGCAACTCGAGTAGAACTGTTGCAGGGCGACAACTTTTTTATAACGATCCCTTGTGATAGTTCAGCGCATGTGATTTTCTGCATACAATGAAATATCCTCTCAAAATCGAGACCATAGAGAAATAGAAGGAAGTTACTTAACAGTACTTTCCTGAAAACGAAAGCCGATTTTTTCAAATTGCTGCACCATGCAGCGAAATGTCTATTGCGTAGCTGGATGGACCCTGGATAACAAGAGGTCTAACATTATAGCGAACTCATCCTTTGGACTGAGTGTTCTACCATCTTTAGATATAACTTCCCGGTTTTTTTTCAGTACTCACTCTCTCTCTCTCTCTCTCTCTCTCTCTCTCTCTCTCACTCTCTCTCTCTCTCTCTCTCTCTCTCTCTCTCACTCTCTTCTATTTTCTTTTCTGTCCATCTTGGTCTTTTAGACGATAAAAGACCTTGGGCGCGCAGCTGATCGCTTTTAAATGTCCTGTATTAAGCGCCGAAACATCTATGATCTTGCTTTACATCTGATGAAGGATTTATTCTCTTGTCTCGTTCATACTACTTTATATATATATACAAATGTCGGCTTACCTTCTGTATATATAAATATATATATATATATAAAGTAGTATGAACGAGACAAGAGAAGAAATCCTTCATCAGCTGTAAACCAATATCATAGATGTTTCGGCGCTTAATACAGGACATCTAAAAGCGATCAGCTGCGCGCCCAATGCCTGTTATCGACGAAAAGACCAGGGGCGAAAGAAAAGAAAAAAGAACAAAAAATGGAAAAAAGTAGTGAGGAGAGAGGAGGAAAGAGAGGAAGAAACAGGAGCCCAGTTGTACCGTACCATCTCAATCGAAGAGAAGGTAGAGAGAGAGAGGGGGCGAGAGAGAGAGACAGAGCAACAGGAAGTGGGAGGGAGAAGGGAAACGGAGATAATCCTGTTATCACAACACCGGACTTAAGTCTTATCGGTTCGCTATAACTTATTCTATTCTATTTTTTCCACGGTTACTCACATGCATGTTCCATTGTCCTTGTCCCCCCACCATTTGGACTGTTTACCTATTTTTTCTCTTTCTTCCTCTCTTCTCACTACTTTTTTCCTTTTTTTCTTTTTCTTTATTCTTTTCTTTCCCTCCCGACCTTTTAATCGATAAAAGGCTTTGGGCGCGCCGCTGATCGCTTTTAGATGTCCTGTATTAAGCGCCGAAACATCTATGATCTTGGTTTACAGCTGATGAAGGATTTCGTCTCTTATCTCGTCCATAATACCATCTTAAACATTGTTTACAGTAACCACACAGGTCATTTCGTTTCTTATAATTTTGTTTATATATATATTTAATTTCTAATAAACAATACAATATAATTACCTCATTACCAGAAGTTTCCCGAATAAGACGAATACAAGACATGTCCGCATTCGTTCATCAGACAGACAAGGCAATTTAAAACATAGTGAAATATTTGAAAAAATCTCCTCAAGAAATGCAAAGGTTTAACGGGCAAAAAAAAAAAGTAATAATACAAGAGATGTATAAAAATAAAATAAAGAAATATAGTAAGGGGATGTGTATAATTGTGTGTATATGCACTTACAAATATACATGTGTGTGTATGTACAAATGCATGTGTATAGTGAAAAAAATGTGTGCGTAAGTACATACATGAGGGCAAACATATTAGTGTATGTGGAAGCACAAATATATATATATATATATATATGTTGAAAAAGGAATTGTAAGATAATGGAGTTAGCGTACATACAGACTCAGGGACTAAGGGCTGAAATATATACACATACAAGGATGGAAGGACGCACGCGTATAAACATACACACACGCGCAACCACATACATGTATGTGATATACACAGGGAAGGGGGTGTATAAAGTCAAAGCAGTGTCAGACTGAATGGTCGATATAAATATAAAAATTAAGGCAAAGAGAAAGTAAGTGGGAGGGGTTATAATATATAAAGTAACACTAGAAAAAAAAAATGTAGAAAACGTGCATATATGCGAACAAGCTCATACACACATATACATATATATAAATATATATATATACGTACAGGCAAAAAAACCACATGCACAAAAGCATACACATACACGCATACATACATACATAAACACGCATACACACACACAATACACATATATATACACATATATGCACACATACGCGTACACACATATATACAAAACCAGCCGTATGAATAAATAGGTACAAAATATAAGCAAATAAACATACATAAAAGCGGCTGAGGGACAACGGACAATAACTGGAGTTATAAACACAAGTGACATGTGATAACATGTAGTGAAAGAAAAGGGGGAAGTAAAATATGTAAAATTGTTAAGATATAAAGTAAGTGAATTAAATAGAAGGGGGGGGGGGGGGTTCACTAGTAAAAATAAAAATAAAGATAAAGATAAAAATAAAAATAAAAATAAAAATAAAAATAAAAATAAAAATAAAAATAAAAATAAAAATAAAAATAAAAATAAAAATAAAAATAAAAATAAAAATAAAAGATAATTGAAACTGAAAGAGAAGTCTGTAAAGAAGGTAAGTTACGGAAAGTGAAGAACAAGAGTTTTATGGAGGATAAGTGCCTGAAAGCGGGTTATGTTTATATGAGCTGGAGAGCAAGTGTAATTTCATGTGTGGGCAACTGGTGAAAATTTCTGTTTTTGTATTTAGGCAGGTTTTTGGTGATTTAAGGTTCTGTAAAATCTAATATTTTTCACTTATGCAGAGTGCGCATCTTCTTGTTCCTCTTGCATATTCTTTAGATTGGTTCAAAATTGACCAATCTAATTTATATTGGATACCTTGGTCCTTCAAATCCCATATTCTGCTAGCCAGAGCTGTTGTAAGTTTTTTCAGGATGTCAGAAAGATGCGACATGTGAGTAATAATGCGTTTTGAATTAATCTTGTGTCATACCCACATATCGTTCGCTGGTGGGTGGTAGGTTGCTGCTGGTGGTTGTCACTTTGGCTTCATATACAATAGCTTTGGTGTTGCATTTACCTTGTAATGGGCATTCATTTTTGACTCTACAGGAGCAATTTTGATGTTCTCTGGGTGTTTTCTTATTAAGGATGTAATATTAAATAGAGGGATCGCAGGAGTAGCTCATTTTGACACAGTTTCTATTGAAGATCTTATAGTATCTATGTGTTCTAGGGAAATGTTTATCTAAGAGTTGTAGGAATGTTTTGCCTACATTAGTTTTAACTGCTAAAGAGAGGGGGGGGTGGTGAACCAGGTTATTTTTCTTTTCCTATTATTATGTTTAAAGGAGTTAGTATTGTTGGCTATGTACTTAATCGGTTCACTAAATCCCCTATATTTGAAGGGCTTTATTATAGTAGAGGATGCCTTATTGAAAATAGCTTCTGAGGAAGAGAGGGTGGAGATCCTACGGCTAATGTTGGGGATGAGGTTTTCAAAAACTATAGGAGGATGACAAGAGGCTTTATTTATATATTTTAAATTTTCATTTGGTTTATGTATTATTTATTATACATTACATATTTAGCTCTGTAACTTACATAGAGCACTCTTCATTCCTCTGCCTTTTTCAATTTTCAACGGAAACTGCAATACTTATATATATATATATATCAAGATTCAACCAATTTTAAACCAATTAGACCATTATTCAACAGAATCCTTGATGCTTGGGATAGTCTGACAATATTAGAAAGCGATGGGGCGTTTCAACACCTAATTCTAGACCTTGGTCTGGAACTAACAGTTGAAACGACAAGAACTCAGCCCCGACCCTTTGTAATATATATATATATATATATATATATATATATATATATATATTAAAAGAAAAATTTAGCCAGATTGAAGTGTACTAATCTTTTGCAATATATATACAGATGTGTTGGTATCTGTGTTTCATCACTTACATATTAATTTATACACTGCTCAGGGGATATTTTTTCCTCATTCGAGCTGATTCCATTGTAAAAGAATTCATTACCTTATTAATTTTATATATATATAGGGGAAAAAAACGATTATTTCGAAAAACATTTTTTTTTCCTGTTATTTTTTTCTCAATTTTCTGGGTTAGAAAATGTTTAAAACAAATTATTTTACTTTGTGTGAGGTGTCAAGTTATTAATTAATTTATTTATTAATTGAAAATAGCATTGAATTATTTATTTATTTATTTATTTATTTATTTATTTATTTAATAATTAACAATTACCGGTTTCAGCATTTTATGCATTATCAAATTATGTGATTGAGAGAGGAAAAAAAGGGAATTTGTATTGGTATAAAATGTAGAAGAGAAAATAAGGTGATGTTGAAAATGTTAAGGACATGGGAAGGAAAGAATAATATTATTTACAAACAAGGTTTTTGAAGTCAAAATAAGGTGATGGGAAACATGAGAAGGTAATGGGAAAGAAAGAATAATATTAATTACAAGCATGGTTTTGAGGATAAGTAGTTCAAACAACGTTATTATGGCAAGATCGCTTAAAGGTGTTCATCCTTGAAGTAGGCAAATAGCCGACCGGGATTGGATGTGTTTTCCCTTTTTAGAGAATTAATATCATGCAGGGGGAGGCAATTCAGGGTTGTAGTGTAGGAGAAAGAGAGGAGAGGGGGTAATTCATTCATATAAGAAAAAGGATTAGGTAGGGTTTAAGGTAGGTAACTATTTAGAGAACGTAGGAATTTTGGACTATGGTTCATTGTTCGTTCCACTTTTAGTTTAGTCCGAAGTTTAGTCCATTAAGTAGAGGCTGGAATTTGTTAATGAAGTACATTTCCTTATTAGTACGATGGATGTAAGAAGCGTTGTCTATGAATTTGTAAATGGGGGAAATTCTAAAGTTTGGTAGTTGGGTAGGTGCACAACTTGCGATATGTTCACTAAGAGAAATCTTCTGTATTTCTGTATTTTGATTTGTGATCTTTGGACGGTCATACGTTATCGGAAGCTGTTTGTTGTCTGTCCTATGTAGTACTCTCGCAGGTCAGAACATAGATTAGGTTTTCAGATGCACATGTAAAGATGTATTTAACTGTGAAATGTTGTCCTTGTTTAAAATGGAATGTTGAACGTTCTATAAGATTTATGCATATACCGCATTTTTTTACTGTAGGTTTCATTGTGAATGTTGGCTGGATTTTGGCTTGTGTGAGGATGTTTTTTATGGATTTAGGTAGTCTTTTGCTCTTTCTGATGTTGTGTGTTTGGAGGATTGTATTCAGTCTTGGGTCTCTTTTCAGTAAAGGAATGTTCTGGAGGATGGTGTCGAATGTCTCATTGTTGAGGAGATTGTGTGTGGAGATGGAAGGTAGAGTTTTCTGTTTCGGTTCATTCCTGGGTTTGGGGTGTCTGAGTTCCTGGATGTTGAGTTTTAGGGCAGGTTGGGATCTATTGTTGATTAGGGATATATATATATATATATACAGACATCCAGGGACATACACACACATCCACGCACACATACACACACACGCACACACACACATATACACACACACGCACACGCACACATACATATATATTCTTTATTGCTTTGGTGGAGGTGTTTTTCGAAAAAATACATACTATAAACAACGGTGCTTCTTTGTTTCCAGATCATATGGAAACTAAAACTCAAACGGTTTCCAACGTGAAAAAAAAAGTAAATATTTAACTGTTGAGTACATTGTTACGCATCCCGCTTGCCGACGTCACTGAATTTCTATTCACAAATTAGTTTTATTATATTCTTGTCTATCTAAGACAATTGAATATTAATAGAAGAAAGACTGATTAATATTAGATTCTCAAAATACTACTACAAATCAGCAAATTTATGGTAATGGTGTTTTGCGTTTCCCAAATATGGTTTTGTACAATTATATAAAGATACGGGAGACATTTTCTCTTTGTCATTAAAAATGAATTGCTATTGTTCTTTGCGTCTATATAAAGCGCACTTATTATTTTCGATCACGACAAAAGATTTCAACTTCTGGTAACTCTGTCATATTGACTCTAAAAGAAAACGAATGGCGATATTTGAAATCTCTACTTGAATATTTCTCGCAGGAAAAGGGGGATTCTTTTAGCGACAAAGCTTTAGAATTATGTGTCTCTGGGTGTATGCATATATATACACAAGTTCGTATATATTATGTAATGAAATTATTCGGCTGGCCCTAAACTTCGCCCTATACAAGCTCCTATCACGGGATTATATATTTCAGAAGAAATAAAGAATGAATTG
>OZ024742.1:216295487-216315487 GCA_964016885.1 Eledone cirrhosa | reverse complement strand
CCCGGGATGGATGTGCATGGCCACCGTCATATCACAATGATTGCATAAATGCACATATGATTGCATAAGCATCTAACTAACACACATGACTAAACATGTAACAGAAATATTTATAATATAATAAACAATTATGGTGATTTAACCCCGTCTTATCGCCAGTATCGGTAGAGGGTCAGACGCCATGCTTTGCAGCAAAGAGTTACGGCTCTTTATGGTCTGAGTTCAAATCCCGCCGAGGTTAACTTTGCCTTTCATCCTTACGGGGTGGATAAAATAGAGTACCAGTAATATACTGGGTTTTGGTGGCCTTGTGCCTAAAATAGAAACAATTATTTGATAAATGAATACTCCGCCACTCAATATCATTTACCTGGGATAAACTACTGACGTGTAGACCTTTGGATCACTAGTACCTGCTTATTACCAGGAAGTTACAACATAACTAGGAGAAACAACACTATATATATATATATATATATATATATACATATGTGTGTGTGTGTGTGTGTGTGTTTATGTGCGTGTGTGTATTTGTGTGTGTGTGTGTAAAAGAAATTAAACACAGAGATAACAAAGCAAACGACTGTCCATTGAAGAAATATATTAGCACTTGCAATAGGAAAATAGTCTCAACGTTACGGACACTAATCTTTCATCAGAAGACGGAGCTGGAAACAGAAGATGAAATAGAAAGGTAGAGAGTGAAAAGATGAAGGAACGGGGAAAAACGAGGAAAAAGTGGGGAAAAACAAACGTGCATATTCAGATCTCTCTCTCTCTCTCTCTCTCTCTCTCTATATATATATATATATATATATATATATATATATATATATATATATATATATATATATATATATATATGAGTTCGGATCTAGGTGTGGAAATAGCCGGAGCTCAGCCGTCGGGGTCCTGACTATTTTCCTATGTATATATATATATATATATATATATATATATATATATATAATTATATAATAAAATCAAATTATATTGTTTTCTGTTCGTATATTTCCCTATTTTTTTTAAAACTAAATTTCGTTAATCTGGGTAGAGTTTGGAAACACTCAACATTTCTCAACCTCCCTTTGTGCACAGTAAGAAATATTAATAAGTTTGCCTTTTCCATTGAACAGGCTCACTATAAATTGTATATTTGCTGCTTTGATTGATGCCGTTTGTTGGGTTTATTAACCTTTCACCTCTCATATTAACATTTTAAGGCCCCTTCCTCTTTGACTCACGTACCTCGCTAGAACATTTTCTGACAGAGGTTTATATAGCAGTATGATTATTTCAGCTCCTTGAACAATCCAAAAAATTCTCCCAGAAATTCTGCTCGTTTGTATTCAAGCTAGCAACATTTCTTTCCATACATTCTCTCTAAAAGTACAAAGCCGTTAGCTATTGTTTAGATTCAAGAGAAGAATGCACTCGCAGTTTATCATCATTTAACTTAGCATTCCTTAATACTCACCAAAATTAAATGCACTCACCGCATTGAATTCCTTTTTTTTTTTGTAATTAATTAATAAGTTATTGTGTAAAATATCTAATGTGACATTTTTTTTAATAATGTACATGTGTAAGTTTGTGTCACCATATACGAATATAAAAATGAATGGGGTCACTAAAACGTTACATTTCTGATTCCTGTTGATGACGAAATATATTTACAACTTCGTATAATCCAGATTTAATGTTACAGATACACAGGCAAACTACATTATAGTAACTTGCGTTAAACAGTCGAGCTAATGAATTCTTTAGGAAAAGCATTACATTATGAAACAATTGCATTAGGCAGCATATCTCAAAACATCTAATGAACATTCCATTACTATTCTATAGGCAAAAAAGAGAACAATTTTTCCATGGTAGCATGGAAACTATTATCACAATTGATATTGTCTGATGTAATCGAAAATTGTTGCACTTGAAGTGAACCATCATTTTTTAAATGACTAAATCTCTCTCTCTCCCTCACTCATTCACTCTCACTCTGTCTCAAAAGAAACACAAAACCAAAAGAAAAGTAGGTGTAGAGAAACCCATAATTTCAGCTAGAGCACATTAAATATCAGTTGGTCAATTGTGAAATAAGTACGAGTGATACACGTCTTCTTTTCTATTCGATATTGTTTTGTATGTAGCATTCGTGTTTGTTGGCACTACGGTGCTGAATCTATGTATTTCACTTCGCTGTCTCTTTGTACCACTATCTCTCATACAATTAACATATTGTACGTCCATTCAGCAGCCTCTCATTTCCTCTTTCATTCCTTGCTTTTTTTTCTTTTCCTACTTCTCTCTCTATTTCTATCTACCATTCTTTCAGTTTCCATTTTTTGCCTATCTCTATAATGTGTTTGCATTTCCATATCATTTTGAATTAGACATATATATTTCACATTTGTGAATTGATTTCTCATACCCTTTAACTTGTAATTGTATTTCAATTTAAAATGACATTTCTTAAATTTCTCTTTAAATCAAAATTACGCTTTTATTAATGACGAGCAGCAGTACCCAGCGTTGCCTGGGTAGGTAAAATAATATCTGCTTTGATGAAAAGGTGTTGATCTTAGCGACTGCTTCTCGATGACTAATCTATGGCCCCACACAGGCCATACGGGGGAACGTGGTGATGACGTCTATCACTGAGAAACTCTGGTGACTGACGAAGGGGCATGCTGGGGAGGGAGTTTCGATTCGAACGAAATCGGTTGAAAAATGTGGGAGCTAGAGCCGAAAAGGCGGAAATTTAAGCGAAAACGTGGTATTTTCGAATATTTAAGAGGCTGCCACGCCGTTCCTGAACAAAAGATCAAAAATATAAAGCCACTTTAAGACGTAAAATAATCAGATCCAGCATAGTGTAAAATTTGAACAAGAGAGGTTGATTAATGTGCGAGCGTGAGCCAGAAAAATGGAAATTTGTGTCTAAAAGTGGTATTTTTGAATATTTAAGCGGTTGCAACGCCGTCCCTGAAGAAGAAATGCAAAATATAAAGCCATTACAGGATGTGCAATGATAAATTCTATTTTGGTTGAAAATTTGAACGAAATCGGTGGCGAAATGTAGGAGCTAGAGCCAAAAATCTTATTTTTCGATACCTAAAAAAAGGTGACCCCCCCCCCTCCTATCGATTTTTTATCTGCAGAATGACGCCGGAATAAAAAAAAAAACGATACGCTGATATATAGAAAACACTCCCCGATGACTAATCTATGTGCCTGTAAATTTTCATGAAAATCGGTCGTAAGATGTAGGCCCCTATAGGTAATACACAGACACACAGACAGACAGACACATAGACACATACTTAATTTTATATAGAGAGAGATGTTTCTATCAATAATGATTTCTTACACAGACACAAAACCATAAATACCCGGGTGTGTGTGTGTGGTGGTGCAGCAATCGATTATATCAGCTAATACTTGGCTGGTACCTAATTTATGAGCGTCCCAGGGTCAACAAACACCCACAATGCTACGAAAAAGACTACCGCATCGATAATTGTTTCTACTTTTGGCACCAGGCCAGCAATTATACCAGTGCATTACTGGTACTTTATTTTATCGACCCCGTAAGGATGAAAGGCAAAGTTAACCTCGGCCGGATTTGAACTCAGATCATAAAGGGAGGTAACTCTATGCTTCAAAGCATGACGCCCGACTCTCTACCGATACTGCCAATCCACCGCCTCGATAATATAATCCCTACAGTTGTCAACTCCGCTTTCATTAGTGTCTGTTGTTAATAATCTTATCATCTCCTAATGCCATTTCCCACCATATAACTATCACCCCTTACTTTCAGTTTCCTCCATCTCCTCTATTTAATTCTTTGTCTCTTCTTTCTCAATCGCTTCTTATATCTTTTATTTCCTATATTTCATTTTCTTTCATTTTCATATTTCTGCCACTCTCTCTATTTTGTTTTTAGTTTGATATTTTATCTAACTCGAATTAAACAATCAGTGCTCACATATGCAAATCATCTGTGTCGTTATTTTATCTTACAAATGCATTTGTATTTAAATTTACATTTTCTGTGATATAAATTGCATTTTTATTGATTATATTTTCATCAATAATGCCCCAGAAATGATAACTCATATTACCAATCCCTTCTACTGCCAAGTGCAAGAGAAACAAATGAGCAGCAACAACAATGTATGTAAGCTAATGCCACCAGACACGATGCTTACAGGATACTTGAAATCAACTGTAAACCAAATATGCATTCATTAAGAACAACCTTGGTTCATTTATAACTACTATTAAATCTGAGAAAAACGGTGGGAATTCTACACAAATTATACACACAAACACACATACACGCATACACACACACACACACACACACACACACACACACACACACACACACACACACACACACACACACACACACACACACACACACACACACACACACACTCACACACACACACACACATATATATATATATATATATATATATATAAATATATACATAAGCATAAACTCATATGCATACTCGCTCACTCTCTCTCTCTCACGTGCACACACACACGCGCGTATATATATATATATATATATATATATATATATATATCTATATATATATTAATAAAAGGAATTCCAACTTTGTCTGATTTACTCGTTTTATTTACAATCCTTTAAAATTATAATGATATTATAATGAAAAAGTATGGTAGTATATTAAGTGTTAAATGTTAATTGAACAGGTACTTTCATGCTTTCGCAATCTTCAGGTTGATTTTTAGTGGTGACAGTCAAGTTTGCAATCTTCGACTGTAATGAGATGGGTAAGATCTGTGCCTTATATACAGTAAAAAGGAGGCTACAGAATGCTAATTTTGCAAAGTGTATTTCGACCAATCGGTGTGTAGTTTCACTAGATTACTAAAGCTGATTGGTTTAGGCGTCACAGTTGGTTGAGCATGTCTAACGACTACTATTTGACCCTATATCCAAAGCATCAATTGTTTTGCTATTTTTAGAAATGAGGAAAATAGCATTTTCTAGGGTTCTTATAAAAAATCTTCAGTAATCATCAACATCAACAACACTTTTATTATTATTGTTGTTGTTGTTGTTATTAGCGGTGTTAGTTGACATGGTAGTAGGCGTAGTCATAGTAGAAGGAATACCTCGAAGTATTGTGGATTGGCAGTATAGGTAGAGGGTCGGACGCCATGCTTTGACGCATAGAGTTACGGCGTTTGCCATTCTGAGTTCAAATCCCCCGAGGTTAACTTTGCTTTTCATCCTTACGGGGTAGATAAAATAAAGTACCAGCAATGCACTGGGTAATTGCTGGCCTTGTGCCAAACGTAGAAACAATTATTGTTCATTTAGCTTGGGCTGGAATTTCTCAATAAAATTCTTT
This sequence comes from Eledone cirrhosa, assembly GCA_964016885.1. NCBI lineage: Eukaryota > Metazoa > Mollusca > Cephalopoda > Octopoda > Eledonidae > Eledone > Eledone cirrhosa. The sequence goes on along the minus strand of OZ024742.1, from coordinate 216,310,082 downwards.
TCTTTCATTTTTCTCTTGATTTCACTTGGGCTGTGTAGTTTGTAGAATGGAAATATTATAAATATTTTCTGACCACATGTTGCTATCTATTGCAGGGGTATCTGACGGACATTTGGGTCTCTGATTTGCTGTCGGTGCACCCGTGCACGTTGCGATAGTGCATTTCCAGTTTGACCGACATATATTTCATCACAATTCGGGCATTTAATGCAGTAAATTAGATTTCTGCTTTTGCAGTTAATATTAGCATTTGGGAATATTTTTCCAGTTTTTGTGTTCATATATTGACCGGTATGTATGAACTGACATGTTCCACATCGACGATCATTGCATTTAGATACAGTGAATGATTGGTCTTTGTTGTTAAGGTCAAACTTTGCCTTTGTTAGCAATGGCTTCTAACAGATCGATCTTTGATTCTAAAAGAATCAAAGATCGATCTTTTAATTCATTACTTTGAACAATGATCGGTAGATTTGCTTTGGCAGTGTTGAAGATGTTCTGGTGACATGGGTTGTGTGTCATTGGTTTCTTCTTCCTTGGGTTGTCCTAAGTTGTTGTATAGGTATTTTTATAGCCGGCTGTATGCCATTTTCTATAAGTAGAGATGGGTATTTTTGTTTGAGCAAAAATTCTCTCAGTTCTGTTAGGCGTTTGTTCCTGGTATTCGTATCTTCTACAATGGTACAAATCTTCTGGCTAGGCAGTATGGGATGTTGCGTTTTGTATGAGGTGAATGGCACGACTTAAAATTTAGATATTGATGGGTGTCTGTGTGTTTATAGTATATATCCGTGGTAATAGTAGTGTCGTTTTTGATTACCATTATATCTAGGAATGGTAATTTGGTACTACTCATCTCTTTTGTAAATTGGAGAGATGGGTGTAGCTTATTCAGGAAGATATTGAACTCATCCAGAGTATCTAGATATTCTGTCCAGATGATGAAACAGTCGTCAAGGTATCTCTTCCAAGACTTTTCAATGTATTTTCTAAATTCAGTGCTATACTTTTCCTCTATTTCTTGGTAGAGTTGTTGTTCTAAGTATCCCATTACAGAGTTCGCGTAAACGGGAGCAAAATTCGTTCCCATCGCTGTGCCTCTAATTTGGATGTAATTCTTTCCATTGAAGAAGAAAGTGTTGTTTTCCAGAATAAGTCTAACTGCGACTAATATAAATGGCGCTGTGAATCTGGTGGGAATCACTTCCCTATGTTTTTCCACCCAGTATTTAACCTCCTTTATTCCTGAATCATGTGTAATGTTGCTATAAACGCTTACCACATCAAAAGTAAGTAGAAGTGAATTCGTTTCCGTGGTTTTGGGAAGATGGGACAGGAAGTCGATATCATCCCGGATGAAACTGGGTATGTGAATACATAGTGGTTTCAAAATAATGTCAACAAAATTATTTAGACGGTGGGTAGGGCATGTTGGACTAGCTATAATAGGTCTAAGTTTTAAGTATTTTGGGTGTAGTAATTTAATGTACTCACTTTTTTGTTCTTTTACTGCCACTTGGATTTCTTTTGACTTATGAACTTTCGGTAGGCCACACAGGTTGCTGGGTTTTGGCTCAAAATTGGTGATGTAGTCTCTTTCCTTATCAGTAAGTGAGTTGTAGTATTTTGAAGCCAGGTTGTTGATCTTCTTCATGATGTTGTGGTCTATATTTGACGGTATTTCATGATAGAATGTTGTGTCTTTCAGTTGTTCCCCAACCAATTCTTTGTAGTATTCAGCATCCATTATAACAATTGCATCCCCTTTATCTGCTTGTTTAATTATTATTGTTTTATCATTTTGTATACGTTTAAGTGCAGACATTTCCGATTTGTTAATGTTTGGCCTAACATTAGTATTACGTCTAAGAGTAAATTTAGACAGGATATCAATGTATTGGTCGAGATAGATATTTCTTCCTTTTGACAGAATTTGCATTTCCTCATCGCCAAGATCTCTTTTGGATAAATTAATTATCTTAGGATCTACATGTTCCATTGTATTGGCTATTTTTCCTCCTGGATTTTTTCTTTTTCCGGTTTTTGTTACCCCGGCGTAAAACAATGGATATTTTTCTGTTAAGGATTTATATTCCTGTTGGTTTTTGCTTGATGAACTTTTTGTTGTGATATTATACTTAGTTTCGTTATGTTTTTGGTCCTATTTTTGGTATTATCACAGAAAAAAGAGAATCCGTGTTGCGACGATAGGATTTTATTGGACATATTAAAATTGTTTCTCGGCAATTTCAGAGTCAGGTTTGATCACCACATCAATCGTGCCTCGATCTGGTCGCCCGAGAAACAATTGTAATTCATGTCCAATAAATTCCTTTCGTCGCAACACTGATTCTTTTTTTTCTGTAATATCATACTCTGCTCTCTCTCTCTCTATATATATATATATATGTGTGTGTGTGTGTGTGTCTGCTTCTGCGAGCTAGCCTCTGGCCGCCCAAACACACACAGACCAAGGTATCATCTATAAAAATAGAACATTTAAACAAACTATCGAAAAACCCAAAAAGAAATGGAAAGAGACATTGGCAATATATCACAAAGGTGGCGAAATACTGAATAATACGTTATATCCACGATATCTGTAGATTGGTGTGGCGAATCTAAATGTTTCCTCGCTAATAAATAATAAATATTTAAGTTAAAAATTGACAATCATATACAGGAATGAATGTAAATATTTCTTCAGATTATTGAAAATATATTTAAAAAAACCCAAATCTATTCGGCAAACAAAGAGAAAACGAAGAGAGCAATAAGTGTTCAATGTCAATAGCATCTATAATCCATGAGGGACATTGAAAAATGTTGCTATATACACGGAAACATACACTAGCATTACTTTCATAAACACGGACACACATGCACACACATACAGACATGCACATATCTACACACACATAAACACATTGAGACACACATATATGCATATTATATATTAAGATATAACAATGCTGGAAAGCATGTCCGACCCTCTACCGATACTGCCAAGCCTAGACCTTTTCGCCAGGTATTAATCTTATGATAATATCCCTCTACTTCCCATAAGTATGGAGTACAACACTGAATAATGTGGCCTTATACACACACATACACACACACGCACGCGCGCACACACACGCACACACATACACACATACGCACACGCGCACACACACACACACACACACACACACGTATATATATATATATATATATTTATATTATTGAGTAAAATAGAGGAGGCTGGACAGGTGACACTCCTTCAAAGATTTATTATAGCAAACACTATGTACATTTCAGTGGCCAAGTTCCGTAAGATCCTGGTGACATCATCATGTGTTTATTGCATAATAGTTATATAATAAAGGGATAATGGTAAACACGATCCAAGAGCCTGAAAAAACACAGAGAAAAATGTTTTTGACTCGAAGGCGTTCAGGGTCAGTATTGCCAGTGTGGTTGACCACCTTAGAGAGAGAGAGAGAGAGAGAGAGAGAGAAAGAAAGAGAAAGAGAGAGAGAGAGAAAGAGAGAGAGAGAAAGAGAGAGAGAGAGAGAGAGAAAGAGAGAGAAAGCGTAAGCGAGAACGATATATATATATATATCTAAATATATATATATATAGAGAGAGAGAGAGAGAAATAGGGGAGAGAGAGAGAGTGATGGGGGGGGGGGTGAGAGAAATCAATAAATTACATTAATACAACAAATTCCATAATTGAAGGACCAATATTTATTACATAACGTACACGTGTTTCATTAATACGCAAACATTTACATCTATAATCACTAATCTGATGTAGATTTCGGGGTAATTCGACGTCAAATATGTTGTGTTAAAAGTTCATACATCAACTTATCAAAGCTGAATAATGCCTTTATCTTTACAATGAAAGATATATATAGAGAGAAGGCGTGGCGTCAAGAAATTAGGTTGTATAAATTCATAAAATGCTTAGAAATATAAAGAAATATATTGAAACATACTAAGATGCGCACATTTATAAATGAGTTCTTAAGTAAATAACATTAACATAACCATTGGTCGTAATGACATTATCATTATTTTATCCTATGGGGCTGGGCTGCTTGATATCAACAGGAGTAGCAGTTGATTTGTTGAATACAGGATAGCTAGATGATCGTAGGCTAGTGCCAGATCATTCACACTGAGATCCAAAGATTTGTTATCGGGTAATCGATGCAGTAGTAGTGATTTATTTTAACATTTTAATGTTTTCATAGATAAGGTTCAGCCCAATCCTCGATCCTTTTGGCGACATGAACTTACAAATATAGTAATAAACAAACAGCACCGAAGTAAATTCCTATTATATTTTATATGACTAAAGGGTTTAGTTATGGGATCGGATCCTATTCTTGTTAGATTTATAATTGTTTCTACGTTTTGGCACAAGGCCAGCACATACCCAGTGCATTACTGGTACTTTGGGAGAAAGTTTTAAACACTTTATGTCTATAATTGCAAATTCTATAATTTACTAAAACATTTCAGGTAATAATAAAATACAGTTCCAGTATACATTCGTATGTTGTGTCAAAAATCATGTATGTTGACATGGTCTTCGATTTCAAGTTACACAAATGTACTAATTAAACTAACGGAAATCGATTACTACTATAAGAAAATAATAATAGATTTGCTTAACAAATACGGTCTCAAGCTAGAAATAGAAAATAGCAATAGAAAAGGCAACATCCTAGACATAACGATAAACCTCAATGCAGGCCTATACTACCTATACTATAAACTAAATCAAAACCTCAATTATGTTAGCTATTACTCAAACCACCATAGACACGTTAAGAGGGCGATAGTCAAAGTGTAGAGTAGAGAATATCTAGACTCTCAGCTAAGAAAATAATCTTATATATATATATATATATATATATATATATATATATATATATATATATATATATATATATATATATATATATATATATATATATATATATACATACATCATAGATTGAGTTAGAAACTCATGTATACTTGTATCGGTGTTAATCCATCTCATATATTCAATTGTATTACACGGCTCGGAAAGATTCTCTTCCTTGAGCTATTTAATTGTAAAAGACTATCTTGAGTTTCAATCTATGATATTCTCGGCTCCATACGTAGAGCTAACTTTAGTCTCATAAAACCGGCTGCTATTTTTAGCGGCATGAGTATGAGACGCGCTAGGCGCTGCAGCATGTGCTTTTATATCAACACATAGTTCAGTCTTCTTAGATCTTTTGAAGTGAAAGGTACGAATTTCCTGGGTAGCCGCAGAAGAGCACAGTAATGGTGGCTTTCACTTAATAATTCTTGCAAACAGATTTTAGATCTGTCCGGGTATCAAAGGCAGTTGCTCGATATAGGTTTGTAATTTTTATTGATTTATTAATTTAAATCGAGACAGGCAAACCATATTGTTTTAAATTAGTATTTTTTCAACCTAGCTAACTTGGTCATTTGCAATTCGAACACATGTATACTTGTATCGGTGTTCATCCCTCTCATATATTCAATTGTATATATATATATATGTATATATATATATATATATATATATATATATATATATATATATATATATATATATATATATATATATATGTATGTATCTGTATGTTTGATAGTTAGGTATGAAGCAACAGTTACAGGCGGCACGCCGTTCGAATCAATCAATGTATGTGTTGTATTTCCAGTGTCATGCCCGCTGTAGTGTGCTGAGTGTAAATAGAGTAAGTAGAATCAAAATCATTGGTGCAGCATATGTACAACGTTTTATGGCATATTGTAATTGTTTCGATATGGATAAGTGTATATAAAAAGATCCTGGGACCTCTGTCAACAGTTTCAATGTGTCTTCGCACATATAAACTCGCATATTTGACGAGATGTCGAAGAAGGATCGGGTCCCGTCATTTGATTATAACCTGAGCTGGTCGATATCGAAACAATTGTAATATGCCATTAAAGTTTGTACATATGCGACAACACTGACTTAGATTCTGCTTACTCTCCCTCTATCCACACACACACTCACACACACTCACACACACAACATATGCTGATACAAAAATAGATGGTTGATTAGAGAAGGCGGGAGAGAGTGATTGTGAGTGTTTGAGATAGAAGATAGAAAAAGAGAGAGAGAGAGGGAGAGAGAGGGGGGGAAAGAGAAAGAGAAAAAAAGAGAGAGAGAGAGAGCGAGAGAGAGAGAGAGAGAGGGGGAGAGAGAGAGATTGAAAGAGAAAGCAGGAGAGGGAGAGACAGTTGTGCATATATGTTTGACCGAAATATAAAATGTGTGAAATAATTTAGTTTCGAATTTATATGTTGCCTTGAGAAAGCAGTTATGTGGACGTAAATATTACCATATGTATTGAACATCAGCAGGTATATACTGATTCTATTCTCATTATGGTTTCTCCTTTTCGAAGCATGCAGGAAACATGCAGTCACATGCACAATCATCGACAAGAATAATATTCTGATTCACATATTAAAAATTATGCACTCTCCATTCTCAGTCCGAATGTGTCCAGTTGCGAAAATTGAATGATTCAATTTGTATACTAATCTCATTATACTCTCTACACTTTAAATGTTTTTTTTACATATTTCGTGAGAGAGCGTGAAATTGAATTATATTCTTTATGGCAATAAACCTCTGAAATATTGTGGGTGAAAAAGAATTAAATTGGTTACAGAATACTGCTCCCGATTTTTCTCATATCATGTATACTTATGGATATATTTCATTTAGGAAAACGCAATGAACAGACGTGTAATAAGGCGTTGTTTTTCTCATTTAGATCGAAGTCGATGTTCTTTCAAATTACTCCTTTCCGTCGCTAAATGTTTTGATATTAGATGGTGTCATAATACAGTTTTCGAACGGATCCCTCAACGTAAGGCCCAAAAGTATCCCTTCTTACTTGATGAACAGAACGATGCAGTATGATTGCTTTTATTCAAGCACCAATTTGGTACTTTTCTCAGTACCACGAAGACTAGACTATTTTTTAAGAGAGGATCTTTTCTCACGTCGTCTTTACTGCATCGCTGGGTTGTGGGAGTTTTCTTTCTAATAACAATGTCACAAATTACTCCATCTTCTCTAGAAGCTTACTTCTATTTGGTCAGGTACTGCTTAATCGGTCAACTGGAATCCAATTATATTGCAAGTAGCCATCACATGGCCGTATCACTATTCCTAACCTGTGAATATTTCTCTAGCAAAACAGTTCTGACGAGAACAATCATATATTACAAGTAATTTTGTAAAATGCCTTTCCATTCCTGACAACCTCCTACTATGCTGCATTTTCAGGAACCGTTTTGAAACGAAACTGATGGTTTAATATGTCCAATTTATTGATGTATAGGAAATAGATGATATTTATACAAATGCATTGTTCCAAATATAGAAAGGAAAGAAAAAAAAATCACAAGAACTTTAACGCAATTATTTGTTACTTTTTCCTTGGGGGGTGGGCAAAATACTGTATGATTGGAAGAACATAGTAACATTATGCGTCTGAAAATAATTACTGGGCTTTTACAATTTTGAATTGAAAATAATAAATTGCTGAATTTAATAACACCTTGGATAAACTTTATACGTTCAACGGCAACATATTCAAATTTACAACGTTTCATTTTTCACTTATAATTATTTTGCAAACAAACAATTTATGGCGAATTATAACTTTTATTCTTTTTAGTTGATTAAATTCATTCTTTTAGCTCATTGTGTATGTCGAATTCGTTATATTACGAACTAATTTGAATTTTTGTCAACCGCTTGAATATTATTGCATTTCTGAAATAGATTGATCGCAAGAAAAAAAAAATCGACTTTTTTAGGAGATTAAATAATTCAGAGATTTTATCAACATGAGAGACAATTAGTAAGTTAGCTTAAATTACGAAACACTAAAAACCTAACTAGAAATAAATGAAATGGAAAAAAATTATATTAGTTAATGACTAACAGTAATTTCAAGAAAAAAGTCTGAACATGTGATGGACTTATCGTAACCTCATCATCAAAGCAGCACTTTCACTGCTCAGGCCCATGTATTGATCGATAGAGTCACTAATGAAATGAACAATGTTATCTACTTGTTGGCATAGTAAAATACCTTTCATACAAATATTTCATCTAAATGAAAACACGCGCACACATACACACATACCCCCTCCTCATGTACATATATATATATATATATATATATATATTTATATATATATATATATATATATATATATATATATAAACGTTTGAATATGTGTAATAAAGCCAAAACAATGCAGATATAGACATAGAAAAAAGAATGCATTTGTAAAAGATGTTGTTGATAATTCGTCCTTTACCTTGAATTTATTAAAATGTCCTTAATTTTCGAGATAATATCTCTTCTTCGGAGGGAAATAAAGGTCTCAAACCAGCACTTTAAATATCTAGCCAAGCCATGCATGGCCTGGCTAGATATTTAAAGTGCTGGTTTGAGACCTTTATTTCCCTCCGAAGAAGAGATATTATCTCGAAAATTAAGGACATTTTAATAAATTCAAGGTAAAGGACGAATTATCAACAACATCTTTTACAAATGCATTCTTTTTTCTATGTCTATATCTGCATTGTTTTGGCTTTATTACACATATTCAAAGGTTTATACCTCATTACACAATGCTTCAAGTGAACTATAACCTCCTCCATATATATATATGTATATATATATATATAAATATATATATATATATATATATATATATATATATATATATATATATGTGTATATATATATATATATATATATATATATATATATATATATATATATATATATATATATATGTGTGTATATATATATATATATATGTATATATATATATATATATACATATATATATATATATATATATATATATATATATATAAATGATATTAAATAAATGGAAACTATATTTATAAAACCATATTTATTCTATTATATATAGAGAGACGAACACAGATATATACATATATGCGTTCAAATCACACGTCTCTCCTTATGGTATATATATATATATATATATGTAGCTAAGTCAGTCGTCATTTATTGAATGTGGAACGTACTAAAAGCCCAACTAAAAGTTCTTACCGTGTGAGAAAAAAGATCGAAATTAGTCAATGATTAAAATTACTTAAATATTTTGCGAAAATACAGAAGAAATCTCTTGGATATGTTTCAGTTTTATTCCTGTTTCATCTGTGAAGCAACAGAATATAGTTTTTAATGTCTTGTTATTTACGTAACTTCCACATATAAGTTAGACAAGATTCGTAAAGTATATTGTATATTTGTTGTGACGATATTCGCAAGAGAGCAGTGAGATTCATTAAAGCAATCAAAAAATTCGCATCAGTTATCAATTATTGTATAGCGTGATGTCAGATGCTCCACTAAATCCCAGAACTGGGAAATGAGATATTTCTTGTGTAATTTATTTCATTACAAGTGACATTGTGCTGTGACAAGATAATCAGTCAGTGGTACCAGTTGGAGTTACGTAGAAACATATAACTGATGTTGCATTTGGCTGATTCTTTTTTTATATTGATAAAAAATCATATGAATTATAATAGCGACAATGATGTTAATACCTGTGCTGATGACGGTGATGATATTTATGATGATATGTATCTTGATGATGTTCAAGATAATTAGTATGATTGCGTGTCTATATAGTTCCTGTTTTTGTACAAAAGCTTGCAAACACCATGATATTTCTCCAATCCTCGAACTACAAAGGGGATTCAGTTGTGCCTCTAGATGTATGTATATACATTTGATATTTTCTCAGTCACAGGTAAAGCATTCCAAATTATGTTTAATAACATAATTGTATTTGTCGCGACCCATGTCACGAATACTAATTTTTTATATGTTAACATAATGAAAAAATGATTTGGGCTTTTCCAAATGCAAACCAAATTTTTCCGTAGATAGTATAATGTTCAGTGATCCGTAAGCAAATATAAATTTATGTGTTTTAGTATCTAGTGCCTCCCCACTTGTTTTCATGTTCGAAAACTATCGCGATAGACGTCATCTTGGGAAGAAGAGATAATAAATGTATTCCCAGTAATGGTGTTGTCTAGAGTTCTTTAACTATTATCACATCAATACAGATGCTGCATCTGGCAGAACTCATTTTTATATTGATCATGTGTATTATAGTAAATATAAAGATGATAAAACTGGTGCTGCTACTATAATGATAGTGACGATCTGGATGATAATAATGAAGATATGATACATAAAAACAGGTGTATGTATTTTCATACAACTAGCTATCTGTATATATCCTTTTTTTATTCACGGAGAAATATATGCTAGCAATATACAAAACGTTTTAAAAATATTTTTTAGTTAGGGTAGGAAGGGTATCAGCTATGAGCCTTTATATTTACGAGATCTAGGATATGAAGCGAGGATGTTACCTTAAAAGTGGATACCTTGTACAAAGCTTTCAACAGAATGAAATCAGCTAAATGTAGTATACAACATCCGATGTTAAACAGGGTGACGTAATTAGTCTACCCCCGAAAGGCCAAAGAGGCACAACGAATAATATATATCATCTAATCTGATGCACTAACAAATCTAACAAGTCACTGATTTGAATGCACCTCCCACTTAATATTGGCATGATTTGGAGGTAAAAAATATTGCCATGCGTTTTGACCGATACATTAAACGTTTTGCCAATCCAGAGGTACATTTCTGGAAATAGAGGGGAGTGAGAACAGTCGATTTTATGGTCACCAGCATTTGTTTGGTACTTTATCGTATTGATCCTTGAAGGATGAAAGACAAAAGTAACATCGATGGGATAAAAATAAAAACGTAACGATCCATATCCAAATATTGCAAGGACTTTTATTCGATGCCATAAGGGAGAACGACAAATTCACATGGGTAGAATTTGAACGCAGTGCGAAAGGGGCCAGAAAAATACTGGTAGGCATTTTCACTGACTTTCTATTGCGAAACCACTACCCTTTTGCTTAGACTAATGATAATAAAATAAGCACGACAAACTAGAATAACCTTCATCAGATTTAGATATTCACACTACACAACAAAAAACATTCTGGTATTTTTAGATTGTCTTATCTCCTTTATACACTTAACAATCCTTCAACAATTACTTCAAATATTCGCCTACATATGTAGTATGTAGGTATATGTATGTAGGTATGTAGGTAGGTATTCATGCATATATATATATATATATATATAGGAGGTGAGTTTTATTGTAGCACAATAAAGCAATGCAAATATCGGATAAGTAGCACTCAACAGTTTATAGGACTGAAGTATAAATAAAATAAAATAAAAAGATGGTTAAAAGAGTTCCATGTATTTTATTATGCGCATTTCAAAAACAAATATCATCATGGGATGATATTTGCGTTCTCATCGGATAAAATAGGGAGACATGATATGAAGCTTAAAAAACACTTGCGAGCAGTGAAGTGTTAAATCAACATATATATATATATATATTTATGTGTGTGTGTATATGTATATATGTATATATGTATATATATATGTAAGTATGTTTTGAATCAGTGAGCGAATTTGAAATTAGAATATATAAGCTTTCACCGTATTTTTTACTAAAGAAATTTTTACGTCAATACTCATCTTTTTCCATTTCTCTGAGGGTTCTAAACCCCACTATCAGGCTAAAAATTTCTTTAGTAAAAAATACGGTGAAAGCTTATATTTCCAATTTTATATATATATATATATATATATATATATATGAAAATGTTCAAGACACCAACGGCAGAGCTCAAGCCGTTCAGACGGCTATTTCAGTCCAGAAATAGCCGTCGAAACGGCTTGAGCGCTGCCGTCGGTGTCTTGCATATTTTGAACATTTTCCTATTACCATCAACTACCCTAAGTATTGAGTACTCTGGTGCGTTATAGTGCACCGGGTTCCTTACCACACTTCCTTCGTTATATATATATATATATATATATATGAAAATATAGAAATTAATTGTTTCTACTTTTGGCACAAAGCCAGCATTTATCCCAGTGTATTACTGGTACTTTATTTTATCGACCCCGTAAGGATGAAAGGCAAAGTTAACCTCGGCGGGTTTGAACTCAGTCCGTAAAGGGACGTAACTGTGCTGCAAAGCATGGCGCCCGACCCTCTACCGATACTGCCAAAGAAATTAATGTGAGCAATGAGCCAACAGTATTTCATATATTGACTTTGCCTTTCATCCTTACGGGGTCTATAAAATAAAGTACCAGTAATGCACTGGGCTTTTGCTGGCTTTATGCCTAAAGTAGAAACAAGTATTTCATATATATATATATATATATATATATATATATATATATATATATATATATATATATATATATATATATATATATATATATATATATATATATATATATATATATATATATATATATATATATGAGAAAGAGATAGGTAGATTGATAGATATGTTTCTATCTAGGTCGGTTAAAATGTCAGTGTATCTGGATATCTTTTTGTCTGTTAGTCAGTCTGCTGTCTGCCTCTCTCTCTCTCTCTCTCCCATGCCTCTCTCTGCCTCACTCACTTTCTTTCTCGTTCTCTTTCTCTGTTGCTCTCTCTCTCACTATCTATCTCGTCTGTTTGTGAGTTTGTCGATCTAGTTATGCATTGATGTATGTATGTATATATGTGTGTATCTGTATGTATATTTATTTTATGTTAGGTCGCTCTCCAATGCTACTGGTAACATGTAACCCAGTACAGCCTGTCTCATGGTCGGGTCGTCGGCGACTAAACTGACAACCCCAACAACCTTGCTTGGTGTGGAGGGTGATATTTGGACACCTAGCGAGACGAAATACATGACCTGGCAAAGGGAGGAGGAACTTAGCAGAGTCAATGGCCATCCAAATAGTAGTTTCTTTTTTTTTTCACCTGGGAGTCAAAGGCTCCCAGTTGTTATCACAACACGTTTCTAGGAGAGGGAAACTCTGGAAAAAGAACCTGCAGCTTCGGCATCATCCGATGATGTTGACCAGTTCACCTTATCGAGTAGTGTTTTCGATGCACAGAGAGTGGGATTGGTCGAGTGCAAGGCATTTCCCCACTTCAAAAACCTTCAAAGCACAAGCATTGCTTGTTTAGGATCTGTTAAAGGTTCGTGTGGCTGCGCCATAGCCTAATAGTACACCGAAATCTATAATCTGATAAGCGATTGCAATACACTTAGCAGAGTTTGCAGAAATCATGTATGTATCAATCTATCTATCTATCGGTCTGACTGTCTATCTATTTGTAGCTTCTGAATATTTTTTGCTGGGCAGCTTCGTACGACTGAGTAAACAGATTGATTATCAATACGCTATGTATATACAATTCCCTTTACGTCAATGACTAGTGTCTCCCTGACCAATGCGTTTCTTAGATAAACATTTGCTAAAATATTGAATGGAATGGGCAGTGGAGAATTTATTTTGCCGTACGTCATCTCGATGAATACTCATCAAACAAGTCTGAGTGGCAAGAGAAACAATAAGAGAGGTGTTAAAAATGGTGCTCGTTTAATAGAGTTAATAGAGTGGCTTACAAAATACGTTGTAGCATTTGTTCTAGTTCGATACTTATCGAGTCAAATCCCGCATAGGTCAATTTTATCATCCCAGCGTTAATATAAAGGATCCTTTAAAGCGGTTTAATCTGTACCTGTAGACTAGCATGATTCAGTAGATTTCAAATCCTTGATGCGAGATAAACGACACACGGCTTGGAGTATACACGAATAATATTATCTATTTAGAACACGGTGAATTGGCAGTATCGTAGAGGGTCGGACGCCATGCTTTGACGCATACAGTTACTGCCCTTGCCATTCTGAGTTCAAATCCCGCCGAGGTTAACTGTGCCTTTCATCCTTACGGGGTCGATAAAATAAAGTACCAGTAATGTACTGGGTAATTTCTGGTCTTGTGCAAATAGTAGAAACAATTATCTATTTAGAACACCATATGTTAATGCCACCCACCACTCAGTGACACACACACACACAGGTTGATACACACATACATACACACACACGATTGACACACGGTTACGGACAAAGTCACACACAGACACAACAAATCTAAATACAGTTAGAATAGGAAATTTATCATGGCAATACTATCTTGTGAAGCGATAGAGAGAGAGTGAGGGAGAGAGTAATATATATATATATATATATATATATATATATTACTCTCTCCCTCACTCTCTCTCTATCGCTTCACAAGATAGTATTGCCATGATAAATTTCCTATTCTAACTGTATTTAGATTTGTTGTGTCTGTGTGTGACTTTGTCCGTAACCGTGTGTCAATCGTGTGTGTGTATGTATGTGTGTATCAACCTGTGTGTGTGTGTGTCACTGAGTGGTGGGTGGCATTAACATATGGTGTTCTAAATAGATAATATATATATATATATATAGAGAGAGAGAATCAACTCAGTATTAAGTTAGTACAATTTAGTACA
>OZ024742.1:216282987-216292987 GCA_964016885.1 Eledone cirrhosa | reverse complement strand
AATATGTGATAATGAATCTTACATGTGCATTATTAGTTACAAGAAATATTTCAGCCGCATTTATGCGAAACTCGTCAATTGTCTCTAGTTGGAACCACGGTAATGCCTCCCATTTTTACGCCATCTTTTCTAATCTTAATTTATCATGCTACAGTCACACTTTCAAATGACAATGAAACCGAAAGTTATAACAGGTTTACTTAAGATCATTTTTAAAACAGAATCTCGAAAACTTCGATCTTAATTCACCAACTCGCTGTACTAATTTATCTGATGTTAAATGGTAATATTAACAATTAAGTTATTGATTAACTATTTATAGAACATGCAAACGCCTATCTCACCAGCACCCTCCCCACAACCGTCGTCCTTTCCCTCTCACGTACCACCCCATCATCCTACATCTTCGGTGACATATTATCTCCATTCTTTCGGTACCCTCTCTTCTGACCCCGTCATGTCTCGCGTTTTTCCTAACCCACGTATCACTGCATTTAAGCACGGCCATAACCTCCGCAGTTCCTTCTGGTCCTCTCCTACAAATCCACCTGCCTCTCATCCATGTTCTCGTCCCCGCTGTAACACTTGTTATTTCATTTCCAACCTCACTACTCTCACAGGCCCCAGCAGTTCATATCGTATCCGCCACTCCTTTCCTTGCACCTCCACCCACTTTGTCTATGCCGTCCGGTGTTCCCTTTGTGGGTACTTATATATCGGACAATCGGCACGTCGTTTGGCCGACCATTTCGCTGAACATTTGAGGTCCATACGACTCGGTAAGGATAGTTCTGTCACCCGTCACTTCAGTTCTCCAGATCCTTCTTTCCCACATGTCTCAGATTCTTATACAATTCCAGTAAGGTTTACGAACTCATTAAATAGAGCGGTTGACGGTCCAGCAAAAATTAGGTATTAGTGTTGGTGTTCTGAAATAGCGATGTATATATGAGCACCAATACTGATACCTAATTTCCTGCTTCTATAATTCTCGGCGGAAGCGAAGGGGTAAGTAGTCTTGATTACCGCTAACGAACAAGAAACAAGACTGTCGATTACTCCCCTTTGTTTTTGCCGAGAGTAAGTAAGCGACATAGTAACTACTTTAAAATTCATAGAGAATGATCTTCAAAATGTTTTTAATTAAACATACAGCATATTATCAAATGTACTATACATACATTCGGTTCAGAGCACCAATTCTAATATATATATATATATATATATATATATATATATATATATATGACACGTGTGAATTCTCACTAAAGAACTCCCCACAATAGATATGTAGACCTCCCTTCACTCACCCACACGTCCTTATGCTTCCCCACCATTCACAATCACCTTTCTAATATCTGGACAACTTCGTTTTCAGGTTTCCAATAGGCTCCCTTTTCTAACAAGGTTTCATACGTGACCACCCATTTTGTTTGTTTCTCTTTTTATCGTTTGTGTCATATATACTCCTGTTACTTATTTCCCCCAAACACTGACTAGTGTTAGAAACATCGATCCGTTAGTATCGCTTCTTTTAAGAGCATCCCTCATATACTGTTATTAAATGCGGTGAATTGACAATATCGGTAGAGTGTCGGATGCCATGCTTTCCAGCATAGTTACGTCCCTTTATGGTCTGAGTTCAAATCCCGTCAAGGTTAACTTTGCCTTTCATCCTTATGGGGTCGATAAAATAAAGTACCAGTAATGCACTGGGTAATTGCTGGCCTTGTGCCAAAAGTAGAAACAATTATATGTTGTTCACTGAATCTGTTCTTTCGATTTTCTTTCTTTGTTTCTCTTCTGAGCATGATGGGAAAATATTTTCTTTACGTTATTTAGTTTACTTTAAACCATAAAACTGTGGGATCACATGTGAATAGATTAAAAGGGTTGAAATGAACCATGGGGTTGAATATAATTTCTATTTAAAAATCAAAGGTATAATAAAATTATGACCAAAAATTTACATAAGAAATAAAAATTAACCATGAAAATTTGGGACTTCCAACATAGACTTATTTCTATAAATGCAAGAGAATATTCAGAAGAATAAAAGATTTAGAGCGGTTCATGAATTCTTATCCCTCGGTAGGCGATAAAATACACAGCATTAACATGATGTGTTGGGGTAATTAACTACAACCATTTAATATGCCCTTTGAAATATTTCAATTCGAACGAAGCTTAGAGTGTGCAAAACCGTATGATGAAGTGTTTTTCTCTTGTTATGTAAGCATGGCATATTATGCTGCGTGGGGTGAGAAAAGCCAGCATTTATGACCTTAATGAATTAACTACATAGAATAATTGAAACTTCAGCGAAACTCCTGACGTAGATTAGATTCCACTCTATTATGCAAGTAATTTTTCAATTATATTTTATCGTAATATTCTATACTCAAGGCTTGGGACTGGACGATAAAATCTCATAGAATAAATTTAACTGAAAACAAAAACAAAACAAAAAAAGGCAATTATGAGTTATTCGGATGGCCATTTACTTTGATATCTAATATTACAATTTCCTAGGCTATATAGCATATGAACAACAATCATTGCATTCTATTTCTCATCACATCCTGTCAAGTATAATAAATACATGTAAAGTGAATCCGGAAATATAAACAACAACGCACTCAGCATAATAACCAATAAAAAACACATTCAAGACATAACCTACCACATTATCTCATCGATATAGTTATATCCTGCAGATGATATCATTTAAGTGAGACGTTTGTATTGCTTTACATCATAACTATTTTAGAAAAGCTTTTGTACACACACACATTGACACAAACACACAGACAGGCAGACACACACGCGCGCGCACGCACACACACACACACACACACACACGGGTGTATATGCATGTATATATATATATATATATATATATATATATAACAAAGTAAGTTAGGTAAGGAACCAAGTGGACCATAACGCTCCAGAGTACTTGATACTTAGGGTAGTAGAGCGAGTGATAGGAAAAGAGTCAGGACCCCGACGGCTGAGCTCCGGCCGTTTCGACAGCTAGATCCAAACGTTCGGATCTAGCTGTCGAAACGGCCGTAGCCCAGCCGTCGGGGTCCTGACTCTTTTCTTATATATATATGCACTACAAGAAATTCTTAGACATTCTAACTACGTATTTTAAAATGATACGAGCACAATTACACCTTGTAAAATATCGTTATCTTCATATTCTCAGATTTTTCTCATATTACCCTCAATCTGATTTCAGGCGAATTCCTCTTTAGGAGTATTCTGTAATTTAATAATATTTATATGGTGAAATTAGTCTCAGAAATGTAAAGTAGTCCTGTTTCATCTGATAATATCAACTATTTTTATCACTACTAAATTCAATAACCCTTAATTACAGTTACTTATATTTTATGAAACCGAAACATTAGCTACAGTATTAACATACCAAGCAGTACATTGAAACATATTTCAACTTTCTTTTAAACGTAAAAGGCTTTATTTTTAAATTCATCCACAGAGACTTAGATTTCGACCAAATATGAAAATGTAACAGCCACATATTCAAAATATTTACCGTTTCTTTAGATATACGAGTTATAAAATTACACATCGTATTTCCAAAATATACCAGCCTTTTTTCACTATCTCTCGTTAAACATTTTATTCTTTCTTACCATCTTTTTTATTCAAAATATATTATAGCAATCTTAGAATGACCTTCAAAGAATTTAACGATGAATGAAATAAATTTAATTCATTGCAAACAGATTACACAAATATTATTTCCGTACTATAGATTTCATTAGTTACACACACATACACACAGACACAGACACATACACACACGCATACCCCCCCCCCCCCCCATAATATATATATATTAATATATATATTAATAACATGAATAAATGTACGAGTAAAGTTTGTTTGTGTAGATAAGTGTACAGATGAAAAAAAATAATAAAAATAAAGTGAGATTGCTTACCAAAGTATTTTCCTCAACATGGTCCTTGTAGGTTACAGTACTAAAAAGAGGGATCATATTATAATATCCAGATGGAAGATCATGGAATAATAATATGTTTAAATATATAGGAAAAACAAATACTAGACGTGAAGTATAGAAAATTGATGTATTTTTCATTTTTCAAATTCTTCATTTGTCTATGCTTCACGCCCAGTATTTGTTTTTCCTATACATTAAAAATATATATATACGTATATCTATCTTTCTACCTATCCCTATTTACACACACACACACACACACATATATATATATATATGTATATATATATATATATATATGTATATATATATGTATATATATATGTATATATGTATATATATATGTATATATATATATATAGAGATATATATATATATATACATAAATATATATATATATATAAATATATGTATATATATATATATATATACATATATATATATATATATATATATATATATATATATATATATATATATATATATATATATATATATATATATATATATATACATATATATACATCAGCGATAACATTAACATAGAAGGATTCATACTAGAGGTGGGCATGAAAGATTATATGGTACGTTTATGGTACAAACATATGTCTCGCTACAAATGTTTTATGTTATCATGTAAGAGTTATGTCCTGAAACGCTAGACTCTGGCATTCTCACATTGCTACTGCTTTCTCAGTAAGATTCAGTAAGTTTTATGAAACATTTTAGATACTCACACAGGCACACTGGAACACAGATGTATTCATATATATTGCATTCCACCATAGCCGCATTTTAAAGAAGTTTGCTTCGTAATACTAGGTTAAACAATGCTTTTTACCATCGCCTCTAGGCAATTTAATACTTGAATGAAATTAATTACGAAGAAATGGTTTGGAAATCTGTCTCATAGGATACAGTACACCTGTAATTCAAAGGGTTAACATGTTTCTCTTCTGACACTGTGCTACTCTGATTCTGGAATAATCAGTGATTTTGAACACGAATTCAATGAACAGTTGGTACAGTCGATTGCATAACACACCCTTCAAACATCAGACTAAATGCGACATATACGCATACGAACACCCACATACACACACATATATGTATATATGTATATACATATATATATATGACTGTATGTGTGTGAGAGAGTATGTATACATAGTCTCTCAAGTGGCGTATTCTTAGAGAATATACATTAAATATTTCCTTAGCATATGGAATGTGTCGAGTACACCAATGTAATATCTGTTGGTATGTCAATATGACAACAATTACTTCTAACTTCTCTCTCGAGCCCCATTTAACCTGATGTTAACGTCCCATTATTCACGTTCTGTTTGTTATCATTCATGGTTGAAATGCAACTGTTATCCGATATTTCTTCAGTTTCTTCTGATTCATTGTTTCCGCATGCAGTGATTTATTGAGATTCAATTCCCTGTCAGAAATACCCGATCCGGACAGATCACTCAAGCACACCTGACAAGCAAAAATTTTCACTAGCTTCACAGCCTTGCGAACTGTCAACCATTTGATTAACAACAGCTTAACAGAATTGATCTAATGGAATCTGATAATTTTCAACACCAGTTGCTCGAAGCTACATTCAGAATGCTAATTGAAAAATCTTATTCCATAGCATGCTATCAACATTGCATTATATTACAGTTATTCGCAGTAATTGATTCTTGCATTTTGCTGATATTTCTGTATATGCAGGAGCAATATGTACTATGTTTTGTAGCCTAGTGTAAAGTTGTTGCGTTCACAATGTAAGTTTGATTCTTTTTTTACATATTATATTTACCTATGAATATATTTATTCCTACTGTCTATCAAAGGCTTTTAAAATTCTGTTAAAGGGAGAGATAGAGAGAAAGGTGTAGAATGACTTTAAAAATGGCGGAAGATTATAGATATTTAAACGAATGGAAGATATCGTGAAACCTGTCATAAACTAAGAAGTTACTGTCTTCAAGTTCATAGGAAACAATTTAGGATAAAGTTAATAGATTCGTGCACGTTTCTGATTCTGAACGAAGAAGGGAAGAATATGCATTATCGTGGATATGGCAGCTGAACGAATGGTAGCAGCAGAAAGGAAGGAGAGTTTAAGAATGAGAGTTGAAAGCCGTTTGGATATAGATTAAAATAACTGGGTAGGGAAATGAGTAAACGTGGATAAAAATGAACGGTTAGATGACAGAATTGACTTGCTGACTGGTGATTTGATTAAAATGTATATACAGCTTGCATACAACCGAAAGAAAATAATGGAAAGATAATAAAACCATAACAATAGTTCCAGTACAACAAAAGCAGAAACGGGAGAAATGACAATTTCAGTGAATTGTCAGAATGAGATTCTCCTAATCAACTCGCCTTCATTACTCACATACGGCATTCGCGTGAGCACAAACATTTCTATGGCTACAATAGCTCAGGAAAATTGTAGGAAAATAACTAAAGAATATTATGTGGATTGGCAGTATCGGTAGCGGGTTGGACTCCATGCTTTTGCAGCAAAAGAGTTACGCCCCTTTACGGTATACGTTCAAATCCCGCCGAGGTTAACTTTGCCTTTCATTCTTACGAGGTCGATAAAATAAAGTACCAGTCATGCACTGGAATAATTGGTGGCCTTGGGCCAAAAGTAGAAACAATTATTAAATATGTATGATATTTAATACGATATTCTAGTTCCCATCTTGTAATTTTCTCATTTATAGCGGTGGCTGCTGCTATATACATAGCCTAAAATTATATTTCAATTTCTGTTCGATGGAATCATTCCGAAACAATATTCAGATATCCCAGCTCGCAAACCACGTATGGGCCTCATGAGAAATGGCACGCCTTTTTCCATCAAATCCCGTATTTTGGAAAGATCTATCGACTACGTAAATGGGTCGACATTTTGCCGGCTTTATAATTCCGAAAAATGGTGGTTACTCTCACAATTAGCTTCGGATAAGCACTTCCTCAACACACGACTCGATTGCTTCGGTGGTTGCCCCCACGGGAAGAAATATATTTTGGATAAATGGCGTATGCCTGACTAACTGGTCCAGATGTATTTTTCCAGTTACTGATTATATGCTATTTCAGCGAACTGTGTTCCCTGTTGTCGACTAGAAGAAATTATTGAGCTTCTATTTCCATTCTGAATTGACTGTGGTTTCTCATGAGTTACCTCCCTTAGATCTTACCATTTTTTTAAAATAACCGCTTCTTTTCTATTCTTTTTCTAAATTACCTCCCCCTGCGTGAACTCTCTTCTTATATGCCCAAAGGGAAAACACAATCAACCACAGACGTTCATCTTTGTTTTCCATTTTTCTCCTGACAGGCTGAAGAAATTGGGGCCCAGAGCCAACGAAACCTGAGTACATGTTTATGTCACTGTTGTAATTATTTATATGTATATATATACACATATATATATACTAGATAAACTACCCGTCCTTTGGACGGTTCAAGTAGTTTCGATGTAGCTCATTAAACTAAACAAAGTAAATTTGAGTACATAGAAGAAAAACGTAATTTATGTAAACATGAAAACCTTAGGCACTATTCCAGCGAAATAATTATTATGTGAGCTCGGTGTCATCAGTTATACCATGTAGCAACAGAAATCCAGTCTATGTATACATTTCTTTGACAACAGTGAACGCGCATCATGAAATAGCGAAGTGAAGTGAATTGTAAATGTTATGACGTCACTTAATATATGAACATCAAGCTTGAAACGGTAAATTATACAATATCAAATCTATAACTTAACTTAGTAATCTGTTATAAATTGCTGGTTGTGAAATATACAAAATTATATTGTTAGTTTCAAGGAAGCGTACCTTTTGTTTCAAGTACAAAGAGTAAATTAAAATCCGAATGAGCCGAATTACGAAATATAACTCTTGTCTTACTTAAAGATAACTCTTGTCTTACTTAATCACGAAAATTGACACAAATAGCCAAAACTTTTTTAATGTCTCCAAAGGCACCAATATCGATTTTTGAAAGCCTTTATAGATCATGAACAGGTTTTGTGCAAGGAGAAGTTCTGTAAAAAATTTCAAATAAATGGCATGAATGGTTTAGAATATATGAGCCCTCATTAAAAATTGTCCACACACACATACAGAAAACTTCGTCTTTATATATATACATATATATATATATATATATATATATATATATATATATATATATATATATATATATATATGTGTGTGTGAGTGTGTGTGTATCTGTATTGGTGTGTATTTATGTATAAGGAACGAAAACAACAAAGAAAAAAATACAGTGAATAAATGTATTAATTCACGCTTGATATAGTAAGAAAAGAGCATTTAAGTTTCGGACACTAGTCAATCATGAGGAGTTAGAATGAGAAATAAAAGATGAAATAGAATGATAGAGTGAGACGAGGGAGGACCCCCCCCCCCCCAAAGAAAAAATCCGTTTTTGCTTTTTTTCGAAAAAGCACGTGCGTATTCAGTCAGCCATTTCAGAACACACACACACACATATAAACACAAACTCACATACACACACACACTATTATATATATATACACATACACACACAAACTTACCCCCCCACACACAGATATATATATATATATATATATATATATATATATATATATATATTTATATATATATATATGTATGTGTGTCTGTGTGTGTGTGTGTGTATATATATATATATATATTTAATACATTAACAGAGAAAGCTTTAAGCAATACTCCGACCGACTTCCGTCTCACTCAACCAACATTAGGATATACCTTAGTATAATCCCAATTATACGTTTGGGGTGCTAACTATACGTATTTTGCGAAAAGCCAGTTGTATTATTTTATATGAGACATAATTAAATACATACCTCTTTCCAAACGATAGTTATATATCACAAAAAGGTGCTAAGCGAAAACAAATGTAAGGCAGTAGTTGCGTAAATCTGAGTTATAAAGTTAACAGAGTCGTAGTAAACGCCTTATAGAATACATTCTAAATTTTCTTTCCGCATTGAGCGCTGATTGTTAATGACATTGAATGAAAATTGGAACTAGCTTCAAGATATTGTGGATAAATGTAAACATTAATGGATACATAACCAGAGTTTGATAACTGTTTCAGTAAAACAATAATTGAGAGATCTTTATTCCATACACCATCGCCATATATGAAACTTAAAGATCAGTACGTCTCGTGGTCGCGGCGATGAGGATGGAGACGATATTGCTCCAGTGGATGGCAAGGAAAACGGGGTGCTTTCACTTAGAAAAATTGGCATAGTAGGAAAAGCAAATAATTTCAATTCCTCTAGTAATACTATTGATAAAAGTAAGTTACTTCATGTTATTAATTCGACCCTCTAAAAGCGAATAGGCATAACAACACTAAATACGGAAGTATGTAGTAGTTATTGTCATTCTTCATATATGTCTGAAATAATGTCGGTCACATCTGAAATTTCGTTTCTCATACGTTTTCACGATGAACATCGAACTATTTCTAAAAATAACGACAATAGCCATAGTGGCAAATCCATCACTCATCAAGTTCATCTTAAACTTACTAAAAAGAATGGTTTTTGTATAACTACTTATCTCTAAATAAATGTTGATACCAGAAAACTGTTAAAAACATTTAGAGGAGTATGTCTATAGTAAATATAACCTAGCTAACATCATTAAAGCTACAATTTCTTTTATGAAATAAAATTGCACGAAATGATCTCACATTGTAAGAATCTAGGAGATTATATAGAACATTTAGACATCTAATCTTGAATCTTCATCACGTATGAATATCGACTGTCTTAGGAATATTTTACTATCCATTTATTCAGTTAGAGTTAAGTTCACATCTTGTAAGAATCTTAAACAATGGACCTATAAGTATTAGGTTCATATTCCTTTTTTTCTTATTATTCGATCAATAACCAATGTTAAACATTCAATAAAACTAAATCTGGACAAAAGA
>OZ024742.1:216257987-216277987 GCA_964016885.1 Eledone cirrhosa | reverse complement strand
AATAATAATAATAATAATAATAATAATAATAATGATTTCTTTATTAACCACAAGGGTTTACATAAAGTAGACATTAAGGACAGTGCAGAACAATGCAGGACGGTACAAATGGGCATTTCTGCGTGTAAAAAACAAAAAACAGAGGATGTAACAAAAATAACAATGAAAAATTCCCCAATAGGGGGGAGACTTCGGAGGGACATTTGTGGAGAAAGCCCAGTAAAAAGCCACAATGACCCTGACCACCAAGGCAAGTGCCCTCTCCCAGTTTGCCACCTTTAATTTACAGATATATACTCAGAGTAGGCCCATTCACTCGGGCCATTCTTGCTTCTCTCACCCATCTTTCTACAAAATGCTGGGAAGAGATTGGCTAGTTGATTTTCGTCGACGCCTAGAGTTTCCCCAAGTACGTCGTCGCTCTTCCCCTCCACTAATCCTCTATAGAACGCCGAGGTAGAGTTTCCACCGATCACATTGCCCGATTGGTCGAGGGCTGTGAGCGCCTGAAGACATTCCAGTCTCCAGGCGCTCCCTCTCGGTCTTCGCTTGACCCAGGACTGCAGCTCTGTCAAGGAAACGAGCTGGGGAAATACGTGTCTAGCAAACGGCGACCACACCTGATCACCGTCGAGGAAGAGGTGGAGATGTCGTAGCCTGAGCGCGTGCCTGCGTATCATCAGCCACGGCATGCCCAGCCCTCCATGTAGCAGGTGTTGACAATACATGGACCGTCTGACCATCGGAGCGCGTCCCTTCCACAAAAAGCGAAAGAGCAAACGCTCCAGCGCAGTCAGGCGAGGCTTAGGACAAGGTACGACGGTCAGGCGGTAGCAGATAACAGACGCGATGTACGCGTTAGCCACCTCCGCTCGACCTTTCAGGGATAGCTTCCCCTCCGCCCATTTCTGGGTGAGAGAAGCCACCCTGCTCGTCACCTCGTCCCAGTTTTTGTCCGTCTGGAGGTCCAGACCGAACCAGATCCCTAGCAATTTAACCGGTCCGTCCGTCCAGCGTCCGACGACGCTGTTGGACGGCATGGACCTGCCTCTCCAGGTGCCGAGCTGCAGGCCCACTGACATTTCCTGGTTGATCATTGCTCCTGTCACCGCTTCGTATTCTCTTAGTGTAGTGCCGATCGCCTCGATGTGTTTGGCGTTCGACATCACTACGGTGACATCGTCCGCATATGCTGACACGGATCTTCCGCATCCTAGTTCGCGCGGGACGCCCCTCAACGTCTCCAGTTTGTGCAGTAATGGCTCGAGAGTCAATACGAACAAGAGGGACGAGAGGGGACATCCTTGGCGGACCGAGCGCATGATGTTGAACGGTTCCGACAGATGACCGTTCACTCTCACCACAGAGCGGATGTCGCTGTGCATGGCAGCGATCCAGCCTCTGAAGACGGGCCCAAAGCCAGCCGCCTTCAGGACTGCCGCTAGGTAACGATGGTCAACCCTATCGAAAGCTTTCGACTGATCTAAATTGATCAAGGACCCACCCGTGCCAGGTACCCTAGCTACCCTCTCTAAAATGTATCGCATTAGGTGGAGGTTGTCGTGAATGGATCTGTCGGGAATGGCGCATGTCTGCGCCTCTCCCACCAGACCACCAACGACAAGCGCCAACCTCTTTGCTAGCACCTTGGCCAAAATCTTGAACTCTGTGTTTAGCAGAGTTATGGGCCGGAAATTATCTATGTTATCCCCCTTGTTCGGATCCTTTCTCAGCAGTGCCACCGCTCCTCGGCTCACAGAACTAGGAATTCTCCCGTTCTGTTGCCAGTTGCAGTAGACGTCCGCCAAGAAGCCTCCGAACAAGTCTGGCATCTGTACGTAAAGTTCATAGGGCAGACCATCCAAACCAGGCGATTTACCCCTTGTGCAGCCAGTCATTGCCTCCCTTACTTCAGCGGCTGTTATCGGCTTTTCGCAACACTTCGCCTCAGTGGCCGAGAGCTGCGGCAGTCCGTCGACGTAAACACTAAAGTCCATCCCTCGACCCGGTCCACCGCTCCCCCCGAACAGCTGAGCGAAGTGTCGCTGAAAAGCTTCACATATTTGCCCGGGATCGAGTAGCATGCGCCCGTCGTGGTCCACCAAAGACCGGATCATGGCTTTGTTGCCACGACGCGCCTCCGCCACTCGGGCCCATTGAACGGCTTTCGTCCCCTCGTGTCTGAGAGCACGCACCCTTGCACTGACAACGCAGCCTTCGTGCTTTGCATTGAAGAATTGGTCAAGGGCCAATTTCGCCGCAAGCACGTCGGTCGCAATGCCTTTGCTAAGCGCCTCGTCTAATTTTCTAACTAGTTCTCCCTCTGCTCTATTTTTCTCTATTGCTAAAGCCTTACTAAACCTAATGGATTCTATTCTAATCGCTCTTTTCAGAGCAAACCACCACTTGTTGTTGACGATGGCCCCCGTCAACGCCCGCTTAACTAGTTCGCTAATCCGGTCTCTGTAGGCCTTGCGCGCTGGTAAGGACGCGTTTAGCTTCCAGTAGCCGGGTCCTCGTCTATGAAGCCTATCTAAGTCAAGCACACAGATCAAGAATTTGTGGTCCGTATAGCTGACTATCTTGAATTGTGGACAGCCTATGCCAGACCTATCTATTTCCCTACAAAATACTCTATCTAGATATGATCTCGATGACCCTATGTGATTTGTCCAAGTACGTCTTGAATTGTGGACAGCCTATGCTACGCCTATCTATTTCCCTACAAAATACTCTATCTAGATATGATATGGATGACCCTTTGCGATTTGTCCAAGTCCACATTGGTACATTCGGGAAATCCAATCGGTACCTGTCAGACAGTTCAAAACGCCTGAGCAGGTTGGTGAGACTCTTGCACCCTCCTCGCCTATCCACTAATCCCACACAATCCCAGCGTGCATCTAAGATCCCGTTCCAGTCGCCCACTAACACCAAAGAGCGGGACGTTCCAAGAAAGTCTCCAGACGCCAGAAGAAATCAGGCCGCCCTGCTCCTGTTGGGGCATAGACGGCCACTAACCTGAAAGCTTGCCCGTCTCCGCTGGTCACGTCCAGCACCACCACCTTACCTTCTGGGTCCAGGAAGATGGTCCCGTATGGCAAGATCCAAACCTCTCCGAAAAAGCACAGCAACTCCTCCTCCCGATCCCGGACGGCTGGGAGATGCGTACACATTGTAGCCTCCGAAGATCGGTGCGAAGGCCCGTGCTTCGGAGATTCTGGTCTCGCTGATGGCCACTACATCTATGTTTAGTGACCTGAGGTCGTTGTGCAGGTGGCCCTGCTTCCATGACGACCACAAGCCACGCGTATTTATGCTGCCTATTCTGAATGAGGTCATGTTGAAATGGAGTGGAAAAGATGGGAAAGACCACTTACCTTGCTTCTCGTAGAGGAAGGACGGTTTTTCCATCCTTTTCACTGCTTGTGGCCTCCTCAGGAAGGATGTCCTTATAAATCCTCCTGGAGAGTGCTTGTCGGAAGTCTCCGATGTCTTTAGGGAATTTTTGTTTTAGTGCCATGTACGTTTTCTGTGTGATGCGAGTGATTTGTATGTGTGGAGGTGGTGTGAATTTTTGGGCTGTTGTGTAGTCTTTTTCTGTGATGCTGGTATTGTGTTGGATGTAGTGTAATAATTGGTTGTTGTTCAAATTTAATTGTTTCTACTTTTGGCACAAGGCCAGCAATTATTCCAGTGCATTACTGGTACTTTATTTTATCGACCCCGTAAGGATGAAAGGCAAAGTTAACCTCGGCGGGATTTGAACTCAGATCATAAAGGGAGGTAACTCTATGCTTCAAAGCATGGCGTCCGACCCTTACCGATACTGCCAATCCACCAACCGGTTGTTGTTCAAATTTAATGCTGTATAGTGTGTATCGTTTTGGTTGTTTTGTTTTGTTTGCGTTTGTTGTGGGTTTGTTTCTGTTTCGCATTTTGTTGACTTTTGTGGTGTATGTGATGGTGGTGTTGGGGTTAATGATGGTGATGGTGTTGGTGTTTGGGGTGATAGGGTTGGTGATGCTGGTGTGGATGGTGGCATATCTGTCCTAACTTTTTTGCTTGTTAATTTATTTGGTTCCC
Organism: Eledone cirrhosa; assembly: GCA_964016885.1. NCBI lineage: Eukaryota > Metazoa > Mollusca > Cephalopoda > Octopoda > Eledonidae > Eledone > Eledone cirrhosa. Next base: position 216,273,901 of record OZ024742.1, on the reverse strand, counting down.
TCTGTATTTTATTTTTGGAGGGGGAAGGAAGAGAATTTTTTTCTTTTTTGGTTTCTTTTTTTCTCTTTTTCCTGATACCGTGTCCCACTCCTCGTCGTCACAATCTGTCTCCAGTTGTGATAGGCCGGGGAGTGGAAAATCCTCCACAGGCGTTAGTTTTGGTTGTGGCGTGGTGGATGGTGTAGGTGCTGGTGCTAGTTCTGAAGCGTTTGGTGGTGGTGTTGTTGGTTTTGCTACTGTTTCTGGGGTTGTTGCTGTTACAGTTGCTTCTGTTGTTGGTGCTACAGTTGTTGCTGCCATTTCTGCTGCTGGTGGTGTTGATGGTTGAGTCACTGGGATGGGTAAAAGAGGTGGCCTCAACCTTTTAGCCTGAGTGCAGAAAGCCCTTAGGTGGGTTCCTTCACCACAAGCGACACACCTAGGCCTTCTGCCCTCGACGATTACGGTGAGGTGGCTGCCGTCAGTGAGGTCTATTACCCCTGGGATCTCCTCAATGCTTTTTTGGTCCGCTTGGATCAGGAGCTCCATCCCAGATCCGGACCAGTTCTCCTGCTTTTCTTTCGCTATTTCGATTATCTTGCTTTTGGCTTCGATGCCGGCGAGCACGGCAGCCATTAGCCAGGGAATTTCGATGGCCGGTGGAACGTGGGTTACCCTGATCTTCACGAGTCTCTGGCCACAATAGCTTGGGATGAGTGTGAAGTCGTCACTTCTTAATGGGGCCATAGAGTGTTCGCTGGCCTCCTGTGCTGTTTCAAAGAACACGTCCACGGTTCCTTATTTCTGCCCACGTCTGATGTGGGGTTTTTCTGCCCACACATGCCCAAAAACTTTTTGGATTTGGGACTCGGATGCCCGTTCCACTCGGCGCGATTTTATGTTAATCGTCCGATAAGATACGGTGCATAGGCCACGATGCTCCGTTTTATTAGGTGTGTGTGTGTAGAGGGGGGGGGGGGGGCTGACCCTGTACCCATCTTTCTTTACCATTTTTTGGGGCTTCTTCTAATTCCTCATGAGTTACCTGGAATGCTTCGCACTTTTTTTGCTACTGTGGCAAAAGACAAGGTTTTCTTAAGCTCATTGTTGCTGTTGTTGTTATCGTTATTTTTGTTATAGTTAATTTTAGTTTCAGTTGTGGTGGTGGTGTCGTCAGTGGTGTTCGGTGCGGATGATTTCATTTTCGCCTAATTCGTTTCGATATTAGAAGATAATTTATTTTTTCTTTTGTTTCTGTTGTCGCCTAGAGCTCTTAGATAAAAATTTCCCTAGAACACATAGATACAATAAGATCTTCAATAGAAACTGAGTCAAAATTAGCTACTCCTGCGGTTCCCCTATTAAATCTTATATCATCAATAAGAAATCACTAGAGAACATCAAAATTGCTCCTGTAGAGTCAAAAGTGAATGCCCATTACAAGGTAAATGCAACACCAAAGCCATTGTATATGCGGCTAAAGTGACAACCATCAGCAAAAACCAACCAGCCACCAGCGAACGATATGTGGGTACGACACAAGACAAATTCAAAACGCGTTATTACTCACATGTCGCATCTTTCCGACATCTAGAAAAAAGATTCACAACAGCTCTGGCTAGCAGAATATGGGATTTGAAAGACCAAGGTATCCAATATAAATTGGATTGGTCAATTTTGAACCAATCTAAAGAATATGCAAGATGAACAAGAAGATGCACACTCTGCATAAGTGAAAAATATTGGCTTTTTCAGAACTTTAAATCACCAAAAACCTGCCTAAATACAAAAACAGAAATTTTCACCAGTTGCCCACACATGAAATCACAGTTGTTTTCCAGTTCATATAAACTTAACTCACTTTCAGATACTTATCCTCCATAAACTCTTATTCTTCACTTTCCTTAAATTATCCCCTTTACAGACTTCTCTTACTGATATACTTCATTTTTAACTTTATTTTTAATTTTATTTTTATTTTTACTTCACATACACCATATCTTCACATTCCACAATTTACTTCCCCATTTTCTTTCACTACCTGATATCCTTGTCACTTACGTTTTCCACCCAGATATATTCTGTTGTTTCGCAGCCGATTTTATATTTGTACTCATTTATTCATATGTCTGATTTATAATCTGTATCTATGTGTCTGAGTGTGCTTATGTGTGTATACGTTCTGTATATGTATACGAACGCCTCCGTATGTGTGCGTGCGTACGTATATATGTGTGTGTATGTGTGTTTTTATATCTATGTTTTTTACATTCTTATTTTTACGTGTGTGTGTGTATGCGGGTGAATGTATGTCTTTGTGTATGTATATGTGTATATATGTATATGTATGTATGGGTGTGTATGTATATGTGTATATATATATATATATATAGTCGCGTACGTACGTGTGTTTAGATATACATGGGGCGATATATATATATATACGTGCCTCGTATGTATGTATATACGCATGCATGCGCTTTTGTCTGTACGTATTTGTGTGTATAAATATTTTTTTATATATATATGTGTATGTACGTGCGTACATATGTTTGTTTTCTTTTTTCTAGTGTTAATTGATTACTTTCTCTTTGATTTAAACATTTTTTCATTCTCATATATTGTTTCATTTTTGTACATATATCAAGAATGACACTTCTTTTTACTATTACACTCCCTTCCCTCTTTATCTTCCGCATGTAAGTGACCAAGCGTGTGTGTGTGTTTATACGCGTGCTTTCATACTCGTATGTGTATGTAATACCTTATCATACAATTTCTTTTTCAACTCATATTATATACGTATTTGTGGTCACATATACACAAATATACTTGCCCTCATATATGTACTTACGCACACATTTTCACCATACACATGCATTTGTACATACACACATATGTACATTTGTGAGTGTATATACATACATAAACACATAGCCTAACTATATTTCCTTATGTTTTTTTATATATTTTTTATATTTTTTTATATATGTCTTGCATTACTTTTATTTATATATTTTTTGCATTTCTTGAGGAGACTTTCCAAATATTTAACTATGTTTTAAATTGCCTTGTCCGACGAACGATGAGGACGTTTCGCGTATTCGTTTTATTCGTAAAACCTCTGGTAATGAGGTAATTATATTGTATTGTTTATTATACATTATATATATATATATATATATATATATATATATATATATATATATATATATATACATATATATATATATATAAGTATGTGTGTATGTATGTATATTTTATATATATTTAAAGGGCGGAAGAACTCATAAGGGTCAACGGCCATCCAAAAGTGTGTAAATAGGTATATATACGCATGTGCATATGTATGTATATGTGTATATACATGGGTGCATATGTGTGTATATGCGCGGGGACGTAGAAATAATCGGGCTGGACACCCGATCGCACGGTTAAACCACTGGGAGTGAAGGACCCCTAGCTTTTCTTAGGTTAATTTTCTAGGAAAAGGCAACTCAGGAAAGTGGGATAGCTCCGATATAAAACCTTCGGCTCAGTAGTTACCGATGATGTTGATATTTTCTTCTTTTCGGGTTATAGCTACTGTCGCCCAGAGAGTGGGATTGGCTCAGTTTTTCCTCACTTTAAAAAATATCCTCACGCACAGGCATTGCACGATATAATTAATTAATAATTATTAATAATAGTATATCGTGCAATGGCCATACTCGATAACGAGGGGGCAGCCATTATATATATATATATATATATATATGTTCGGATCTACTTGTCGAAACGGCCGGAGCACAGCCGTCGGGGTCCTGAATCTTTTATATATATATATATATATATATATATATATATATATATATGTGTGTGTGTGTGTGTGTGTGTGTGTGTGAATACATTGATTCAACATCCTAATACCATATTTAATAGGTATATCATTTAATAACACATGGAATAGAATAAAATATATAACAGAATAATATGTCTTATATTTTGGGATTTAAAGTCTGAATATACAACACGATATTGTCAGTTACTAATGCTCTCTTGCTCTTTCTCATCCCATCTCCCGCTCTGATTCTCTTTGTGGATAAAGGCCTTCCAGAGAAATAAAAATAACAAAATATTTGCTGGATTAAACCTTTCCAATTGATATAAACCACGTCATTCTCATTGCATCTCTGTGTTATTTGCTATTTCAATTCTTCATCTCATATTTCACTAATAATCTGAAGTCGAACGTAATAACGTGTATGAATACTGTTATTTACATTAGTAGCTCTATAAAGGAGATAGTGTAGTAGCATCATCATCATCATCATCATCATCATTATCATTATCATTATCAGTAGTAGTAGTATTAGTAATAGTAGTAGTAATAGTAGTAGTAGTAATAGTAGTAGTAGTTCAGCAGTTGTATCAGTCATTGCCTTGCAACCTGCACTTAGAAAGGTGATATTCTAGTTACTAAGTGGGTAAGTTATTAGAGTGTATGAACACTTAGCTTTACGTACATATTCAAATTTTTTTCTTTGCACAAATCTTACAAATTTAATTATATAAGTCCGAGTACGGCCAAATTAAGCAGTCCTCTTATTAAAGGTATTCTAGCTGTTACAAAGAAACATCTCCCCCTCTCTCTCTGTATATAAACAGGCGAAACTCCAGAGCAGCAAGACACACTTTATACGTTTATGAAATGAATATTAAAACTCTACTTCGGTAGAGCCCGGAGAAATATTACAGTTAGTCAATAATAATATTTGAATTTACCATTGTAAGACTAAACAAATTTTGGCAAGTTATCTATGGACAATAATTGTTTCTACTTTAGGTACAAGGCCAGAAATTACCCAGTACATTACTGGTACTTTATTTTATCGACCCCATAAGGATGAAAAGCAAAGTTGACCTCGAGGGAATTGAACTCAGACTGTAAAGGGACGTAACTATGCTAGAAAGCATGGCGTCCAACCCTCAACCGATACAGCCAATTCACCGCCCTTGTTGGCAACATTCCATTTTACGAATCCGCCCACATTATCTATTGACAATAATTGGCGGTGGATTGGCAGTATCGGTGGAGGGTCGGACGCCATGCTTTCCAGCATAGTTATGTCCCTTTCCGATCTGAGTTCAAATCCCACCGGGGTTGACTTTGCCTTTCATCCTTACGGGGTCGATAAAATAAAGTACCAGTAATGCACTGGGTAATTGCTGGCCTTGTGTCTAAAGTAGAAACAATTATCTATGGACAATAATGAAGGCAGATTTGTAAAATGGAATGTGGCCAACGCAAGAAATAAACTTCTAAGAGGGATTTAATTCTCATCCTAATTCAAGGATATTACATTCTTAAAATGATAATACCATGTAGATATGGTATGATTTCAGAGAATGTTATTGTTTTTACTATATAGAAATTATAGAATTCAACCTAAGCAAGAAATGACGAATAGATGATATAATTACAGCTACATGTTCAGGTCGTAGAGACTTATGTTTCTTGTCATGTCAAGGATACATCGACCTTGCGCTGTGTGTTAATGATGATTATATATGTTTATCTCCTGCTCTCATAAAAAAGAAAAGCAAACAAAAAGAAAATCAGAGACAAAAATCCCCTTTCAATGATTAGATTATTGACATGACCGCAAAATATTGACCTAATTCCCAACAATTTTATGTAAAACCTAGTCCTTTAAGTCTTTTCAAAACAGCTGATACAAACTTACGAGTTTTTAGACAAGTTAACTACTTGAACAAGATTATTCTGTTTGTCTCGAAGCACATTTCGTGTCGGGAATGATATAGATCACCATTGATTATCTGTCGCAAGCTTTTCCACGCGAATAGCAGAAAAGGAAAGAAAAGTATTTTACATTTGTTTAACGATGATAGGAATATAACTTTACTATGTACCAAATATAGATACAGACGCTCACACATACACAAAAGTAAACACATAAATAAATGTACACACACATACATAGACACCCACACGCACACCCACACCCCACACACATATATACACACACACACATATATATATAGATATACTCGTGCTCATAGACTGGATGCCTATATAAACACATACGCACATTTACGTGTGTGCGTATGCTGCATTTTAAGCACGAAGATCATTGTATAAGTCTGAAGAGAACAGACCAACATTGTCTATTCAGTCAAAATGATAGAAACCTTTAAAAAAATTAAACATATATATGTACACAACCCACATGTAGGTACCCATTAACTCGACTTCGTGGCGACACACACACCTAACCCCTCATATATATATATATATATATACATATATATACATATATGGTGATATGTGTGTGCGTCTGTGGTGGACTATATAAAAAGATAAATATATATTTATCATAAGTGATAGCGCGATAAATAGCCACTTGTTTCAGGTAGGATGTAGGAATTAGTAACAAAGTTTGGCGCGTATTACAAGAAGTGAGCTTATACATGGTCAGCCAAACTACACAGAGATAGTACCCAAGTCCCTAACCAATGATATCCTATTTTCTTAATCAATGGAAGGACACATATAAGATAGTCCTAGAGACCCAAAGAAATAAGCCTGAATCTGTCTTGATTATAGTCTCATGATCCGTCTTGATCATAATGACTCGAAAACAAAAACATCTATGACATCGTTAATGTTTACATTCTGAGAAATTAAATTTACAGTAACTTTAGAGTGTGGAACCAAATCATATAGAAATATTATTCTGGCTCAACGGGCGCTGTTCTGAGATCGATAAAAGAAAATTCCAATCCAGATAAGGACTTTTAAGAGAGTGTTAAAATGTCGGATGAGATACTTGGCGGCATTTAGTTCTGTCATTTGCTGATGCTGAGATTAAAGTAACCTGACCAGGATACCGTTATTCTGAATTAACTCAGTGTAAGGATTTGAGGCTGCCCATAGTGTCAGGTTACCTCCCAATAATGTGGAATCGTGACATTAGGGGTATAACTTTTCTACATAGACCTTCATACACACACACACTCATAAACATACAATTATATATATATATATATATATATATATATATATATATATATATATATATATATATGTGTGTGTGTGTGTGTGTGTGTGTGTGTGTGAGTGTGAGTGTGTGCGTGTGCATGTATGTGCATGTGTATGCATGTGTATGCATATGGGGGGGGATTTATGCTCATATACATGCTTACTACTTATCCATTCCTGAAGACACTCGTCTCTGTGAGGTCATGATTAGGAACCGGGGGAGCTGATTATCGAATATCTATATATATGTATATATATATATATATATATATATATATATATATATGTAGGAGGTGAGTTTTATTGAAGCACAATAAAGCAATGCAAATATCGGATAAGTAGCACTCAACAGTTTATAGGACTGGAGTATAAATAATATAAGATCAAAAGATGGTTAAAAGAGTTCCATGTATTTTATTATGCGCATTTGAAAACCAAATATCAACATGGGATGATACTTGCGTTCTCGTCAGATAAAGTAGGGAGACATGATATGAAGTTTAAAAACCACTTGCCAGCAGTGAAGTTTTAAATCTACATATGAAAAATAAAATAAGATGCATATATGAGATTGGGAAAACAAGTATTATCCCACAGGTTCGTTCTAATTGCTCTATTTCTAACTTAAATTTATGGATTGGTACATCTGATGTAATTAACTGGTTCAATGACCTGAATAATAAAAACAAACAAAAATGTATTCAGTTTTACATTGCCAGTTACTATTCTTCTATTTCACCTTCACTCCTCAACAACGCTCTATATTTCGCATTTAAATATTCTGACATTACCACAGATGAACTTTACATCATTCTCACCACAAGAAAAACTATCCTGGAATTCAACAACGAATATTGGACTAGAACTGATACTTCCAACAATTTTGATATCACAATGGGTTCGTCGGATTCAACGCAATTGACGGACTTGATTGGTATCTTTATTTTGAATTCTTTAAATCGGAAAATTCCTCAACTTCGCGGTGGAATTTATCGTGACGATGCCCTTTTTTCTGTCTTAAACTGTAACCTAGTTAACCTTAATATTATTAAGAATAATATACTTGATCTATTTAAGCACAATAACCTAAAAATTGAATTTGAAAATTGAATTTGAAAACAACGTCAAACTAGCTAACTTCCAATCCAATTCCTTCTATAAATAATACTGGGTCACTTGTTAATAACTCTGGTAATTTCTCTAATCGTAATTGTAATTGCCCTGTTAGAACTAAATGTCCTCTTAATAACCAATGTCTTGATAAAAATTTAGTGTATGAATGTAAGGTTAAAACTGGTACTAATTATTTTAGCTATTTTGGTTCCACTTCCACTTCCTTTAAAGCAAGATTTTATAATCACAATTCGTCTTTTAAATACCAACTTAAAAGAACTAACACGGCACTCTCAGAATTCATATGGTCCTTAAAAGATAAAAATCTTAACTACAACATTTCTTGTAGGAAGGTTTGCAACGCCTCTCCTTACCGTAATTCTTACCTATCCAGAACATGTAATCTCTGCCTAGCCGAGAAATTTACCATTATCTCTAATTTTAATTCTATAATAAATAGACGTACGGATTTATTTTCGCTCTGCTTGCATAGATCCCATAGAACTTTCCATAAAGTCTACAGCTAATATCTCAATACATAATTAGTTTAAAATCTTCTTTTCTCAAACGCTTTTATATATTTTACAAATATTTCTACCTTATTTCAGTATATTATATTATACAATTTACTCATTTTATGTCGTTAGTGGTCCCCTATTTTTCTTCTTTTTTATCCTTTTTCCTTTTTTCCTTTTTTCTTTTTTCCTTTTTTCTTTTTTAATTTCTAATCTTTAATCTGTAACTTTTACTTCTCAATTACTTCTTAATTCATATTATTACTCCCTTTACGATCTGAGTTCAAATCCCGCCGAGGTTGACTTTGCCTTTCATCCTTACGGGGTCGATAAAATAAAGTACCAGTAATGCACTAGGTAATTGCTGGCCTTGTGCCTTAAGTAGAAACAATTATTACTCACTATAGCATTTTCCTTATATTCTTGGCCATACAAACTATATTTTTAATATAAACTAATATTACCATTAGTAAATTTTGTAAACATATTTTTTTGACGTAATATATTTTTTCTTCCTTAAATTTTCTCCTTTCTTCTCTCCTTCCGTGCTCGTATTAAACCTATTATTTACTTTTTCATATTACAATACATAGAAATAAACTTAGACCCTAACTAATTCCTTTAAGTTCATAATTCATTTAATTTCATCTTCATTCACCTTATCTCCTTAATATTTTAATTTTAATAATACATATTAATAAATTCCTTTTCGCACATAATATTAAACCCTTCTATATATAAACCTTAAATAAATACTATTCTTAATTCCTTTTTCTTTACTCATAAATATCACCATTCATAAGCCTCATTAAATTTTAATTTCAAAATGTTTTAAAATTATGTATTATCTTACAACGGTTTTTTTATTTCTCTCTGTGGGACAGTGTTTCTCAGTATTAAACGCTATCTCTCTCTCTCTCACTCATTTCTCATCCTTCCTTCTTATACTTCTCCGCCGACATCTTTTATTTTCTTTCTTCCCCTTCCTTACCTTTCCTTCCCCCTTCCTTCTTTTTTTCCCAATCTCATATATCCATCTTATTTTATTTTTCATATGTAGATTTAACACTTCACAGCTCACAAGTGTTTTTTAAACTTCATATCATGTCTCCCTATTTTATCTGATGAGAACGCAAGTACTATCCCATAATGATATTTGTTTTTGAAATGCGCATAATAAAATACATGGAACTCTTTTAACCATCTTTTGATGTTATATTATATATATTATTTATACATATAGTAAAACAATGTAATTAAACAAAAAACGGTTAATTCATAGTAAAACTCATTATTTTACGATCGTTTCTGGGAGGTCGTTCCCCGTATGTCCATTCTATTATTGATCTATGTAAAATATATTACGAAATATCATAATAAGAAAATATACATACGTCTTCACTACCCGCCGTCTTCAGAAATAATGATTAGTATAAATAAATAAAAAAATGGTGTTGGAGTCAGCTAAAAAAATGATAAAATGATAAAAATGATAAAATGGTAGAAGGAATAATATGGTAAGAGAATAAAATAAGATAATCAAATAAAATGTGTGTGTGTTATAACCAATCTCAAAGTTAGGAAGATTTGTAAGATCCACGCCTCCCATTGGTCAGTTGTGAGAGCAACACACATTATATTTTATTTTATTTGAATCTTCATTTTCTTATTCTTCATTTATTTTCTATTTTCTTCATTTTATTGCCTTTTATTTCGTCATATGCATGGCACAACCCTCCCCCACCACCACTACCACCACGAGAAATGGTGGCAGGATGGATGCAACCACACACAGATACTTCTAAAATCATCAGCAGCTAGACCTAGGCTGACAGCAGCACATCTTTATAACTTTGAGATTGGTTAAAACACACACACATTTTATTTTATTTTATTTGAATCTTCATTTTCTTATTTATCATTTATTTTCTATTTTCTTCATTTTATTGCCTTTTATTTCTTCATATACATGGCACAAAACCACCACCACGAGAAATGGTGGCAGGATGGATGCAACCACACACAAATACTTCTAAAATCACCAGCAGCAAGACCTAGGCTGACCGCAGCACCAACACCACTACCAGAATAAGGGTAGAAGTCAGATATACTTAACAATAGCAAAAACAAACACTACAGATAGCCTCACCCCAGAAAGAATTTCTATAGAATTTTGACTGAGGAATGCTCTCACAACTGACCAATGGGAGACGTGGATCTTACAAATCTTTCTAACTTTGAGATTGGTTATAACACACACACATTTTATTTGATTATCTTATTTTATTCTATTCCCAACTTATTCCTTCTACATTTTATCATTTTTTTGTTTAATTATTTGTTTATATTATCTTATTTTCATTTTCATTTTCATTGTTTATATTATCTTATTTTCACTTTATTGCCTTTTATTTCTTCATATGATTGGCACCTCTCCCCCACCACCACCACGAGAAATGGTAACAGGATGGATGCAAACACACACAGATTCTTCTAAGATCTGCAGCAGCAAGACCAAGGCTGACCGCAGCACCAACACCACTACCAAAATAAGGGTAGAGGCCAGATGTACTTAACAATAGCAAAACAAACACAAAAGATAGCCTCACCCCAGAAAGAATTTCTATAGACTGTTGACTGAAGAATGCTCTCACAACTGACCAATGGGAGGCGTGAATCTTAAAAATCTTTCTAACTTTGAGATTGGTTATAACACACACATTTTATTTGATTATCTTATTTTATTCTCTTACCATATTATTCCTTCTACCATTTTACCATTTTAATCATTTTATCATTTTTTTGAGCTGACTCCAACACCAACACCACTACCAACATAAGGTTAGAGGTCAGATGTACTTAACAATAACAAGAATAACCACTACAGATTGCCTCGCCTCAGAACAAATTTCTATAGACTTTTGACTGAGGAATGTTCTCACAACTGACAAATGGGAGGAGAGGATGTCCTCTGACACTGAAATTCGTTTGTTTAAATTCATATGATTCCAGTTCCTCAGTGAAATAACAACCCAACCAGGAACTGGGCATATCAGAGTATTGACAAAGTTAAACACCTCAACAACATGTGTACTCGACTATACCACACTAATTCGGACTGCCTGAAGAGGTCACAGCCAAAGATGGTTGTCACCGACATATATATAGCAGTAATAAACGAAGCCACATTTTAAATATTTGACTTATTTATTTTATTTTATTTTATATATATATATATATTCGGGTTTGAAGGTTCACCACTGGATAGAGCTGGTCAATTCCGTATGGTCAATCTTAATGTAATAATATGGAGAGTACTCAACGTAAAGCAGTTCAACCGTCTTCGTTTTTGTAGTTGGTGGTGCTAGTACGGAATTAAATATTATAATAAAATGACAGGAGGCTGGACTTGTGTAAATCCTTGAAAGGTTTATTATACTATGATCATTTCAATGACCGGGTTCCGTATGAATCCGGTGATATCATCAGGTATTGGAAATAGAATAAATAAATTTAATAGGTAAAATCCATGAGGCTGAAAATGAAAGACAGCAGGACGACCGATCATGATGGTCGGTCGTCCTCCTGTCTTTGATTTTCAGCCCCATGGATTTTACCTATTACATTCATTTATTGTATTTCCAATACCTGATGATATCACCGGATTCATACGGAACCCGGTCATTTATATATATATATAAATGACCGGGTTATAAACAACCCTATATATATATATATATATATATACATATATATAAGATGTAACAAAAGTCTTGCTAAATCATACATTTTTATGAATGTATCGATTATGAGAGATATAATTCCGATCGACTAAATTATTAGCCATTTAATTAATTATATCGATGATAGTACACAAACGTCTTCCGGAAATCTCATCGAAATCAATCAGGAGCAGATATATCCACTTTAGGTTTTTCTCCTACTATATATATATATATTTTTTTTTTTTTAAAAGGATTTTCTTATTTTACGTCTTTTATATTATTGTTCTGCATCCTCCTGCATTGAACCACCCAGGTACTATGACATAACCTGTGTATTTGCTGGCATAGGCGTGCATCTGTGCGCTTATGTTAGTTGATATATTAAATTATCTATATATATATATATATATATATACGTCTTCACTACCGACTCCAGTATCGATCATCTCCTGGTGATGTGACAAAAGATATATTTTTGTTCAAATTGTTCGCGGAAATGTTGAATTAAATGAAATGATGTGGAATTACTCTTACAGAACTTGCCCCATGGAGTGATCTATTACTGCGTATATAAGCCACAAGTGTTCTACCAATACACACACACACACACACACACACACACACACACACACACACATATATATATATATATATATATATATATTAGTAGAACACTTGTGGGTTATATCCGCAGTAATAGATCACTCAGTCCATGGGGCGAGTTCTGTAAGAGGAGTTCCACATCATTTAATTCAACATTTCTGCGAACAATTTGAACAAAAATATATCTTGTGTCGCATCACCAGGAGATGATCGATACTGGAGTCGGGTCCATAACTCCTATGGGTCACCTTGAGCCAATCCTCTGCAAAACGCAATAAATATTTTTCATATGTAAACGAAACTTACTCGTTTTTTCTATTATATACACTCTGCCATAGAGTGTTTGAACAATTTGTTACCAACACCAGTACTTCACCGTACTACCTACACTATATATATATATATATATATATATATATATATATATATATATATCATAATGGACGCGATAAAAACCAGTTAGACCATTACTCACCCGAGTACTCCATATTACACGTATAAATTCAATTAACATGCCTTTAGCATTACTGTGAACATCGCACTCTGCTTAAAAAGCAGAGTTCTATTGTATAAACTTAGCGAGTCTTGCTGGTCATTACCAGTATATCAAGTGTGTTTACCTCATGTGCATATAGGAAAACAGGGGTGGAAGAGAGAGAGAAAAAAGGAGAAATTCGTTACCACTATATGTAAATGCGTAATGAGTAACAGACACTGCTTTTATTGATATTCTCATAACAGTACATTCATTGGTAAGGAATATTAATTAACTAAAGCATAGAAAAGAAGCCTGTCAATAATTTAGTTAATTAATCTGCATGATCAACAAAAGTGCTGACGTACAAATGACCAAAAGATGTGTCGATTGTACACCCAATTTTCGTAAATAATTATATATGTTCGCACTAATATTTTCCCTTTTTATTTTTCTCTCTCTTAATTAGATATCCGTAATGACGTGGTAATGAACGGTGAAACTAAGCAAGTTGTTCTTATATCTATTTTTGTACCACTTGTCCAGATTAGGCAAAGGGGAAGCATTTTTCCTCAGTACAAAGGCCACAAAATTATAGCGGGGTAGTTCTTATTACTAAAATTTAGGACGCCAAAGTTAACATAAAATTTACTAATATCCTGATTCTTGAAATACTATGCTAAAGTTGGTCTAATGATCGTTTCCCCGCCCTCCTCATGATAAATATACACGTATACGCGTCTTCGAATATTATATGTGTGTAAACTCTGCTTATGTGTTTATATGTGTATGAGTTTATGCAAGATAATGTGTTTAATCGTAGAAATGTGTGTTTGGTTATGTGTATGTATGTCTTTGGATACACACAATTGTGATTAGTGTTAAGACCAGACACTTAAATATCTTGATATAAATCAGCTCGGAGTTTTTAAATATATGATGAGTGGGGTACTGGGTAGAAAAATGTATTACTGTGTCTCAGTTACAATCATATGAGGCGTTAGACAGAACATATGATGAATGTACGTGTGTGCGGGGACATGGACATACTGGGTTTGCTGCTCGCGTTCGAGGTTAGCCTACTGGGAGTAAGAGAACCTTGGTTCTTGTTAGATCATCATTCTAGTAGGAGGAAAACTCTAATGTTAACAATCTGACCCAGCCAATGAAAGGTCTCCATATTCTTTCTATAGCTTGTTCTGACGCACAAAACCGCAGGTGAATGTAAACACATCGTTCCAGAAGATAGGCGTTACACCGGGAGATTGCAAGCATCATGTGCTTTACAATACATCTCCAAATTGCGGCATTCATTTCATTTTCAAAGCAGTGAGTAGAGGACTCAATCCGCAAGAGATTTCTAACTCTTTAGTTTCAATTATAAACCTAATAGAAAAAACCCGGTATTTCAACAGCTTGTATGTTTTAGTCTGGGAGTGTCGGTGATTACACCAGATTGGTAGTAGAGGAGGTGTCAGTGCATGTCAAGCCCATGATAAGGGTCGTACCACTGAGAAATCTAGGTAAACCTTACACTTTAGAGCTGCGATATGAAGCCAGCAGTGACATTCCTTAGTGTTAGACCGACATTGTGAATCCGTAACGCTATTTGTGTTGCTCGCAGATCCAGAGACGCAGATCCCGGTAAACACAGATGACAAGGTCTTTTTCCGTCTTTAAGATTCTCCAACCTATTTTAAAAGACATTTTATACCATATCAACACATGCATACAGCAATCTCTCTCTCCCCTACTCGCTCTCTCTCTCCCCTACTCGCTCTCTCTCTCTCTCTCTCCCCCTCTCTCTCTCTCTCTCTCTCTCTCTCTCTCTCTCTCTCTATATATATATATATATATATATATATATATATATATATATATATATATATATATATATACGGGTGTGTATAATTGTGTATAGAAGATTATATTAATAAAAGGAATTCCAACTTTGTCTGATTTACTCGTTTTATTAACAATCCTTTAAAATTATAATGACATTATAATGAAATAGTATATAGAATATTAAATGTTAATTGAACAAGTAATTTCATGCTTTCTCAATCTTCAGTTTCATATTCAATGGTGACAGTCAAGTTGGCAATTTTCAACTGTAATGAGATGGCTAAAAACTGTACCTTATTTACAGTAAAAATGGGCTGCAGAATGCTAAGTTTTGCAAACTGTATTTCGACCAATCGGTGTGTGGTTTCACTAGATTACTAAAGCTGATTGGTTTAGGCGACACGGATGGTTGAGCATGTCTAACGACTTCTATTTGACCCTATCCAAAGCATCAATTGTTTTGCTATTTTTAGAAATGATGAAAATAGCATTTTCTAGGCTTTTTATAAAAAAATCTTCAGGAATCATCACCATCAACATCACTTTTATTATTATTATGGTTGTTTTATTATTAAGGTTGACTTTGCCTTTCATCCTTACGGGGTCGATAAAATAAA
>OZ024742.1:216202987-216252987 GCA_964016885.1 Eledone cirrhosa | reverse complement strand
CAGGTATATGAACGAACGTTAGACTAATTTATCACTCTGACTTCCGCATAAGGAATTTCTATATAATTCGCTGCCCAAGGATGAAATTTACAATTGGTAGGTAAAACATGGCCATCCGTTGGCGAGACAATTCAGAGAACACTTATTTGATGTACATTAGAATAACCGCAGGCCTATTACTATTAAAACTATTACTTATTATTTCAAATCCCGCCGAGGTTAACTTTACCTTTCATCCATACGGGTTACATCCACTATACCATATAAGTGATCATATATACAGTCGCATCATTTGTTATAAATATTAGCCAATTGTATGACTAAACTACCTTTTGTTACTGTCCGTTCGAGATTTCAGTGAGGTTAAACAGGCACAGCAAAAACACTTCATCGTTTTCTTGCTCTTGTTCGATAAGACTGGGGTCATTTTAGGTCAGTAACCCAGAGGCATCATCTTGCGTAGAGCCGATGAGGTCCATCAGTACCCTCCATTGCTGCCGGTTCCGGGCCAGCTCCTCTACATCTTCCAAGGTGAGGTCATGCCTCTGGTGCGGGGCCTACCGCAGGGCCTTTTCGAGCTTGTAGATGTTACGTCCAACGAGAGTATGGCCCTAGCAGGATTATCTGGCAGCGAGCGGTGGACATGTCCATATCATTGAATGTGGCGGATTGCTATGAAGCAGGAGGTTGCGGGATGATGCGTGTGCGCACGCATCTATTGTTTGAAACGTGGTGGTGCAATCTGATGCTCTCGATGGTCCACAGGGCTCTGCTATCGAAGCCGTCGATGCTCTTTGCCAGGGTATTTGTGATGGGCCACGTTTCTGTTCTATAGAATTGACGGAGAGGACAGATAAGTTGTAGACGCGGAGATTAGTCTACAGGGAAATAGTACAGTTGCGTCAAAGCGGCTTCCATAGGAAGTGTATGATCCCGGCGACCTGACCACATCCTTGATTCTAAAATAACACTCAATCACAGCCTTATTTACCTTCTTATCTCACTTCGTGCTAGCAGTGGTGCTGTTGTCCTTGTTATTGTCGTTGTTGTTGTTGTTGTTGCTGTTGCTGTTGTTGTTGTTGTTGTTGTTATCATTATTATTATTATTTTTATAATTATTATTATTATTATTATTATTATTATTATTGTTCTTTGAGTCTCAGTCATTGATGTTCTTTAACTGGAAAGTTTGTTGAAATAAATATCAAGCCACTACCTGCAGCCTCAGATATTCAGGACGTATCGGAGGGTTCTTGCTGTTCCCAGCAAGCATGCATTTGAAGTGTTCCAAAAAGCGGGGCTGGACTAACTTTCTTTAACCATCCTTGGAAACTCTTTGAGATAGTACCTAGTGCGCCTATGACAATCGGGACGACTCTGACTTCATGACAGTTCCAAATCCTTTTTACCTCCCACTTTAAGTCCTGGTATCGGCTAATTTTCTCCCTCTCCTTCTCTTGCACTCTCGTGTCGAATGGGCAGGCTACATCCACAATCAGGCACGATCTTTATCCCTTGTCCAAAACCACCAGGTCAGGTATATTGTGTTCTAATTTCTTGCCCGTCTGTATCCTAAAATCCCACAGCACCTTCACCTGATCGTTTTCCATCACCGACTCTGGCTTATGCTCATACCACTTTTCAGAATGTGGTAAATTGTTTACTTTGCATAGGTGCCAGTGGATCACCCTACCCATCACATCATGTCTCCAGCCTTGATAGTGAGTCTGGGCTAGGTGTTTACACTCGGATACAATGTGAGCCATCGTCTCCTCTCTCTCTCCACAGAACCTACATTATTATTATTAAAATTATTATTATTATTGTTGTTATTACTCTTTGAGTCTCAGTCATTGATGTTAGTTAACTGGAAAGTTTGTTGAAATGAATATCAAGCCACTACCTGCAGCCTCTGATATTCAGGACGTATCGGAGGGTTCTTGCTGTTCCCAGCAAGCATGCCTTTTGAAGCGTTCCAAAAAGCGTGAAGGGGCCAATTTTTTTTAACCATCCCTGGAAACTTTTTGAGATAGTCCCTAGTGCGCCTAAGACAATCGGGATCACTTTGACTTCATGGCAGTTCCAAATCCTTTTTACCTCCCACTTTAAGTCCTGGTATCGGTTAATTTTCTCCCTCTCCTTCTCTTGCACTCTCGTGTCGAATGGGCAGGCCACATCCACAATCTTTTTTCTTTGTCCACAACCACCAGGTCAGGTCTATTGTGTTCCAGTTTCTTGTCCGTCTGTATACTAAAATCCCACAGCACCTTCACCTCATCGTTTTCTATCACCGCCTCTGGCTTATGCTCATACCACTTCTCAGAATGGGGTAAATTGTTTACTTTGCATAGGTGCCAGTGGATCACCCTGCCCATCATGTCTCCAGCCCTTTATTATTATTATTATTATTATTATTATTATTATTATTATTTGTAGTAGTAGTATTAGTAGTTTTAGTAGTAGTAGTAGTAGTAGTAGGAAGAGGAGTAGTAGTGGGCGTAGTAGTAGTAGTAGGACTAGTAGTAATAGCAGTAATGGTAGTAATTTCTCATATCAGCACGAATTCACATTATGGGAAAGTGGAACGAGGATTATAACGACCCAGTATTAGGTTGGTATATATATTTTTTATTGAACCCAGAAGAATGAAAGGCAAACATAACTTCGACGGCATTTGACATCTGAATGTAAAAGGTCGCCACTAAAGACCCCAATCTGTTGCTCTAACTTGTTTGCCAATCGATCATCCTATGATGATTATTATTATTACGAGTGGATCAAATCCCGCTGAGGTTAACTTTGCCTTTCATCCTTACGGGGGTCGATAAAATAACGTACCAGTAATGTACTGGGTAATTGCTGGCCTTGTGCCTAAAGTAGAAACAATTATTAACGTTGGATAGAACGTCAGATAAAAGGCTTTGCGGCATACCGTTACGGCGCTTTACGTTCAAATCCCGCCAAGGTTAGCTTTGCCTTTCATCATTTAGGACTCAATAGAATAAAGCACCAGTAATGCACTGGCATCGATTTAATCGCCTTGCCCATCCCCAAAACTTGTTGTCCTTGTACCTAAATCAGAAACCATTATTACCATTTGCCTTTCATCCTTATGGGGTCGATAAAATAAAGTACCAGTAATGTACTGGTTAATTGCTGGCCTTGTGCCAAAAGTAGAATCAATTATTACCATTATTGTGATAAAATTAATTCCATTTAACATTTAACGAAAAAATGAAAAAAGAATGATATTATCCACGAACTATTCACAAAGCTACAGTGAATGAAAATTACTACAATAACTATTGCATTATTTGTATTGCAATTCTGATGGAACCGAATTGTAAAGAAAACAATGGAATCAATGAGTTGTTCTGGTGTGAACTGTCCTATGATCTTATGGAATCTAGTTATGATTATGGAGGTGTTAGACATTGATGAATCACGAGATAATCTTTATATGCCTGGGTTTCAGTGATTTGTGATTGGTACCAATATAATATCATATAGCCGCTTAATTGGAAACCAGTGACACTGTGGTGTGTTAACGACTCCGTGTCTTGATATATTTCTAACGGGCTAGGTATGTATCCATATATGAGTTTCTGTACACACACACACCACACACACACACACACACACACACACAATTACACACACACACACACAAATATACATATATATTTGTATATATATATATATATATATATATATATATATATATATATATATATATATATATATATATATATATACACACACACCCACACACACACATATATATATACATATATAAGTTATTCCGGGTTGAATCGGGGGTAAGCATAGTAAGTAAGGTACTCAATACATAGCAGAGTATACATTTTTTAATATAGAAACGCTTCTACAGGATTAGAACTGTTTAATTCGTGTGCTTCTTGAGGATTTCTTACGAACGCAACAGTTCTAGTCCTGTAGCAGCTTTTCTATATTAATATATATATATATATAGTTGTGTATAGTGGTAGCTATGGTACTTCCATAGGCGGTATGCCAAAATTAGCACTCGATATTCAGCAGAGTAGAGTGTAGATAGTATAAAGAAAACGAAAAATCAGTGATGCATTTGGACTTAGTTTATTTCGTGTTACAAATGTTTCGCCGGCATGTAGCTCGAGTCATGGTCCTTGTATGGATCTGACTGATTCTAGTTTTGCGGGTTCTTTCAGAGAAGGGTGTTATGTCCGGAGTGATAAAATTTGCTCCGGACATAACACCCGTGTCTGAAAGAACCCGCAGAGGTAGAATCAGCCAGATCCATACAAGGACCATGACTCGAGCTACATGCCGGCGAAACATTTGTAACACGAAATAAACTAAGTACAGAAACATCACTGATTTTTCGTTTTCTTTATAATATATATATATATATATATATATATATATATAAATATATATATAAAGAAAAAGAGATGAAATCGAAAATGCAACTGGAGTCTTATTTTTTTTTAAAAATATATATATTTATTTGGTTCCTTTACCGGTTTCGCAGTTCTTCTGCTTTTCAAAAGGTGAGTTGAGATGGAGGGTCTGTGGTTTTTCTCATATATATATATATATATATATATATATACGTACATACACACACACATACACACACGCAGATACTCACACACACACACACACACACACACACACACACACACACACACACACACACACACACACACACACACATACACACACACACACACACACACACACACACATATATATATTTATACATACGTATTTATGAATGAAGGTGGGCCGCGTAGTGATGAGAAAATTGGATTCGCAAGACAATCAATTTCCCATTGTCTCCATTTCACTCTGCTGTAGAAATTGATTGTGACATCAGTAGCGGGAAGAGAGGTTTGTATAGGCGATTGGTGGTCTTCCACAAAGACCTCTTGCCTGGGCTTGTGCCTCAGCGTGGAACTTTCTAGGTGCAAAATACGTAGTCATTCGTGACCGAAGGGGGTTTTACTCATTACACACACACACACACACACACACACACACACACACACACACACACACCATTTATAAATTATATGGAAGCAGAATTTTTAAACATGGTGTAAAGCACATTATTTTAACTAAATTCTTCTTTGAAAGTCAACTTATAATTATTTCACACTGAATGATTCATGGCAAATGTTTACCTTCTATTATTAGTCGAGAACCATGCTTTGCAGCATAGAGTTACGGTCCTTTACAGTCTGAGTTCAAAACGCGCCGAGGTTAACTTTGCCTTTCATCCTTACGGGGGCGATAAAATAAAGTACCAGTCACGGACTGGGGTCAATTTAATCAACTTCCCCTTCCCCCAAATTACTGGCCTTGTGCCTATATAAGAAACCATTATTATCATTTTGGTATGTGGATAGGCAGTATCGGTACAGCATCAGACACCGTGCTTTACAGCATAATGTTATGGCCCTTTACGTTCTGATTTCAAGTCGCACCGAGGGTAACTTTGCCTTTCATCTTTACGGGGTGGAATTAAAATGAAGCACCAGTAATGCACTGGAGCAATTGCTGGCCTTGTGCCAAAAGTAGAAACAACTATTATCATCTTGGTAGGGCGGTGGATTTGTAGAACCTTCAGAGGGTCCGATACCTTCTTGGCTGTATTGGTTCTCTATGATTAGAATTTAAATCTCGCCAAAGTCTACTTTGCATTTCAAAATAATGTACCATTTCAAAAACTGTGTCGATATAGATTTTCCATTCTCCTAAATTGCAAGCCTTTCGAAAGAGCCAGAAATCCTCATATTCACGGTGAATGTATTTTGTAATAATTTCATTTCTAATATGTATCGAGCCTCTTCGCTGTTTATATATAACCTGGTTACTAACATTCTAGATTTCATTGTATCTATTGGACGCCCGTTTTTCGTAAGTTGCTATAAGACAAGTGAAAGTTTTCTTTTGTTAATAAACTTGTTCTGTTAATAATTTTCTGTCCCTAAATTTCATTTCTCCGTAACTATTGATGTTTGTAATAACTATATATGCTAATTTCATAGGCGGTCAGTCATCTTCTTCGTCGACTTAGCGGCGACCACGGATTGTACAAGCGTCTGCATTGATAAGAGTGTTAAACGTTTTGGTAGGCAGGTTATCAAACATTTTACGCGCATCCTATTTTTGTGTGTGTCCGTGCGCGTTTGTGTGTGAGTTTTCTTTTGAAGGAATTTTATATGAGATTTATTGTTTAGATATTATTCATTCTGTTTCATATTATTCTTGAATGTTTGCCTTATTCTCTGCCTAGTTTATTGATCACTCGAGCTACTGCCCACAAACTATTTCTGATCTGCATATGATATAAGCTATATATAAGCTATATATTAGTTTGTTCATATACAACTTATTTATGATAACATATGCATATAAATACCCATATGAACATGAGAAAAACACATATACACGCACATGCACATACACATATAAAAGATTTCTGGCGATATGTATCATAAATCTTTTGAGGCAACCAAATAATATTTTCCAGATTGGGAATATAATATCTCAACTACAATATATAAGATGTGCGACGATATGTATCTGATATTAATATAATTTAATACTAATATTCGAACTTCCGAGTTGATGTTACGTATAATTCTTTGTATGTGTATCAGACAATATAGATTCATCTTAATTTAGAGTATTCATACACTATGTATTATATAAATACATATCCGACGATGTTTTGTAATATACATAGATACTCACACACACAAACATACATACTCACACACATAAACACACACACACACACAAGTTACACACAAGTTTCACACATTCGCACACAAACGTATATATACAAACAACCACAAAGCTTTGTTTTTTTTTGTTTTTTTTTGCTTTCAAACTTGCAACCTTCTAACTTACACACCAGCGATATGTGGAAACATGTATATATTTTATTTTCAGAAGCATGAAACTAATAAGAATTAGTTTTATTGCATCTTGTCCAGCGTGTTATTCTTGAACAATGTATATATATATATATATATATATATATATATATCGAAAGAGAGAGAAAGAGAGAGAGAGAGAGAGAGAGAGAGAGAGAGAGAGAGAGAGAGAGAGAAGGCTTCCGCAGCACCAGAATTGTATTAAGTATCTTACTTACTGTGGTTACCCCCGATTCAACCTTGGACACACACACACACACACACACACACACACACACACACACACACACACACACACACACTTATATATATATATATATATATATATATATATATATATATATATATATATATTAGGATTTAAGCTAATAGCTGTAACTTCTTTATCACGCACCGTCCGTTTAAGTAAAATAAAGAGTTAATACTGCCATGTCCAACGTTCAGCATTCACAACCTACATTTTAGTATGCATTGCCTGATGTAGGATTAAACTATTTTGTCAATAAAGATATCAATTTGTCTTATGTCATGTTAATTATCATCACTGATGTGTGACAGCTGTTTCAGCAGTAGAAACGTGCTCTTTCATGCAATGTATCTACAGTTATTCTGAATTTCTGTCATGTCACGTCATGTCATTTTTCGTTTTCCAATACTTTTTAATCTTATGAACTCTATTGGTCCACGAGCTTCGTAGCTCTAATTCCTGCAGTTTTAATTTCTTGAAGACCAACTACTCTTTGAATGTCGTAGTGTATCTGCAAGTAATTTGGATTGAAAGCCAATCTATTACAAGTAACCTTCTTCCACTTGACATTCGTACTTATTCTCCAACTTACTGAGTCTATACAAAGAGATTTCACTTAAATATACTGTGGAATACTCATCATATTGATATGATGCTGTGACTAGCATTTGCTATATATATATATATATATATATATATATATATATATATAAAACAAAATTTACTACATCATAAACGAAGCCATGGTTACAGCCAAGCTATCGAATGCAGTTTCGGTATACAGCTAAGCACTCGATAGGGTATATAACCCTAGGATTATAACATTACGTTTAGACAGCTTTGCAAATTAAAGACAGCGACCGATAGAAGGGCCGCAGTGACCATAGCGACGAAAAAGACTGAACTCAGGAAAAATATATTTATATATATATGGATTATATTGATGAAAGGAATATTAGAAATCTGCATTTAAATAACCTATGTATTTTCTTGGATAATCAGAACGGTAGTCCAATATTTATTGAAGGAACTGTAAAAAGACATGTCTCTGATTGAATTTTATTTATCTTTTATAAAATTTAAACATATGAGCTTATGTTATTTTATAAAATCACTCAGAAAATACACAATGACATCGATGAATATATATTGTTACTTATTTGTTATTCATCGTCATGGAAACAGATCCATTGGTCGTAGGATTGTATACAGTTATCTGTCTCTCAGCTGCTTTTATCGTATTCCATTCTGCTTTAAGCATTCGGAATATGTCTTTCGTCTGACAATGAAAATCAGTTGTGTTTTCTGTACACGCTCTTCTACTAAACTCGGAGCTCCTTCGAACTGTAGGTTATTGCACTATCTTCATTGTACAAGCGATAGCAAAAGATTTTCTTTTGTTTTTGGCACGAACGATGCCAGTGACAATAGGAACCATTGAGCATTGAACTAGTTGGCTTACACTGTACAGCTGGCAATATATTGTGATTGAATGAAAAAAAAGCAATTCATGTTATCATAATCAAATCAGATCTCGAATGGTATATATATATATATATATATATATACGTGTGTGTGTGTGTGGGGGGGGGGGGTTGTATGTGTGTGTGTGTGCATGTATGCATTTATGTTTGTCTATGTATGCATGTATATATATATATATATACATGCATACATAGACAAACATAAACGCACGTGTGTATATATATATATATATATATACACACACACATATATATATATATATAAAGAGAGGGAGGGAGAGAGAGAGAGGGGAGAGAGAGAGAGAGAGAGAGAGAGAGAGAGAGAGAGAGAGAGAGAGAGAGAGAGAGAGAATAGAGAGAAAAAATCCCCAAACAGGTAGAAGGCATTTAATCTAACCTACAAATTTGTGAAGGTATTGAAAGCAAATTTCCTTTTTTTGTATTGAAGAATTTCAAATTAACTCAAATATAATAAGTATAATTTTATTGAAATTTAGGATTTTAAAGGAACATGAAACCATTAATCCGGAATCCAAGAAATATTTGAAATAATTGAACATATTTCATCTTCCCAGTGAAAGCCATCTCGTTCACCTTTGAATCTCAAGGCACAGACGTAATAGCGTCACCAAATAATTTACAGCTGTGTGTGATGGAAAGACACATCCATTAAATTTGATTTTTTTTAAATGTCAAATCATTAAATTGATTTCCATCCCAAATTACTAGTAAGTTAAAGACATTATATTTACATATGCTAAGGCATCATAAGAGCTCTATGTAGATAATTGAGGTTGTGTATGTATGCATAGGTATGTATATATATGTGTGTATGTAGATATGTATATATTTATGTATGTATATATGTATGTATTTATGTATGTATGTATGTCAGTCAACAGTTGGTGCTACTGGTAACATGTATTCCAGTACAACCTGTCCCATGGTCGGGTCGTTGGCGACTAAACTGGCAACCCCACCAAGGTATCTTGGTAAGGAGGGTGACTTTGGACATCCTGCAGGACTAAAAACAAAACCTGTCAAAGGGTAAAGGAGCTCTTAAAAGTCAATGGTCATCCAAAATCACCGGGAGAGATGACCCCTTAGCCTTTGTCAAAAGGAAAACTCTGATATAACACCTGCAACCCTGATGGTATCCAATGATGTTGACTTGTTCTTCTTTTTGGTAAATATCATCTCGGTTAAAAGGGTGGGACTGGCTTTGTGCAGTGCCTTTGCTCACTATAAAAGCTTCACGGCACAGGCATTGTTTATATATCTGGAGATCTCTCTGCACTTGTCATCACATGGTACCATGGGCCCAGCACTATGTGTCAATAGTGTTGTCACAAGTGTAGTGTTTGTACCAGAGTTTTCAAGTCGCTGGCTGGACTAAAAGGTCACACTCGTTCAGCGCATCGGTAGGGGTTCTCCTACATGGATATAAAGTAGTGGCCGTACTCGAAAACGAGTTGGCAGCCACCGTGTATGCATGTATATATATATATATCATATATTATATGTGTGTGTATGTATATATATATAAACATGCCCATACCAACGTACGCAAACTCTCACATTATGAATATATTGATAACTATCACTCTCTTCATTATCAATCTCTGTATCTTTCTATCTATCTTAAACTAATTTTCTTTCTCGTCGTCAGTCTCTCTCTCTATATTCTATATATATAATACTCACACATATATATATATAAGCTATCGCCGTATTTTGACTAAAGAAATGAAAGAAATTATTTAGCCTGATAGTGGAGTTAAGAACCCTAGGATAAATGGAAAAAGATGAGTTTTGACGTACATGGGAGTCGAACCCACATCTTTGGTTATCCGGACCACTGTGCTGCCATTTACACCAACACATCACCCGTCTTTTTCCATTCAAATTAGAAGCTATAAACTTAGCGACTGTAATGTCAAGTAAGAATATTGACCTACTTGGGAGTCGATCCCATATTTCTAATAATTTCAAACCCACTCGCTGTTTAGAAAAATATTCTTACTTGACATTACAGTCGCTAAGTTTATAGCTTCTAATTTGATTAGAAAAAGACGGGTGATGTGTTGATCTAAATGGGCTCACAGTGGTCCGGATACCAAAGATGTGGGTTCGACTCCCATGTACGTCAATACTCATCTTTTTCCATTTCTCCGAGGGTTCTTAACCCCACTATCAGTCTAAATAATTTCTTTAATTTCCTTAGTCAAAATACGGCGATTGCTTACATTTCTAATAATTTCAAACCAACTCGCTGTTTCGGAAAAATATTCTTACATATATATATATATATATATATATATATATATATATATATAACGGTGAAAGAATGAAGAGTAACATGGTTGGCTGTACAACAAGGGGATTTATTTCAGGTATTGGCAATTGTTTCATTGATCAGGTGAGTTCTAGAGGTGTCTAATTGCTCGAAGTTGCGTCACTCGATCTCTATTACATTATTTGAGGGTCGGACACCATGCTTTGACGCATAGAGTTACGCCCCTTGCCATTCTGAGTTCAAATCGCGCCGAGGTTAACTTTGCCTTTCATCCTTAAGGGGTCGATAAAATAAAGTACCAGTAATCTACTAGTAAATTGCTGGCCTTGTGCCAAAGGTAGAAACCATTATTTACCTCTGACCAACTCATCGGAATTCACTATTATTACTCCAAGTATAACCTACATAGGAATTACCGCGAACTCGCTGCCTAACTATGGAAACATCTTGTTGAGTTAAACAGAGCCGTACGTTAAAACTATCCACAACGCAGAGTACTCACAACCTCTAACTGGATTTCCTATAACGATAACTTGTTACCCCGCATATATATATATATATATATATATATATATATATATATATATATATATATATATATATATATATATATACATATATATATATATGTATATATATATATATATATATATATATATATATACATATATATATATATGTATATATATATATATATATATATATATATATATACACATATACATATATATATATATATATATATATATATATATATATATATATATATATATATATAAACATACATATAACTTCAACGCACTCATACAGTAGACAGATTCAAACTTACATTCACTCACACATACAAATCCACTACCACATACCACACTAACATTGCTACTTTATACAATAAGCCTTACAAAATGACACGATTAAACATACTCATACACTCACGCATAATATCGACACTAATACACACACACTTCACTTTCACGTTCCAAATAATTATCAAGTCTACGTAACGATTTGTCTTCTTTCTCCTCTTTATTTTCGTTTTTCTTGTTTTACTTTACTTGGACAGCCTTTTCTATACTACATCTATGTTTTGTGATCTTGTTTCTATTTGTGAACTCGTGGAGAAGGGCTGAAGTGCGACACCTGGAAAATTTAATTCCCCTTTTAAATATGAATAATAATACATTTGTACCTTTTTGATATTTCCTTGACACACACATACGCGCGGGCGCGCGCACACACACACATATTTCCCGCCAGTTCGTGTTTGAGTATTCCTTATTGCCATTTTCATAGTCACATGATTGGTCACGTATGTGCCAGAAACAGATGGTTTGTCATAGAAAGTGTTGTGCCAAACAAAAGATATGGGAGGAGGAGAAATCGTTATGGTTCAATGAATATGGCTGCGTCGTGTTGAGGTGTCAAAATTCAAACTTTCTATTAAAATGAATTGAATATTTGTGTCGGTGTTGGTGGTGGCAGGGTAAACAAGAGAAATATATTTTTCTATTCGTGTTTTGTGTGTGTGTGTGTGCGTGTGTGTGCGTGTGTGTATGTGTGTGTGCGTGTGTGTGTGTATGTGTGTGTGTGTGCGTGTGTGTGTGTGCGTGTGTGTGTGTGTGTGTGTGTGTGTGTGTGTGTGTGTGTGTGTGTAGCAAATTGGTCTATCGTCTTGATAATGAAAATAAAAATGATTCATTAGTAGAAATGGAGAAGAGTGCTATGTGTGTGAGTGTGTGCGGGAAGAGTATGGTTAGCATGTTAAGGTGTTCAAATATTAACCTATGTTAAAGTATATTTAGCTCTGGTCTATTATTTTCGAATATAGAGAAGGGTGTTACGCGTGTGTGTGTGTGTGGTGTGTGTGTGTGTGTATGTGTGTGTGTGTGTGTGTGTGTGTGTGTGTGTGTGTGTGTGTGTGTGTGTGTGTGTGTGTGTGTGTGTGTGTGTTTGTGTGTGTGGATGGTTAGCATTTTATGGTGTTAACATAACGTATATTAAACTATATTTAATGGTGTCTATATTTATGAATAAACATATTTTCCTTATTTATTCGTATTTGGTCTGTTGTATTGTTAGTGCAAAGATAAAGTGGGACGACTTGGAATTTGGTTGGATTATTGTTTGCACATGCGTCTAGATGTGCACTGATTGGTCTTGTGGCAGGGTCTCATAGTTGTGTTTGTCTTTTAGAATAGATTCACTAGATGTTGCGTTAAGGAGGTCTTTAATTCTGTTTTTCCACTTTCACTTTTGTTTCATTTTTTTTTCAAAAGAAGACTGCATGTAAATTGAGGCGTTTTCTAACACGGGTGTGTGGTGGTCAGATCGTGCTGTCAATGTAAATCTCGTCGCATTTGGTAAATTAGATGCGTTACACAACGGAAAGGGCAGTTGGCCAGTGCGTATCGGTTTTTGAACTTCTCAAGCCGTACAGACAGACATACGCATACACAGAGAAACTCGCACATACACACACACTAACGCACACAGCAGACATACACACTAACCCCCCCCATACACACCACACACACATATATATATATATAAATTTATTCACGTTAAGAACTGATATTCATATTGACCAGACAAATGTTCGTTCACTGACCGAAATATCCAGGTATACATCGTTAAATCCGACCGAGGAATCAATGTTTTCATTAGTGTTTCCAATTGCTAATACTATATACCGGACGCAAATCCAGGCAGGAGGATCAATGTGAAATAATGGGTCTTTCTCCGGGACATTACGCATCGCCCGCTCCGGGAATCAAACTCACAACCTCACGATTGCGAATAAAATTCTCTGACCACTCATCCACGCGCCTTCTCAGGTTCATGCATATATAAATATAAATATAAATATATATGTATATATATTTATATATATATATATATATATATATATATATATATAAATATAATTATAAATATATATGTATATATATATTTATATATATATATATATATATATATATATATATATATATATATATATATATATGTGTGTGTGTGTGTGTGTGTGTGTGTGTGTGTGTGTGTGTGTGTGTGTGAAAACTTGGACGGGAACAAAAACAGAAAGGTAGTACAAAACTTTATTAGGTTCACAGCCTTGAGAGTGTGTGTGTGTGTGGGGGGGGGGCTGCAGACTTAGTTGTCAATGTCTCCGCACCTAATGATCTCAAATTAAGACCTATAATAGCAGGCCCCGCTTGCGAAACCCACCGCCTTAGCAACTTCATTGTTATCCTTCTCAAGCCTGTTCTCAAATGCATTAAAAGCTACATAAGGGACGACCTAGATATGCTCAACCCCCTCCCTAATATACCCCTTACTGAACAAACCTTGCTTGTGACGTTCGATGTAGTCAACCTATACTCCAACATCCCCCACAACCTAGGAATAGAAGCCATCTAATTCTGGCTGGATAATTACCACAAATTAACTCCCACAACGCATCAAAAAAGAATTCGTGATAGACGGACTCAAATTTATCTTGGATAATAATTACTTCGTTTTCAATAACAAATTCTACAGGCAGAAATCTGGGACCGCTATGGGAACGAAAACGGCCCCCACTTATGCCAACCTAGTCATAGGATACCTGGAAATCACCCTTTACACTAAAGTACTAAACACATTTGGAAACACTCTCCACTTACACATAGAAAAGAACTGGAAGAGACATCTAGATGACTGCTTCATCCTTTGGCACGAAAACATCGAGAAACTTAAAGAATTCCACATCCTTATGAATGTGCTCAACACGAATATTAACTTCACGATGGAATACAGCCATCAACAACTCCCCTTACTCGACATCCTCATTACGATTCATAACAAAAAAATAGAAAGAGTCATATACTACAAGCCCACAGACTCCAAGCAATATCTTCCTTTCTATTCATGCCTCCCTAGACACATTAAAATTAATATTCCCTACAACTTAGCCAAGAGATTCTGTAATATAGTTTCCAATAAAAACACCTGTTAAGTACGTCTACAAGAACTAGAGGACACACTCATAAGCAGGGACTACCCTGCATCAGTAATTGACAATGGAATCGTACGTGCCCTAAAACTCAGTACACAGGACCTTAGACACCCTAAAGTTAATCAACCGAAACTAAAATCTCTTCCATACATCTCCACACACAACCCCCTCAACAATGAAGCCTTTGAGACCATCCTCCAGAACATCCCTATATTAAAAAAGGACCATAGAATGTACGAAATCCTTCGAACACACGATATCATAAAGACCAAAAGACAATCTATGTCAATGAATAACATCCTAACACATGCCAAAGTACTGCCAACCACAACAACGTAACCCACAGTAAAAAAGATGCGATAGACTCAACTGTGGTATATGCATCAACCTAATAGATGGTTCGGAACTCTATTTCAAACAAGGACAACGTTTTATAGTAAAAAACAATTTCACATGTGCATCGGAAAACGTAATATGTGTATTAACTTGCTCAAGTTGTCGAGAACAATACATAGGTCAGACTAAAAACAGCCTCCGCTAACGCATGACCGGCCATAGATCCCAAATCAAAATACGGGAATACAGAAAAATAGCACTGAGTGAACACATTGATACCTGTGCCGCCCAAATTCACCCCAACTTTAGAATCTTTTCCATCTACACATTTAAAAATAATGCCACCCACACCCAGCGCACCAACAAGAAATCTCACTTTATTAACAAATACTTAGACTCCGTCTAAACACTTCTTCCTAAGACGAACCCACAACATACACATGTTGACATACATACCTACATCAGCATACAACCTACATACATTTCTATCCACATATAAACACAATGACATACGTAAACACACATGTTCTATGGTGCAACACAAATATACACAAATTCGCATACCTTTTGATGTTTATAGATATACACGTGCCAACACGCACACATACACATACGCACACATGTATTGCACATTGAGTGGTGCATACATATTTGTACACAAGTATCCCATACGGCAGGGCCTAATGGATTCCCCTTGCAGTACGTTCAATCTGGACTCACACACGCCTTGTTGTTATGACAATATTATACCTAATTTCATCTCTTTTATTATTGATGTCATTGATGTTCTTTTGAGAGAATTGTTTTTGCAAATGACTGAAAATATCGAATAATGTACGCCATTTTTACCCGTACCACAAAAATACTAGTCCATCCACGCTCACACACGCACACACACACACACACACACACACACACACACACACACACACACACACACACACACACACACACACACACACACACACACATACACACACACATGCGCGCGCGCATGTACACGCGAACACTAACATACAGACAGACATACACACACACACTTCTCCGTATAAGACAAGAGCTGAAAAATATGTTTCAACATGTTAAAATAACCCCCTCCCTCCACACACACACGTACACACATACACACTACTGACCGATTCATTACCATTATCACAACAATGAACCACTTTGCTACCCCCCCCCCCGCAAACACACGTACACACACAATCCTACTGACCAATTCATTTCCATAATCACAACAATGAATGACTTGGCTACACACACACACACATATTTGTCTTAATAGACACCTGAACCGTTGACCTCTCAACATGACTGCAACTCAATCAAGCGGAAAATGACACTCTTCGACAAACTTATATTTGGCGCGAAACCAGCTCGCGCCAAAATCAATTTAAACATTCGCGTGACTTCTACCGACCAAAATTGTTTTGACTACAAGTATTATTGCAACACGATTTGGCGCGAAATGTATAGTGCTTATTCACGTGACATTCAACAACCAGCGAAATCTTAATACCTCCCAAGCCACTTTTTTCACTTAAAACAGGACGAATTTCCAAAACTGATCAGAATAGAGCAGAAATCACGGGCACTCTATCTCAAAATTATTTTTGAAAAGCATAAGAAATGCGCAACCGGTAAAAACTTAAAACTAAAAAAACTGAATACTAACTAATACTTATTACGGTACTAATTTATACTTATTCCTAATTAAACTATTTTTCACTGGGAAAAATTTATATATATATATATATATATATATATATATATAAATTAATATGTATGTGATGAAACACAGATACCAACACATCTGTATATATATGACATGATATTCCTACACTTATTTAACTCGAAACATATTTGGATCTTAAAGTTTAAAGTTATCTACGGAACAGGTTTGATTTTGAAATTTAAATGTGTCTAAACATCACGGCCTCTTGGCAATACAGTTCGTCTTCGTTGATTTATTATTTTAAATCGATATGGACAAGCTGTAGTATAATAATTAGAATACTTCAATCTGGCTAAATTTTTCTTTTGCAATATATATACAGATGTGTTGGTATCTGTGTTTCATCACATACATATTAATTTATACACTACTCAGGGGGTATTTTCCTCCTTCGAGCTGATTCCATTGTAAAATAATTCATTACCTTATATATATATATATATATATATATATAGAAGTAGTAACACAACAGTTAGTTCACCAAACCGAGAACAACTGAGTTCTTTACCACTACGGATATTACCTTCCAGTGTTCTACATTTATACATTTATATACACATATATATATATATATATATATATATATATATATACTCGATAAGAACAATATTTAAATATCCTTCTCTACCACCCTCAATATACCAGACATCATAGGAATAACTAATCACAGTAAGATCACCAAAACACGGCACTTTAGCACAGATACATCTAGACTCGACAACAACCCTAATAGCCTTAACGTCTCCCTAGCAGCACCCAATAATATTGGCGGCAGCCCCAACAGACGAAACCGATATAACCAAGGCGAGACTGGGGATTAATGCTGTTGATGGAACGGGCTGCGGCGTGCGGAGGGATAATGGTACTACCCCGCACGCCATGAGATACAACAGTACCAACGACCAAGGTAGAGGCATAGATAACAACATAGGTAGCAATATTTATAGCTTTACTTCAGGAAGTAGAAGCGACCGTGACAGAAAATGCAACTGTCGTGCCAGGGGAAGCTGCCCCCTCAAGGGTAACTGCCTGACTGATAATGTTATTTATAGGTGCACCATAACTAGCCATAATAGAGTTAAACACTATATTGGGGTCACCTCTGGCCACTTCAAAACTATATTTCGAACGCATTCCACTCTTTTAGGAACAAAAAACTAAGACACTCCACGTCACTTGTCAATTACGTTACAACATTAAAAGACGCCAACATCAGCTTCTCCACACGCTGGGATATTGTAGGCAGGGCTGCACCCTACAATTTCAAGAGGAAGTGCGAGCTTTGCCTCATCGAACTTTGCTATATCATAAGAACATTCCTTGAACTCATAAACAGCAGAGCCGAATCGGTCATAAACTGCAGGTACCGAATACAGGTGTCTTACTTAGGGTGGAAACTGACTGTGGCATGAAAACTATAAACTGGGTCCCCCTGCCCAAACCATAACACTCCGGTGGGCAGGCGGCGCAAATAAACATCTGCAAACCAAATATGCATCCCAGACCCGGCTCGAATCGGCAATAGTAAAGCAGCACCCACAAAATAATAACGCAAAACAGCATCATATGAACGGGTAAAAAGCATGGGGGACGATTATTCAAACACCGGCCAGAGTTACTCCCCTTGCTCTGTGGCAAAAGTAACACATGTGCTTGAACGAAGAATGAACTCTGATGTAAATTTAACCTTAAAGCCCCTGCTGGGTCACGTACTAAACATTTTTTTTGTTTTCTATGCTCTTGAGAAGCCCTTTTTGGGCGAAACGTACGTAGGTGCATTTTTATATAAACATGTTTTAACGGTATATACTCCTTTGTATTCATTCCACTTATATATATACATACACATACACACACATATATATATATATATATGATTGTTAGAATAAACCCGCACGTATCTGTTGTTTGTGTGTGGCTCTGAGTGAGAGATTTTGTGTAAGACTGTGTGTGTATGTGTGTGTTAGTAGCTGATTAAATCGCGTTCCTTTGTTTGCGAACATATGCAAATATCGTTGAAATACCGTAAAGCAGAGCCAAATATAGTTGGAAAAAAATTAAAAGATGATAAAAAAGACGGAATTAATAACACGAGAACGAGAAACATTAGATGACAGATTAGTTTCGTGACAATAAGAGATCTGGTTCAATTCACATCGCTGGAGTACCAGTACATATTATTTTGAACTGTCGTCAAAACTAATAATTGCTATCAACGATTTATGAATTTCTTGGGTGAAAACAATTTGTTTCTAGACTACTACTACTACTAATACTACTACTACTACTACTACAAACTACTACTACTACTACTACTACTACTACTACTACCTCCACCCCATCACACCACCACTACTACCACCACTACTACTACTACTAGTAATAATATTTCATTCATTGGCCAGAAGGGCCGACATATAGGGGACAATACAAAAGACAGGGGCAGTGGAGGTTTACATATATAACGTGTAAACAATATAAATAACAATAACAAAATAACAATAAGAGAACATGGAAAATTTCTCCAGTAGGAGGGATAACCACTCAGTGTTGAATCAGGTAACCCACCAATCCTGAATCACCCGAGGCTTTGAGAGCACCCGGGAAGGGCACCCCTATCCTCCTCAAATTCACCCACCTACAGGCGCATGATCAGAGTAGGCTCACTCACACGGACCATTCTCGCCACATTCACCCGCCTTTCAGCAAATGTACTGGGGGGGGGGGGCACTTCCTTCTCCACTCTCACCTTCCTTTCCAAGTGAAACTTGAAAAAGGGATGAGGGATTGGCCGAAGAGAAAAGTGTCTGTCTTCAGTCCTTTCAACCTCGTCCACGATACAACCTCTTTCGCTACTCTGCCACCAGACAGAGGAAAATTGCCTGCCCTTCCTGGCCAAAAGAAGGCGGTGGGTCGATCTTCACTATGGACTCTGCCGATAGCCGGATTCGTTCTACACGCGACAACAGCTGTTCGACATGACTCCACAAGTCAGTAGTGCACGGACACTGGACGAGTGCGTGCAGAACGGTTTCGTCGCTCTGCGCACATCTCGGGCAGGTCCGTCTGACAGCACTCCCGTGCCTGTACTACTACTACTACTACTACTACTACTACTACTACTACTACTACTACTACTACTACTACTACTAGTAGTAGTAGTAGTAGTAGTAGTAATAATACTTTCTTTATTAACCACAAGGGTTTACACAAAGTAACACATTAAGGACAATACAGGACAATTCAGGACATTTCTGCGTGTAAAAAAAAAAGAAACACACGATGTATCAAATAAAGATACAATGAAAAATTCCCCAATAGGGGGAGACTTCAGAGGGACATTAGTGGAGAAAGCCCATTAAAAAGGCCACGGTGACCCTGACCACCAGGGCAAGTAACCCTCTCCCAGTTTTCCACCTTCAATTTACAGACACATACTCAGAGTAGGCCCATTCACTTGGGACATGCTTGCCTCTCTCACCCATCTTTCAATAAAATGCTGGGAAGAGAGTACTTCCCTCTCTACCCTGATTTTCCTTTTCAAATGAAATTTGAAAAAGTTAATCAGGGTATCACCGAAGAGGTAAGTGCTCGTCTTCAGTCCTTTCAAACGCGTCCACCATACTATCTCTTTCGCCATGGCCACCAGACAAATAAAAACTGCCTACCCTTCCCGGCTAAAGGAAGAGGGCGGGGGCATTCCACACGATGGACTCAGCTGATAGCCGGATCCGTCCTGGACGCGACAGCAGGTGTTCAACATAAACCCACAAGTCAGCAATGCTCGGACACTGGACGAGTGCGTGCAGGACGGTATCGTCTCCCTGCGCGCATCTCGGAAATGGCCGGCTGACGGCACTTTCATGCCTGTAGAGTTTAACCCGAACTGGCAAAGCTCCTCGGTAGCACTGCCAGGCCAGGGATTTCTGGACTACTACTAATAATAATAATGACAATAATGGTTTCTGATTTAGGCACATAGTCAGCAATTTTGTTGGAGGGGAAAGTTAATTACATGGACCCCAGTTTGTGACACGTTCATTATTTCATCGACCCCGTGAGGAAATCATAGTAATATGTCCCTTTACGATCTGAGTGCAAATTCCGCCGAGGTTAACTTTGCCTTTCATCCTTACGGGGTCGATAAAATAAAGTACCAGTAATGCACTGGGTAATTGCTGGCCTTGTGCCTAAAGTAGAAACAATTATTATTATTATTATTTCTTTTATAGGGAGGTGAATTGGCAGTATTGGTAGAAAGGTCGGAATGCGTTCCAGCGTAGTTACGTCCCTTTACGATCTGAGTTCAAATCCCGCCGAGGTTAACTTTGCCTTTCATCATTACGGGTCGATAAAATAAAGTACCAGTAATGTACTGGATAATTGCTGGCCTTGTGCCAAAGGTAGAAACAATTATGTCTTTTATCGTCCACAAATACCTAACGTATTGGGACGTTGTGGTATACACGAGTGAAAACCAATACCGTGTTGGGTTTACATCACTTAAAAGAAATGGGGACATCAACTTGCAGAAAAGAATATATAACAAAAACATTGTGGTGTTTTACCAACTCCAGCAAAAGAAACCAGCCTTGAACATACTACTACAGTTATTGCTTTTGTTGATGCCGTTTTTGTAGTTGGTTGTGGTGGTGATGGTAGTGGTGGTGTTCCTGCTGATGTCTGTTTTCCAGTTATTATTAAGTCAGTGGATTGGCAGTAAGGCGGTGGATTAGCAGTATTGGTAGAGTGTCGGGTGCCATGCTTTGGCGCATAGAGTTACGGCCCTTGGCATTCTGAGTTCAAATCCCGCTGAGGTTAACTTTGCCTTTCATCCTTACGGGGTCGATAAAATAAAGTACCAGTAATACACTGGGTAATTGCTGGCCTTGTGCCTAACGTAGAAACAATTATTCAGTCAGTGGTGGTGTTGATATCATGGGGTAAAATGTGTTGATGTTGGCAGTTACGGTGACATTGACTTTGTGTTTGAATGTTACGTAGCGAACATCAGCAACAAAAATAATGATAATCATATAATTGTGTCTACTTTTTGGCAATTATCCCAGTGTATTACAGGTGCTTTATTATACCGACCTCATAAGGATCAAAAGCAGTGGGATTTGAACTCAAAAATTAAAGGGCCATAACTCTATGCTGCGAAGCATGGTGCCTGACGCTCTGCCGATACTGTCAATCCAAATAATATAATGTCTATTTTATCTTCCTAGTTCACGTGGCAGTAATTTTGCTGATAGAATGTAATAATTAAGCGGTTGTGAATTGCTTGTATTTTTTTAATTATGGAGTCTTTACAATACTGCTTAGATTTGACGATAAACAATTTAGAAATAGACATTTTGATACAGGAAGAAAATACATTAATTATTTTGTTGCTTTCAGTCTTTGGATTCACTCCACACCAGGATAGTAACCACTATGACTGAGATATGCATGTCATTTTGGAGGCAAGTCGGATTAGAAATGAATTTATCCCTTGCGCGGCAAAACGACTTGTCTTGATTTTCTAATTAATTTAATGCTTTTATAAGCGTTTATCATAGAATAGAATAAATGCTCTTGATTGGTGATATAAGAACTAAAGAAATAGGGAGGCATACATTAACAGCATAATTAATTGAGTCAGTGAAGATATATTTCCCTAATCTACAACGTGCTCAGAATTTAAATGCAGAATAATGCATTTGAACTAATATAAAGTGATGTTTATAATTTGGTTTCAAGGAGGATAAATAAACATGGAGCTGAAGTTAAATGGACCCCGGAGCTTGTCCTCGTTTAATCAGGCATATCTATTGCCCTTGTGTCAGCTGTAAAATGTGTCAGCTGCATCAACAGGAACAACGTGAAATCAAGAGCCTTGTTAAAGTACCCAACGCATCACTCTGTCATAAAGACCAACTTCCGACCATATGATCGTGAGTTCTACAGTCAAACTAGTAGGTCATATGGTTTCACTAAAAGTCCATAAATTATGTTAAAGTAACTTCATCAGTCAAATGGTCAACTATTGCTAGTTTCGGTCTGCCATGCTTGCATAATCATAAATTTACTACTATTTTTATCACAGATCAGATTTTTATTACAGATAAAATAGTGCAATGTGGGAACCTGTACGTGGGGAGCTAACAAATTTATCTCAAATCTTACCATATTGACTTAATCAAGTATACATTGGTTAAGGCAGCTCTTATACTTATCATGGAAGGAGGAATATAGGTTTGCTTGGTTAGGTTAGAGTTAGTCAGAAACAGAAATATAGAGATGAACAAACAATATCTACTAATTAAATTGAAAACTTACCAATTCGGATATAAGACAGAAAATGTTTGAACTACATTTACCTAAAAAATATAAAGAAAAGTTTGTTAATAATTGGTGAATATTTACAGTCAAAAGTATTGGGGGGTTTCGTACTATTCTGGGAACGAGAAATTATATCGGTTTCCACATGAAAAAACATACATATAAAGAAATATACACAAATATATGTATGCATGCGTACAACCACATGCACACGCAAACACATATAAATACACACACACTCATATATATATATATATATATTCTATATCGAAATTTGACTGATGAATATTTGTGGGGATGCCCTTTTGCATACAGTAAATACAGGCCAATTAATTATAACCAGCCAAGTTCTCACTGTTATGTATCCTAGATGAAACGCAATCTGGTTTACTTCATTTTCCACACTCTATTCCACAGTACCTTATTTTACCCATCTCTCTCTCCCCCTCTCTCTCTCCCTCTCTCTCTCCCTCTCTCTCTCTCTCTCTCGTCGCCTCTCTCTCTCTCTCTGGCTGTATATATATATTGGTCTTCTAATCCTATTTCATCAGCTTCAAACTCTTCTCTTGAAGATGATGAATTTTCTTGTATCATATGCTTTCGTTATACAAATTTTACTCTCAATTGCACCGACATTGGTTTCGTTTTCATTGTGGTTTTTAACAAATTAATATATTTACTCAGGCTACATTTCTTTCCTGATATATTTTGTTTTAGAGGAAGATTTTAATTTAAATAAACTCGGTGTATTTCATATTAAAGAAACAAAAGAGAGCGGAAATATTACAATATTACCAGCAAAATCTAACGGAAATTCAAATTTGAACAAATTTATAGTAAAAAGAATATAATAATAATGTAATAGATTTCTTCTTACTTAAGATACAAAGTGAGAACATTCTCATCAAGTTCTCTTTGCTGCGAAAGAAAGGAAAGCAGTCAATTAATGGGTATATATATATATATTATTGGCAATACCGGCCACATGCCCATCTCCAAATAGAGCAATACATATATATCGTCATATTGATACATATACAAACTTAGTCTTTAGAATTTCCCGTGTTTGTGTGGTAGTTATTTCCTCACCTCATTCCACCGAAGCCGCAACTACTGTAGTGAAACCATTAATCTTCTCACATTATAACTATCACATTCACCCCCACCCGCGCCCACCACCACCATCATTATCGCACCCTAACCACACCACCAGTTGCAGCGATATTAACAAAGTGAGTACCACTACACAGTTGCTAAGATCTCTGAACCGTCCTCATTATCGTCATTGCAGTATCCGTAGAGAGTCGGACGCCATGCTTTCCAGCATAGTTACGTCCCTTTACGGTCTTGAGTTCAAATCCCGCCGAAGTTAACTTTGCCTTTCATCCTTACTGGGTCGATAAAATAAAGCAGCAGTATTGTACTCGGTAATTGCTGGCATTGTGCCAAAAGTAGAAACAATTATCGTCAGTATCAAAGCTATCGTATCAAACAAAGCAGGTAAATTCCCAAATAAAAGAATTATGTTCTTCAGGAACAATAATTCTTGTTATTTTTGCAATGCAGCCTGTCTTTTCTTTATATTATCCGTAAGCATAACATATCTGTACAGTCATATATATTTCTTGTTTCCTAACAGAATCACATACGCACCGTCACACACAGTCACACACATGTACACACACATGTACACACTCATGACCACACATATAAACACACCCACACTACATATAAATATATATATCATATCTCTGTACATATATATATGCGCGTGTGTATATATATATATGTATATGTATATATATATATATATATATATATATATATATATATATATATATATATATATAAATATATATATATGTATGTATATATATATATATATATATATGTATGTATATATATATATATATATATATATATATATATGTATATATATATATATATATATATATATATATATATATATATATATATATATATATATACACGTATAAATCTTTTTATTCTAAGACCAAT
This sequence comes from Eledone cirrhosa, assembly GCA_964016885.1. Taxonomy (NCBI): domain Eukaryota; kingdom Metazoa; phylum Mollusca; class Cephalopoda; order Octopoda; family Eledonidae; genus Eledone; species Eledone cirrhosa. The sequence continues at coordinate 216,227,602 of OZ024742.1, read as the reverse complement.
TTCAATTTTGTTTCATGGCCATAGTACACGCACAGATAAATACTGCACTATAAATTAGATCTACAGTACACTGCAGGTAAAAATTATCGATTTCATAAAATCAAGCGACCATTTATTTATTTTGAACTACTTCGTTTCTGTCAAACAACCTCTCTGATTTGAATTAATAGCCATAAACTGGGACATTATTAATGTCTATTAAACGTGGTTATGTTTCTTACGGCAGATCTGTGTACCGTATTTCGTGTTGGGCACGTCTATGTTAAAGTGTTCAAATCTCGCTAACGAAAAACTTTTTATTTCAAGATGTCGGAACTAAATATCAGCCATATACCGGTGTTGAATGTATCAGAAGTACATTAGACTGCATAAAACACCTCTTAGCTCTGTTTGAAGAGGAGTGATAAGCAACATTTCATCTTGATTTATTATGTCAATAGTTCGTAGCTGACACACTTATCATTTTATCATTGACACATCCCATGGAAACAAAACAATTATGTCATTCATTATCTATTAATGAGGCACTAGCAACACATCTAGATGCCCGCTTGATCTTCAAAAAATATCAGCTATATCTCACTGGTATCAATCTTTTGTTAATGCAAATCACAATAATCTATGAAGTCACAATGAATCGCAGACCGAATTCACCAAACATTTCCTATTGCAACTACTAAATATATTATGTTCAGATTAAACATTGTGGCAAACACACAAACTAATATAAGTACGTGCTGCACGTCATCAGGATATAGCATTTTGGTTTTATATGAAATTTCAGATAATCCCTATTTCATCGAAATTACAAAACCACAAATATACTATTTACGATATTATTACAGTAATAATATGAAAAGTTGCAACTATAATCTGTTGATATTATACAGGTGACCATTCATATTGTCAAAGAATAAACTATTACTCACCACGACTAATGGAATCAATATGGCACCTTCCGAAATATCAAATGTTAATTATCACTTCACTACATGATGTGTCTGCCTATATACATAGCTCAGGTTCCCCGCCACCCATCTCTCTCACTGCATTTTTTACACTACTATTCACGAGAGAATGCCTAACACGACTCAGAACAACTATCTCAAGAGAATACTTATAGGAAAATGTGTATGCATATACATAAGTAATATCACACACACACACACACACACACACACACACACACACACACACACACACACACACACACACACACACACACACACACACACACACACACACACACACACACACACACACACACACACGCACACACACACACACACATATATATATATATTTCAATCATATCTCATTTTGTTTGACCCGTTTAGCTTGTTCGCTTTTTTGGCTATGGTGGTTAATGGCTTCTTAACCATCGTATCAGCCTGTATGACCATTTTAACTTATGTTTATAGCTCTAGTATCTTCTTCTTCATATCCATGGAGCGCTCGTCTGCACAATATGGAAGTTGCTTTTCGCTAATTTCTACCCTCCAAAATGCGATTCTCGCTAAATTTATATTTGTATATATATATATATATATAGTTATGTAATAAACAACATAAGATAATTATTTCATTTACCAGAGGTCTCCTGAAAGCAACCAAAATTGCTTTCATTCATCAGAATGGAAAAATCCTGGTGTAATTATTGACAGTGGATTTGAAAAACAAAAATATAACAGATATATCTGTTATATTTTTGTTTTTGTTTTTCAAATCCACTGTCAATAAAGACACCAGGATTTTTTCATTCTGATGGATAAAACAATTTTAGTTGCTTTCAGGAGACCACTGGTAAATGAAATCATTATTTTATGTTGTTTATTACATAACTAATAAGCTCTGTAACCTACATAGAGCACTCTTTTTTCCTGGATCTTTCCGACGGAATTACAATCTTTGAAGTGTGGGGACAACTGGAAAGCTTCCATTACTCATACTTCTCGCCTTCTTCACCACCTCTTCTACGGCCTCGATATGAATGCCCCCTCCGCCTCCGTGGTATTTTCTTCGTGGTTATAAGAGGCTTAGCTCTGTTTCTCGACCGTTATATCGCGTGACTATCTCCCCCTCCGCCTTTTGGGATTCTTTCTCACGTCGTGTAGACGCGTTCTTGAGACTAGTAAAATGAGGTATCCTCTTGATAAGTCGGCAGACCTCGCAAGGACTCTATATCTTTGATATATTGTTTTTGTTTATGCCACGAAACTACGTAGTCGAGGAATTTAGGAGCAGTTTAGGTATGATACATTTTATTACTAATTATATCTAAATGTTTCTTCTCTCTTCATAATGTATTTTTAACTCTGATACTGGTTCAGTCTAGTTCAACTGAATTGGTCTGTCCCAGTCATTCATTGAGCAACATCGGTGAAGTTGGCACCCTTAACTCACAGTTGGGTGCGGATGCATTCATGTATATATGTGAGTGTCCGCATGTATCTGTGTGTTTCTAAATATATTGTTAATAACTCCCTCTGGTCGAGCAATCTTTGAAGTGTGGGGACAACTGGAAAGCTTCCATTACTCATACTTCTCGCCTTCTTCACAACCTCTTCTACGGCCTCGATATGAATGCCCCCTCCGCCTCCGTGGTATTTTCTTCGTGGTTATAAGAGGCTTAGCTCTGTTTCTCGACTGTTATATCGCGTGACTATCTCCCCTCCGCCTTTTGGGATTCTTTCTCACGTCGTGTAGACGCGTTCTTGAGACTAGTAAAATGAGGTATCCTCTTGATAAGTCGGCAGACCTCGCAAGGACTCTATATCTTTGATATATTGTTTTTGTTTATGCCACGAAACTACGTAGTCGAGGAATTTAGGAGCAGTTTAGGTATGATACATTTTATTACTAATTATATCTAAATGTTTCTTCTCTCTTCATAATGTATATATATATATATATATATATATATATATATATATATATATATATATATATACTATATATAGAGTAACTCAAACAGTCTTTTATAATTAATTAATTAGCTCAAGGAAAGAAGTATTTCTGAGCCGTGAAATTAGTATTTTTCAATCTAGCTAACTTGGTCATTTACAATACAAACACTTATATGATTATATTAGTGTTTATCATATATTAATTTATATTAACTTGTATTTCACGGCTCAGAAATACTTCTTTCTTTGAGCTAATTAATTGTAAAAGACTGTTTGAGATTATAACTCTATATATAGTATTAACGGCTCCTTTTGTTGAGCTAAATTTTAATCTCATAAAAACGGCTCTTATTTCTAGCAGCACGAGTATGGGGATAGCTAGGAGCTGGAAAACAATGTGCGTTAACACTTGCCTATCAGTCCTCCTAAGTATTTCGAGGTGAAACATACCAATTTTCTGGATACCTGCCGATGACCACAGGAAATGGAATTTTTCACTTTTTCAATTATCGTTGCGAAACTTATTTGGGTTTTGAAATTTAAATTTGTCTACGGGACAGGTTTGGGTTTTGAAATTTAAATTTGTTCAGGTATCACGGTTATTGCCAATACGGATTTATTTTTATTGATTTATTATTTTAAATCGAGACAGGCAAACTGTATTAATCTAATTAGTATTTTTCAATTTAGCTAACTTGGTCATTTACAATACAAACACTTATATGATTATATTAGTGTTTATCATATATTAATTTATATTAACTTGTAGATATATATATATATATATATATATATATATATATATATATATATATATATACGTGTATATATAGACGTATATATATACATATGACTGGCTTCAAGACAGTTTAGCGTCTGCCAAATTCTACTTATAAATTATTGGTCAACTGAAGGCTATGATGAAACATATTTTGTTCAATCTATCTCAGATTTGGGATGGAATCCAAAACGCCACGTTTGCGAAGCGAAATGCTTTACAACAGGTCCGTGTCTATCTAAATATATCTGTAGTTAAAAGACTAATATCTGAAATGCTATTGCTATTTATGTTGTATATTTAGGACTGAGCTCCGACGAGACAAAAATACAAAAAAGCATCAATATCTTATTAGGGTACATGCATAGTTAGTTATATATTTGAAGTCTAAACTATAAATAAAAAGGAAAATTATATGGTATGTTAACTGTGTTGCGAATGCTTCGTGGTGTAATATGGTTAATATTTGCGAAGCAAGAAATAATCCAACAAAAATGTTGTAATTGTTTGATTATGCGAAATGTTCCTGATGTAAAATAGTTAATTGTTTCTGGTTTGATATAATTAAAAGCTAGAATGAGATCATTTCAATAGATTTTCTGCACCTAAACGAAGTATTATGTCAACTACATTTAATCAAATAGTTTGAAATGATACAAAAATTAACAGACAGAATTAATATTTTATTGAATAATTGTTGATGTGAAGCCATATGATTAAATGTATCCCTGTCACACAAAACCATTGAGAATTCTATTGCTTAGAATGTAGGATATGATTTGAGGGAAATTCGATTACTATTTCTATACTATTATTTCAATACATTTGGGGGCGGTGGATTGGCAGTATCGGTAGAGGGTCGGACGTGATGCTTTGACGCATAGAGTTACGCCCCTTGCCATTCTGAGTTCAAATCACGCCAAGGTTAACTTTGCCTTTCATCCTTACGGGGTCGATAAAATAAAGTACCAGTAATGTACTGGATAATTGCTGGCCTTGTGCCAAAAGTAGAAACAATTATTTCAATACATTTTATGATTTGACACCTACATTGAAAACAATCCATTGGAAAGAATGACACACTTTCTTCTTCACCCTAACCAAGGTACGATCTGGTATCAAATCAGATAAAAGAAAAGGTCATATGCTGTCAGAAAAGCTAATGTTGGTGAAAATAAAAAGAATCTGCTTTCATTCATCAAAGGAAAGTCAATATAACAGATTAATGCACATTGGCAACCGATAATTTCTGTTAAAATAGGTATACAGTAACATTACTAATTAACTATAGCATCTAATTGCATTGCATTTTAAGTTTCATTAGAAAAAAGAAGACAAAACTACTCCTAATCTCTGATATTTCCGAAGTTCCCATCGACTCTCTTGAGAATCGATAATTATACGAAATAAATATGGAAAAGTAAATATTAACAATGTAAATCCCTCGTAATTCTCTCATCTGATTTTGTTACCTCAATATTTACACCCCGTCCGAATTATAAACACAGTCTCATTTCCTACACACACACACATGTACAGTGTATATATATATATATATATATATATATACACACACATATATGTACGAGTAAAAAAGTAAAAAGTACGCAATGCGAGATTAAGAGGTGCATCAAATTTAAACGGAGCTGCCCCTTGACTGTCACGATTCTTCGAATTCTGTCATTTCACAAGTGAAGAGAAAAGAGCTCGAGCGTCTTCATAATCGTGACATTTAAAAAGAAATCTATGTTTTAATTGTTTGTGAAAGCTCTCATTTGAGAAAGAATGTTTGATTGGTTATAATTAGTCTCGGTTGGAAAGAACAATACGTTATATGATGCCAGTTATTTCGTAAGCGTGTATGGTGTAGTGGAGTGGCTTTCAAAAATGTGAGAAAATATGAAATCGATACAAATTGCATCATTTTGGAATTCATTTGAGAGTTCGCATCTTCCTGACCGCACCGTTCCGATTCACTGACTCACACTCCACATAATTCAAGGTGAGTAAATCTGAAGAAAAGTTCTCTGACCCATAAAACGTACGCATTACCCACGCTACACATATATACTTCTATAAATTGAACATTCCATGCATCTACCTACCCACTCTCCCATTATGACCAACCACCCTTCAACCTCCTAGAAACAGCACGCAGCATAAGCATCTCCTATCTGACCCTCCTTTTAAAAAGAGACGAAATATAATAAAATAACTGAAGCGTTACTTCCTATGGAACAGACTTGCATGAACGTTCAGAAAATTTACTTTTTAGAATTATCTGGGGATTTTGAACATTATCTACATATTTTCAAGAGCGAATGATGTACTGCAGTTTGTTGCACAAAAAAAGCAACAACAAAAAAAATCCAGCTTCAATGAAATTATGCATAGATAAACACACACACATACATGGATGCACACACATGTATGAATGTGTATGTAATAGTGTTTGCGTATGTGTGCATGTGTGTAGGTGTGACCGTTTGCATCTGCTTAAAATCTGAAAGTATGTCCATAATATTGTTCCTCGCAGGTATGAAGAAATTTAGTCACATTGCTCTCTAGCACATCGTTTACCCTTTAGAAAATCTATTCTTCTTTGTGACACAAATTCTACATTGCAGACAACAAACATAGAGATACAACACTGCACACAACTCTCATGAATCAGCTTCTAACTACACTGCTTGCATCATATATATAGACATACACAACACATGCGAACAAACACAGACATACCCACACGTATACGTATGCACTCCCCCCACCCTATATATATATATTGTAGCAAACTCAGACGCAGAAAATAAATGTAAATACAGGTGGTTTTTATAAATTGCTTATTATATCGGGTAAAGACAGAAAAATGTGACTAGCGATTATTACGACTCTCAAACGTCATATCTTTTATATACCGACATACTGCTCTAACCATTAAACAATCAGCGTCCAAACGAGAAGCTAAATCAAGCAGCTTTGAATGTAAACTACATCGTATACTAAATTTGAGCTTTCGAAGTGATGAGAGATTATGAAATTCTCAGAAACTCAGGCGCAGGAAATGTATATATCAGAAGAGACATATATCACTTAAACATGTTACACATATTTCGCCAGTGATCAGGCTCTAACTCTTTCTGAATTACATATTATATAACAGTACGTTTAGACGCTTGGGTCTCTGGTATATAATACGTATTAAAACAGTGATTGTTAAAAACCACTCTGTTGTACAATGAAGAAAGAAAACCTATTTTTATTCCCCCATTCAACAATCACGCTAATGAACAAATAAAATAAGATAACGTACACAAAACAAAACTATGAAGTAATTAAAAAAATAGACACTCTGCTCAGAACGGCCTGTATAAATTAAAGCCGAAAATAATAATAAAATCAAAAATAAAACTGCAAATAAATGTTAAGTGAGTAGAAAAGGGCTCAAGGTGAGAAAAGAGATCGGCTGAAGCCGTGTCAGGGGTCAAGCTTTCATGTATAAACTGCCCATAAAAAATCGTTCTAAAATGAATATATGTATCATATTCTGATTATTATTTTTTTTCTTGGTGTTCGTTACACATGCAGCCTGTTGATACCTCATTAAGATAGTTATATAGGAAAAGCTTATATCAAAGATTTCGAAAGATATTAAAGGGTATACTGGCAACATTAAATGGTATACTGGTTACATACTGAATTTGAAATTTTATTGTATATTTATCATTCAAAATGATATCGATGTTATGGATTCTTAATTTCATTCCTGACGGATTTCTTGGAGGCCATACTTCAGTTTCTGTTAGATGTTTTCTATTGAAGATGATGAACGTATACCTAATAAGCCAACAGAAAAATTGCATAAATGCGCGCACGCGCATAGGTATGTGTGAGTGAGGGTAGGGGTGGTTATGTGTGTGTATGTGAGTGAGTGTGTGCATGTCATTTTATTTATTGATGGCAATCATGATTCGATGCAACATCAATGGATCCAGAAGTTTTATAAACCCCTTTTATTAGTAGAATACCATTAATTTAATTACCTTTTGCCCTTAAAATGACATTAGAAACATATATTTAGATTATAAATCACTCATCTTAATCAATTGAAAGATGTTATATCAAGATGACTGCTTCTGAAAACATCGTTAACATTTTTATGATGTTTGAGTTCTTTTGATATTGACAACGTCTTCTCAATTGTAAAATACAGGGTGGATACGCTAATTGTACTACACAACCTAGCAAAGAACTGAATGAATTTGAGGTGAATCTTAAGAGAGATTCTATGTATTTCTAGTCATAAACGACTCATATATTTATACATTACCTTGATATTTGTAATTGAGAAAAGCTTCCAAATAGTATTCAGTTAATTGCTTGTTTATAAACAATAACATGTCAACAGTATAAGTGGTATAGTAAATAAATATATACATATACACCGGGTCCGAACACAATAGAAGCAAACTCCCACTGTCACTGCCTCCGTCTCTACCACTCTCCCAGTCTCTCACTATTAGGAGCAAATGGGGCCCCATTTGCAGGCCGCCACGTCGGAGCGATTTGAACCCAAAACGCAAAGAACAGAAACAAATACTGTACGACGCTCTATCTAGAGATATAATAAAATATATCTCATTTGTGATAGTTCTAAGAGGTAAGTTTATAACGTAAACCCATAGAGGGATTCTCTATTGGCTTCCTACTCCAGATTAAAACTGCGTCTCCTCTTCAACTGATCTTTTACAAATAAGGTTACAGACGAACGATGCTTACAATAATGTTAAAATAAGATAGAAAACATTAGAATGTTGTTATTAATGAACATGGCAATTGAACATGTTCTTAGTAAACGAGAAGCTGAATAAGATTCCTAAGGACGTGGCAAGAGATTTAGCTACGAAGTTTGTAATATACTTAACATGAGATATATGAAACTGTTATAATTTCCATTGAAATGGTTATTATCAATCTTAGCTACATTATAACTAGACAACCGAATATCAATGTAGACAGACTGACCTTGTGATATAAAGGCTATATACAAAACTTTCAAGAGAGTAATTTATACAGATTGTTGTTTGCGTAGGATCTATTCAAGTATCGACGATAGGAAGAATGCCTTAAATATCGTAAGTTGGATTGAAAAGGTTGCGGATAATACTGTATTTAAAATCAGAAATGGCAAGTCTCTACTTGGTTACATCTAGTTCTGCAAATTTTGACAAAATCTCTGACCTCATGTCAAGCACACATGTATATATATATATATATATATATATATATATATATATATATATATATATATATATATATATATATGTGTGTGTGTATATATATATATATATATATATATATATGTATATATATATATATATATATGTATATATGTATATATATATATGTATATATGTGTATGTATATGTATGTATATATATATATATATATACATACATATATATACACATATATACATATATATATACGTATATATATATATATATATATATATATATATATATATATATATATATATATATATATAGCTCTAGACCTAGCTATTGACCAGTTAATTTTATTGTTCATTTTTTTGTCGATTCTATTGAATGATGAATAGCTCCTGTTTATTTTAACATGTCTATTGAGCACTCTTATTCGATATGTGTATTTCCACATTTTCCCGAATATTTTTCGCGGATACAGAGGTTATCTCCCTTGCTGAATTCCATGTGCGTATTTAACCTGGGTTATGCCTTTTCATTCGTTTGGACAAAGCTCGTTGAGGAAGTAAATTCCCGTCCGCTGGTATCTAGAAGTCTTATATATTTTTATGTGAGCTGATAGAGGACAGTTTAAGGATTTACAGAAACCCAAGAAGCTAGATTTACCATCTTTCTAGCGGGTCCGGGTATGCTTTTTACATTCATTTGATTTATTGATTTATTGATTTTTTATCTGAGTGTCCCGAATCTTCCAGATCGCAATTTTTCGGTCGCATGGTTGATTATAGACTTGTTCTATGTGTGACGGTGTCTTAACGATAGTTATAGCTCTGATTTATCTAAATTATTGAGCCCTCTGCCGCTCATATCGAATTTTGTTTATCGTGAACTCGTGCGCCGATTTTCCGATGCTCGATTATTCTACTATATATATATATATATATATATATATATATATATATATATATATATATATATATATATATATATATATATATACACATATATACATATATATATACACATACATATACACATACACACACATACAGACATATATATATATACATATATATATACACACATATATATATATTATATATATATATACTTATATATACATATATATATATATATATATATATATATATATATATATATATATATATATATATAATATATATATATATATATATATGTGTGTGTATATACAGTTTTGCAAAAGATATCAACAAGATGTCAATCTATCTTATTTCTCATTATTTCTTCCGATGAAGGACTAGCGTCCGAAACGTTAAGACCCTCTTCCTGCTATATCAAGTGTTAACATAATATATCCTTTCCATATACTGTACCGATTGTGTTGTTATCTCTGTTTACCTTTTACATACATATATATCTGTATATATATATAAAATTAAGTATGTGTGTGTCTGTGTGTCTGTCTGTGTGTCTGTGTATTACTTATTGGGGCCTACATCTTACGACCGATTTTCATGAAACTTTACAGGCTCATAGATTAGTCATCGGGGAGTGATATCTATATATCAGCGTATCGTTTTTACTTTTATTCCGGAGTCATTCTGCAGATAAAAATCGATAGGGGTCACCTTTTTTTAGGTATCGAAAAATAAGAATGTTGGCTCTAGTTCTCACATTTTGCCATCGATTTCGTTCAACTTTTAAAACAAAATAGAATTTATCATTGCACATCCTGTAATCGCTTTATATTTTGTATTTGTTGTTCAGGGACGTGGTGGCAGCCGCTTAAATATTCAAAAATAACACTTTTAGACTAAAAATTTCCACTTTTTCGGCTCTAGCTCCCACATGAATCAACCTACTTTGTTCAAATTTTACACTACGCTATATATGATTATTTCACGTCTTAAAGCTTTACATTTTTGGATTTTTTGTTCAGGAACGGCGTGGCAGCCGCTTAAATATTCGAAGATACCACCAATTCGCTCAAATTTCCGCCTTTTCGGCTGTAGCTCCCACATTTTTTAACCGATTTCGTTCAAATTCGAAACTTCGGCTCCACCTCACACATAAATCAATTTATTTGGTTCAACTTTTATACTACGATAGAACCTATCATTGCACATCTTATAGTAGCTTTACACTTTGCATTTTTTGTTCAGGGACCGCGTGGCAGCCGTTTAACTCTTCAAAATACGATTTTTTTCCACCTCCCACATATTCCATACGATTTCACTCAACATTTAGGCCATTAGCTACACCTTACTACCGATTTTCAAGAAACTCGCAGTCGCTCAGATTAACACCTTTTCATCAAAGCAGATATTATTTTACCTACCCAGGCAACTCTGGGACCTGCTGCTAGTATTATATATATATATATACATACATACGAATGCATATATATTGGTTTCAACCTGTTTATGGTGGGGCTAATAATGTTGTAAGAACGACCTTCAAGAGATGGTCTCAGTTAATAGTTATAATAGCCAATAAGCTTCATGCAATTCGTGACTATTAATATATGCATTTATATATCGATGAAGATTTTCCTGTTAAATCTTAAATTTTGGGAGTTGGCCTTTGTAGACATGTCTATTATTTAGAACATCACATCAGATATGAAGCTTTGTATACACATTAGAGTTCGCTAATATCCATACATTGTTATGCCTGGCTCCATTCTCACAGAGGAATCTTGTCGGTCAGGTTCCGGAGTCAACTTGTAATGTCATTTGTAATTCTTATTAAAATATAGCAGTTCCAGGTAGCTCAAAGCTATGGGCTCACCATGATGGGACACTAGTCATTATCCTGACGTTTGCTGAAAGTTGCTGGGTAGCATCTCTCCCAGAAATCTTTCGAACCGCTTGTTACTAATTTTATCTATTGGTCAGTGCATTTTTGGAGTATAAGTACATAGGATAGCTGTGTTTGATCTTGGGTTTTACATATTCAGAGAATACAATTAGAAATAATAGAATCCTGTATTCCCCTTTCCTGTAGAATTTGATGATAATGTATCCATTTTAAATGAATGGGGGATGGAAATCATTCAAAGATATGTTTGGGTTGCTGGGTGGGGGATATCCACCAAAACATCTCTGTTGAAAATTGCTGAAGAATATCGTCCACATGTGCCGAGAAGAATGCGTAGGGATGCCAGAATGTACCCACTCTGCGCACTAACAAATGCATATATATGATGATCAGTAGGCCTGATCGATTTGCTTTTATTGTTAGCCCCGTTATCTACTTGCCCTCAGAACAGAAAAAAACGTGTTGTTCATCATGCTTTGCCAGCAGTTTATGGATATCTGAAACTAGAAGACAAAAACGTTGTGGTCCTTCAATGCGATTGGGTATACACTGAATAAACAGTGATTGAAGTGTAAACGGATCTGACTAGTAGGCGTAAATTACATGGAGCTAATACACTATTGTTACTAATCCAGACTGCACAAGTACTACATATTTGTTTTATAACAGAAACTAATAATAAAGAAAAGGTTCCAAATACAAATACGATGTTTTTAAGTCTATTTCCTTTTTAAGCTACGAGTATCACTGCAAAAAATTAATATTTTGAAATAAGCTTATCAGCAAGCATATAAGAAGACAAATCTTATTCATTAACCTTTCAAGTTTCAAATAAATGTATGTCGAAATCTATATCAATATTTTCTTTCTTCAGTTATGACTGCTGCTGCTATAACTAACCCTATGTATATTCGCTTTTGGTTATTGCTGATGCTGTTTAAAAAGGCACATTATAGATACACTATTTTCTGATAATTGCTGCGTCTTCTTATCTAAAGTAAATTACCTACTTCAGCAAAATGTTAATCGATTCAGAATCATATATACTACATTTCTCGTTTTGCTATATTCAGAGAAATGATGACCGGTGCATTGGCTAATCTTTTGTACGGTGAAAGAACCAGGCTGAAAATAGAAAAACAAGCATACATAGTTTCGTCATAATAGAATCATACACACGCACAGAAAATAAACCTAGTGGGTATATTGGAATCTCGAAATCAGTGCACTCAGCTAGAGGAAATATCGAGAGTATTCTTTATATCATTGTAGGTATACGGAATGTAATCGATGTATAGTTCATCATGTGTGTTATGTACGGAATTGTTGATGATGATCTGTTAGGATACTTTCTGAATCCAGATGTGGGTAAGGAAAGGCAAATGTATCTGAGTATTCTAAATTCATACACACATAGTCGCAGAAAATATCAGTCAGTGTACTATAAAACAGAAGGATGAATTATATTCCATTTATATACAGAAATATCTGCGTAAAATACGTAGTTCTCTCTTAAAAGGATTTCTCTCTTAAAAGAATTTCTAATGATATTCAAATGCGTAACTTTGGTATCCCTAGCTTTAGGTGGATAACAAACGAATCACCCCTGCTGAAAATAGCATATTTCGTGGCGAAAGATGAATTCACCCTCCATTTGCGAATGAAATGCATCATTAGTCAATTCACGGCTACGTCAATGCATAGTTTGCTTATATAGACAGGTACATCCGTCGGTTTTCAGTTAGTCAACATAACCATATACATTTACAATGAGAGTGGTGGTCATATACGAATCTTTATTTACTGTTAGATAGTATTCTAAGCGTAGTTAAGGAATATAGGCAATACATAATTAAAAGGTTTCTATAAATAATTATACTTAACTTGCACCTTCCAATGATTAATAATATAAGGTGTTTGTTTGAAATCATAGAAGATTTTATGCTTTTATAAAATGAAAATGTCATCTCCAAACCTATCGCACGTACATGATGAGGAACAACGCATATTTTGGGCTTGTGTTGTACCTAGTTATATGTCATCAATTTATAAGGGATCTAGCTGAAATATTCAACTGTGGATTTCTCATTTAGCAGTTGATAACGGATCTGAGTAAGTAAATAATCGTGTCACAAAAGAAAAAGATCAGCAATTGCTTAGAAGCGTTTTCAGACAAGCAACCATTAGAAATTGATACATCTGTTTATTTCCTGGTAAAAGGAATGGATGTCTTAGTGGGTATAACAAGGCTGTAATTGAAACTAGCTCTAAACGCCAGAAGGTGTAATAGCTTTATTGGTGCTACGCCGAATAGGTTTAATCAGCATGAAGGAGAACTAAACTTCAAAGCGAGAGGGATTTATTTTTCTCATACTTTGCCTGATTCTAAAAGTGAACAATAGACTTTGTTGAAATGTTATGTTTACGATTTAACTTTATATAGTATTTTGCCGTTTGCATATTTTATACTATTTTTTACACTTGAACACTGGTTGAATCAGATATATTTCTTCTGATCAGCCTAAGGCGAGTACCATCCTAATCATGATAAAGCAAAGCATCTTTTTTGGATTTTAACTACACTTCAATCAAACCATGATTAGTTATAAGATGACTGAATATACGATGGCAGTACTGGTAATGGAGATAGAAGCAATAATGATGCTCTTGGCAGTGATAATTGATCGGATTCCTTGGAATGAAATTCCTGTAAATACTACAATGAATCCTATAACATTTCTTCTTATTGTTTCTCCTATTAGAAAAGCATGTCGGTTCAGATTTACATTATATTCAGAGAGCAAGAATGCTGATTCATTGATAGAGTTTTGCACTAGCATATAGCATAACTTGTCTACGTGAAATCTATTGATTTCTAAATGATGCATAAATTACAATCCCCAAACAGAAGCAGTGAATATTTAAATCTGTCCCAGATACAATACTGGTATATATCTACTCTATTTTAGGAGAATCAATTACAAAGTGAACCAGAGCGTATTTGAAAAACGACGAAGTAAAATATTTCTAAAGTCGCTTCAAAATGTATGCCAATTACTTCCCATATTTGTGCTCTTTTGTTAAAGCTGAACATTGAAAGCAGAAAATATTAAATCTGAAGGTTAGAATAATTCGATAATTTTCATAAATGTTTAAAAATCCATATGTTGTTGCGCATTTCTCATTGTCATGCAATAAAAGGTGTATAAAAATATTGTTAGGCATTTCACTGGTTGTCACACAGAATCGGTTAACTATCTATGAATATATTCATTGTGTTTCAAATTTCAATTCTCTCTACTCAACCAATTTATATCTTCTGAAAGAAGATTGCCTTTTTGTGATAGTTTTAGGTCATAGGTGTATTTCATATATCGATTATTACTTAATAATATCTCATGAAACTTGGATCATTCAGCAAAATTGGAAGGATTTGTTATAAAATAGTTGTGATAACACATACATCTTAAGCAATTTATCGTTGGAATACCTAGTTTTGTGCCCAGAGATATAATGGTTTATGTAACTGAAAATAAATATATATATTTGCATCATTATATTTAGGTTTTATCAACGTTGACTGGCTAGAAGTTAAAGCAGAGATGTGAATAGAAGAATAGGAATTACTAAACTCCACCGAATAAACAGTCGTTCTAACATTTGCAACAACTCATTTATATTAAGTTAGACACTACAATTTATGGGTAAAAGTAGTGGCCAAATCTAAAAAAAAAACGATTGGATAATATAGCCTTGCAGCTAATAATTTTGAATAACTCTGTCTGCTCGATCAGGTTTGGTGTGGGTTCCTCATGAAGAAGAAGAAGAAGAAGAAGAAGAAGAAGAAGAAGAAGAAGAAGAAGAAGAAGAAGAAGAAGAAGAAGAAGAAGAAGAAGAAGAAGAAGAAGAAGAAGAAGAAGGAAGAGGAGGAAGGGGGGATAACAACATGAAGAACAAAATATGTTTTATTCTGTGTGTCCATTCATCTCAATTATAATTAGTTACCTTTACTAATGTTCTATTTGTCTCATATAACCGTCGATAAACGGAATATTATCTAATGTCCCAGTGGCTTTATAACGCTAAAAAACAGTGTGACAGTAAAATATTAAAGCTGAGTAGTAATGTCTTATTGAATTCTATGTTATGTCACGCATTTCGTTCAACATATCTACAATTTTCAGATGGATAATGTAAGAAGACATACACCACTTAGAACATTAAATTGTTAGTCGAGACGATATTATTTCAAACCCAAACAACTAAACCGAAACACGCAAACGATGGAAATACGGAAAAAATATGAGTAAAAAAGAGAATCAAAATCACAATTCTGCCAACAAAAATATAAAAGAAGTAACAAAAATGAAAGAAGGAAATAAGAGAGAAACGTCAAGGAAAATAAAGAAAATTGTAAGCAAATATAATTGTTTCTACATTTGGCACAAGGCCAGCAAATACCCAGTACATTACTGATACTTTATTTTATCGACCCCGTAAGGATGAAAGGCAAAGTTGACCTCGGCGGGATTTGAACTCAGAATGGAAAGGGCCGTAATTCTATGCGTCAAAGCATGACGTCCGACCGTCTACCGATACTGCCAATCCACCAATGCGAGTGAAAAGTAGGATATAAATGTATCTGTGGCTTGTAAATTATGAATCACAAAATTGAAGATTCAAGAAATATTTCCCTTAAAATTTTAGCAGTTAGTCGGCATAAATTTTGGTGAGTAGGGTAAGAAATACGTTCCATCTGAGACAATCCAACATCAATGTTTTGATTTCAACTGGTAGTTAGTCCAACCGACTTTCATTTTCAGTTTAAATGAGGGATAAAGAAATAGATATATTTAAAATCTCATTTTCCGCACAATCAAAATCCTCTGTATGAAATCTGTTTCAGATACAAATGAATTGGTCAAACAAACAAAAATCTTAATTTCAACTCCGTTAATTTCTGTGCTAAAACTTTAGTGTCATATCAATGTTTGATAGCGATTAATTGATAAACTTAGTGAGAAGAATATTGAGATTGAATATGGTCTAATAAAATCTGTATAACTTAATTTCGTACCAAACAAATGCATATGTCATAAATTAGACTGGCCATTCAGTTAAGTTTTGATGAGTTTGTCTAAATAGTATTTTGCTCCACATTATCTTCGTAGGCAAAATGGTAAGTGTTTTGCTTGTTTTATGCTGAAGAAGCTGTTCACATTGTATCAACAATCCCACATGTTTCTCTCTCTCTCTCTCTCTCTCTATATATATATATACAAGGATAATTAAAGTGTTTACATTTGTTCATTTTAACAAGGCTTATGACAAAATATTGTTACATCTACATTATATTTTTCGTGACAAAGAATGAAAAGCAAATGAGTTCATATATTAAAACCCCGAAACATTTATTCTGTGATAAATCTGTATATCATCTATGTACAGAATTAGCTGTCTATTCAATATGACAAAAAATATATGATGACACAGCGTGTTCTTGTAGTGTTGCATAATCCTAGGCCAGGCACGATCAGGCAGATAAATGATCAGATACGTTTATGTTGTAAATAACTCCTTTATTAAGAGACCACGGACTACCTTATACAATGTTTTCTTTATAGAAAGTGGCACGGTGTAATTCAAGTATAATTTAGATGCGATGTCTCACCCGCCTAGTAACAACGTAAAAAGTACCATAATTACCAATAACGAAATAGGGAAGTAGTTATTCGCAGCTGTTCGCTATCACTATGTGACATTTGGCAAGAGGCCTAGACAGAACAAATAAATATATCTCTCGTTTGCTCTAATGGAACTCAATGACTGAATTATAGCATATATAAAAAGTCCATAATTAGTAAATTGATCGAGTTGTTTTATTTTTCTGGCTATAACAGACGTATTAAAATAACAAACAACTGAAAAGTAAATAAATGAAATGAAATGAAATGAAATAAATACATTATTGTTAAATAAAAAAAGAAGTTTAAAATCTTGCATTATTCTGAATTATATCTTTTTTTATGAGATATGACATTTAATGCATTGGCATGAGTTTTAATTTGGCTGCTAAGTTGGTTATCTTATTCGGCTAATTAATTTAAACTTTATTTTGTAATTGTTTCTCAATATATTTATATAATTTTGGATCTGTTTTTCTCTCAACGATGAAAGCCGATAGCATCAATGAGAAAAAGGATTTTAACGAGAAAAAATAAATTCGAAGGGTTTTTACACAAAATATAAAATGCAATCATAAGAAATGTATAATGTAATAAATTCATGCATACACACAGATAAAATCACATATATAAATATGAGTTGTGCCTTTATATATATATATATATATATATATATATATATATATATATATATATATTTGTGTGTTTGTGTGTGTGTGTGTGGCGTGTGTGCGTGTGTGTGCGTGTATGTGTGTACGTATGTACGCATAGATATATCTATGTATATATGTACCTACCCATGTATGTATATATGCGCATATTCCTCTAACTGTCTGTGTTTTGTGAATAAATGTAATACATACATGCGTATATACCAAACATATTTACATTCATACATATATACTGCTGTGATGAAATACGCTATATTTGTGCACTTCAAATTACCATCCTTTCACCAGTCAAGTTTGCATCTCTAGCCAATATATCATATGCAAATACCATATAGGCTTTAGCATATTTTGTCTCAGAAGCGAATAAGTAAATGACACTGATGGCGGATACAAATTCAGAAATAGCTATCAGTTACTCTCACCACTACTGAGATTGTGATTTGATCACAGCTTTAAGAAATATTCATAACAAGACTCTATTAAGTTTATTATACATAAACATATTGAATATTCTTTTATATACACCGCTATAATTCACATATTCGAACACACACACACACACACACACACACACACACACACACACACACACACACACACACACACACACACACACACACACACACACACACACACACACACATTATTTACACTGTTTTTACAATGGAAAATTCTATATCGTTCCCTAATCTTTACTTTCAATCAGTGAAATAATTTTATTTCTAATAGATTCAAAGTTCCATTATTCAGCATATTCTTTATTGCGTAATGTGCCAAATAACAAAAGAAATGTGAATATAAACGAAAACAATCTATTGTTTGCTGATGACCACTTTCCAGATTTACCATATTTGCAAAGAAATAATATGTCATTATATAAATATTAAGTTAAATACAATTTTAAATATATAGATAGCTTTAAAAGTCTCGTTACCAAACAAGTAACGTAACACACAGACAGAGTAGCAACCACGAAAAGTCAAACTAAAAATTGTGAATAAAATTGCATATCAGAAATAACTGAGAAAAGAAAGTTCTAAACCTGGAAATATTGCATATATCAATCACTAAAATTGGAAATTAATAAATGTTTAAAAATCATAAGATTGTATTCCGAAATATCAAAGAAATCTCTTTGTCATGAGAAATATTAACGTTGAAATCAAATCAACAATAAATTAACTGATCCCTATACGACTCAGCAAGATATAAAACACATACGGACAACAATGTCATAACAGATACGAGGGAAAAATAGAAACATTAATATCACCATTATAAGCAAAATAATCTATGCAACAGCCACAGTATTTTCTCAAATATTACATGCATAACACCGGGAAAACAAACGTAAAATGTAAGAGAGAAATAAATTATCAAATTACACAAGACTTAAGGAAGTAAAAAACGAAATGGAGGAAAGAAAAAAATCCAAGAGACAATATATAAACCAAATTAGACAAAAAAGAAAACAAAAAACAATTGGAGCTTAAAGTTGGGGATTCTCACTAAACAGACAAAAGATATCTATAACACCTCTTCGAAAGAAATAAGCAGTTTGCTTATTAATACAAAATAATTTCATGAAGATGGAGGGAAAACGAACGCACAAACCAATGCAGCAGAAATAGTAAGAGACGTAGAATATTCTAGTTATGCAGAAGTGTTATTGTCAGTGGATAGATCAATACATTGGAGGGCGTTGAAGCAAACAACACAACAATATGTCATGCGTGGGAAGAAATAGTAACATGAGACGTGTGCCAGTTACTAAAAACTATGGAACACAATAAAAGAAAAAAAAAACAGCAGAAATGATCAAGTTTTAAACCTATGGCTAAATACACGCACAAAGTGTTAGGAAAAAATAATGATTCACGGAATGTATGAAAAACAACACGTGTAAAATTTCTGAAAGTAAAACGAAAAAATACATTTTGATACGTCAAAATGGCGACACAACATAGCGCCAATGATGCAAAGATGCTTTTCTTTATGATACAAAGCTTGCAGGAATGTAAAGAATAAGTATTCATGTCGTTAAAAAAGCATACATATTTACAGAACAGATTAGATGCAGCATATACTCTTTTAGTTATAAATATTAGTTATTGATAAAAGAATCATATGAGGGTAAATATGTTTCACTAGTTAACAAACACCTCCTCCTTCACCTCTTTTCGCCTGTTGCTAAGATATTTAAACAACATGGATGCCCGTACAATAGGACCTAACCGGACCCTATTATATATACGAATGACACTCGATGAAATATACTGTGGCAAATATACACATGTATTCAGTAGGAAATTAACATGGAATTAGGTTTAGAAAAATGAGCCAATGCAAATTTGATTAACTAAATCACTAAAAATATGAGATAAAAGAGATATATGTACAGATGAAATATGGGGTTAGTAAGTAATATCAGAGCAATACAGTAAACTGAGCTATACAAAAAAAGGTAACAATTATCAATAGTCTAGTCGTTCCATTTAAAGGTTATAGTTTGAATGCTTTCAATAATACAAAAATATATCTAGAAACTAAGAAACTATTATAACTAAAAACTTAGTTATGCATTTTATTGCTATGTCGAGACAATCTACTACAATACTTAAAAAGATGGGGAGGCGCATGCCACTTTATTTTCAGGTACTTTTAATTGACCAACGTAACTGTCATTGTAATACAATTTTGATAAGTTTATAACAAGCATACAAGCCCAATTCTTCTTTTTGCAGGTTGAAGTTTAGGATTACGACAGCACTTTACACACCACTCGTCTTATACGTCTTGTCACAGATGCTAAATAGTTCCACAATACGTTGGGGAAGTGAGGACAAATTGGAAGCTCGATATGCAATAAAGTTTTCTGTCAAGTTCGGTAGAAACCTATGAAATGGTCAAAACTGCTTACAGACGAACTTTCAGGAGCCAGGTGACTGTTTTCCGCCGGCACAAAAGATATCTGATGAGGGTCAGCGAGATGAGTGACATCAGGACGCCAAAGTTGGTCGAAAAAATTCGCAAATTTCTAGACAAGGACCGTCATGCATCTCTTCTGAGGATTACTAAACAATTTAAATTGGCTGAAGTCACTGAGTCATTCATGCGCAACGTTTGTGCAAAGTTTGTTCCCACGATGAAGACCAAAGGTAGAGGCGCGAGGTGGTCGAGTGGATCGCTTCGAATCCAAGTGTCCTTGAGTTTCTGGTAACCTGTGATGGAAGCAGTTATTATCCAGATTCCAAGAGACATAATTTGCAGTGGAAACACTCCTGAAGACCCAAGAAGACCGGCAAATCGTTTGCATAAGGAAGCTCATGATGAGCACATTCTTTGACAGCAAGGGAATCATCTATGTGCACTCGGTCTCCCACAGCCAGATATTTAACAAAGGGTATTATGTAGAGATTTTGAAGCAGTTCAGGAAGAGATTTCGTCGCAAGAGGCCATAGCTTTTCACGTGTGATCAGTGGCACCAGCAACAAGTAACTACTTGGCCGATATGAGGATCAAACCACTCCTTCGTCCTTCCTACAGTCCAGACATAGTCCCATGTAACTTCTGTATATTCCAGAAATGGCTGGAGCGCGACATCAAGTGCATTTAAGTTGGAGGATTCTATTTTGAGGGCGACTATTCTTTTTAGTTGATAAATGTCTCTCTGATAAAAGTCTCAAAATCTCTCGTGTGTACCTCGCATATAATAGAGAGAGAAGAGAGAGAGAGAGATAGGGAGAGAGAGAGAGAGAGAGAGAGAGAGAGAGAGAGAGAGAGAGAGAGAGAGAGAGAGAGAGAGAGAGAGAGAGGGGGTGAGAAAGTGAGAGCCAGAGTATAACTAAATCTTTGAAAGTAGAAAGTATTACAAAACTAGAATGCATCAGGACAAAAAAATAAAATGACATAATAAGCGTATTGTCTTCAGAAACAATCAATCACTTTTTCTGGTTATCAAGATCGTTATAACAGTTTGAAGAGTAACAGTCATTTCACTTTACTTCCCAGAACGATGTACGTTAAATTTAAAGGAAGCTTTTTGCATCTGTCACCGACAAAAACCCATATGTTAGCACTTCTACAACTACAGTTTCTTCTTTCACGTTTCCCCAGGTCACTCAGCTGACAAAAATGAGTTGTACGTTTAATTGGAAGGGTCAGCCTTGTAATAATTATTTCTACTTTTTGGCACAAGGCCAGCAATTACCCAGTACATTGTTGGTACTTTATTTTATCGACCCCGTAAGGATGAAAGGCAAAGTTAACCTCGGCGGGATTTGAACTCAGATCATAAAGGGACATAACTATGCTAGAAAGCATGGCGTCTGACCCTCTACCGATACTGCCAATTCACCATTGTAATAATGAGACTTGTTACTCGAGAGTTACGCGTATTTATCTCAGGATTTGATGATCTTGTGATAAACAGGCGAATCACTAGAATAATGAGACTCACTATTTAGTCTTAATAAAATTATATATATATATATATATATATATATATATATATACATATATATATATATATATATATATATATATATATATATATATATATATATATATATATATATATATATATATATATATATATATATATATATATATATATATATATGGTGGTTGCCAACTCGTTTTCGAGTACGGCCACTACTTTATATCCATGTAGGAGAACTCCTACCGATGCGCTGAACGAGTGTGACTTTTTAGTCCAGCCAGCGACTTGAAAACTCTGATACAAACACTACACTTGCTGACACATAGTGCTGGGCCCATGGTACCATGTGATGACAAGTGCAGAGAGATATACAAAGCAATGCCTGTGCCGTGAAGCTTTTATAGTGTGCAAAGGCACTGCACAAAGCCAGTCCCACTCTATTAACCAAGATGATATTTACCAAAAAGAACAAGTCAACATCATTGGATACCATCAGGGTTGCAGGTGTTATATCAGAGTTTTCCTTCTCCTAGAATTCTGCCTTGACAAAGGCTAAGGGGTCATCTCTCCCGGTTATTTTGGATGGCCATTGACTCTTAAGAGCTTTTTTGCTCTTTGACAGGTTTTGTTTTTAGTCCTGCAGGATGTCCAATATCACCCTCCTCACCAAGAAACCTAGTTGGGATTGCCAGTTTAGTCGCCAACGACCATGAGACATGTTGTATATATATATATATATATATATATATATATATATATACACACACACAAATAAGTCTGTATGCGTGGTTTCAAGTTTGATATACACTGTATGAAATATATAGTGCTCCAAACAAATGCAGTGCTATATACAAAAAGGAAAAACTATACATCTGCCGCAGTGGTGTTTAATTGCTTCTTTGCTATAAATGTAATTCATCGGAGCAAGTCGTATTCTTTACCATATTTTCATAAAATGAATAAACGCCGTTCGCTTCTCGTTAAAGTGCATAATACTTAGATGGTAGAAATGCGTTATTTACTCTTAATAGTGCATTGAGTTTCAAATGTTCATAATGGCAAAATGAAAAATATGTAACAAAACAATAATAAATATACAAAAGGAAATACTAGTAAGTAAAATATAGAACGGAATTAGAACAAATATAGACTTAAGAGAGATCAATATACCAACAATAGCAGTAGCAGGAGTGAACATACCAACAATAGGAAGAAGAGGTAAAAAATAATAAATGTAACACAAAGCAAGTGTAGCACTTGTATATATCAACATATGTGCGTGCATTTATGTGCAGTTAGCCGGTTGAGGATGACTCACTTATATATTATTAATTTACTTATTTTATATCAACATTCATAACAAAACAGCGCCGATGGGTTACTGATTTTCAACGGACCAGTTAAAGGTTCGCCGCATTTTTGATAGCGAGATTAATATACTTTATGTGGGGCTTGTTTATTTCTAATGGATGTAGAGCATGATATATGTATTGCTTTCTATTTGTGTCCGTAATGTTCTATGCTTTGGTTTAATAATGTGTTTGATTAACCGCTGTTGATTTGTGTTTATTTAATTTTATAGATTTATTTATCTAGAGCTTTATTGTGAAGGAGAATCTAAATGCTTATCTAAGTGAGAAATTTACCATTGATATTTGCTATCTTCATATGATACAGACATCTATTCGTGTCTATAGTGTAAGAAAAAACGTGATGAATCTGTTATTTTCTGTTTGAAATGTTATATCTAGAAATGGAATTTTGTGTTGCTACCTGAAAGTAGAACATATACACAATTACAATACAGTAATTGCACCAGATACGATAAAATGAAAAATACACAAACCACATGAAAATGCATTACATGATCAAATCGTACTGATTATAGAATAGATAAACACATAGTAAAAACCCCTATAAAGAAAAACCCTGAATAGATTGCACCAATCCATATGCTAACACTAATACTACTGAAACAATGAAATCAAAAACTTCATACATAACACACTATGAGCCCGTGAACAAGGTACCAATGAATATTCAGATGTACACATTTAATTGCTTACGGGAAATTCGTAAACGTCATTTGGGCAACAGTTATATTGGAC
>OZ024742.1:216190487-216200487 GCA_964016885.1 Eledone cirrhosa | reverse complement strand
TCACCACCATCATTATCACCATCGCCATCACCATCATCATCATCATCAACACCATCTCCACCCCCACCCCCACCACCACCACCTCCACCATCATAAACCACCTCCAGCATCATCGTCATCATCATCACAGACAAAAAAAGACAACAACAGCATTAATAGAATTATCACCATCACTATAAATCAGCCATGTCTACCTGCACCATCATCACCATTATTTTCATCATTATAACCGCCAGCACCATCACCACCACGAACACCACAATCATTATCATCATCGTCATCGTCATCATGCAAACCACCACCACCACCACCACCACCACCACCACCATCAGCATCATAACCACCGACGCCAACACTACCACCACCACCACCACCACCACCACCATCATCACCAACGCCACCACTACCACCACTACCACCACCAATAGTACAACGACCACCATCATCATCATCATCATCATCATCATCATCATCATCACCTCCATCACCATCATCATCATCATCATCATCATAATCATCATCACCAACAACAGTTTGAATATAATTATCACAAACGCCATAAAAACAACCCCGACACCGTCGCTCACAACTATCGCTCACATCATTCGTTTACCATCTCCGACACCAAAACCACTTCAAACACCTGAACAACCACCACTAGTTCACGTGAACCAGCTACAGCAACATGATACACTACTAGTACAAATGGCACGTACACCATCATCACCACCACCACCACCACCTCCAATAACAACAACAACAACACCACTCCAAACCACCAATAACAACAACAACAACAACACCACTCCAAACCACCAATAACAACAACAACAACAACACCACTCCAAGCACCTCGACCATGTCTTACGATTACTCCAACTACCACAATAGATACCTCCACCACCACGAAAACACCGCCATAACAATAACAAAAAAAAACATATCTATGTATATCAATGTATCAACGACAACGGAACACAAGGATTTCAACTATTATTACTATCTCAACCATCTCATCTCTCCACTACAACCACCACCATCACCATTACCACGAGCACGAGAATTACCGCCGCCATCGTCAATTTATAATACATACTGACGAAGGTATTATTGTCTATGGGAATGTATGCTATTAATATAACATCATTAGCTTCACAAATCACTGGCAAACATGCTTCGATAGCCTCAGGACAGTGGAAAGAATTTTGCTCTAGATTCGACAAATGCGGTGGTATTTAGGCTGTTGCATTCCACACAACGACCATGATTACTATGGAGTAGTAAATATTGTTGGAAATTACACTTCAGCTGTCATTTTTTCTCTTCTTTCTTAGCTGCTGATTATTAGAAACGGCGTGGACGTTGAAGTGTTTGCACAGGTTGTGTTGTTGCTATTATTGTTGTTGATTATGACGTTGTTGATCATTATTATTAATAACAGAGGGTAGTAGATTGGCAGTATCGGTAGAGGATCGGACGCCATGTTTTGACGTATAGATTTACGGCCCTTGCCATTCTGAGTTCAAATCCCGCTGAGGTTAACTTTGCCTTTCATCCTTACGGGGTCGATAAAATAAAGTACCAGTAATGTACTGGGTAATTGCTGGCCTTGTGCCAACAGTAGAAACAATTATTATTAATAACAGAATTGGCAGTACCGGTAGAGGGTCGGACATGCTTTCCAGCGTAGTTACGTCCCTTTACGATCTGAGTTCAAATCCCGCATAGGTTAACTTTGCCTTTCATCCTTACGGGGTCGATAAAATAAAGTACCAGTAATGTACTGATAATTGCTGGCCTTGTGCCAAAAGTAGAAACAATAATTAATAACAGCATCATCGTCATAGTTGTCATCATCATACTCATCATCCGCGACATCACCACTGTTATTACCATAATCACCATCACTACTCTTCTCATTCATATTTTTGGGTGTTTTTGTTTTTGTTTTTGTTTTTGGTCTTCTTCTTCTTCTTCTTTTTCTTCTTCTTCTTCTTCTTCTTCTTCTTCTTTTTTGCTCAATTATAATTATTATTATTATTATTATTATTATTATTATTATTATTATTATTTAAACCCTTGTGGTTAATAAAGAAAGCATTATTATTATTATTATTATTATTGAATGCCATGGTTGACGGAGGCTCGGCTTTGTAAGGTATAGTAATTTTTAACCGCTATAACAATTGTAAATTGTTTAAAACTTGAACCAAATTGCAGATAAAAACACCCTCCTCCTCGTGAGAGGGGTCTTTCTGTCCGTTATTTGGCCCTTCGGGGTTAAATAACCGCTTATTGGGGTTTTGTGCCCAATATTCATTTTAAACCGTGAAAAAAAACATGGCTACAGAAAAGAATGTTGACAAGTCACTCCCACTCATTCCGTCTTCTTCTTCCTCAATCGTCATTACATCAGAGAGAAGATTGTCTCTCTCCCCCCCTTCTCTAAATGTGGTGTCGCCTCTTTCGCAAGCGACGCCATTAAAGAAAAAGAAAAATATAGTTTCTGGTAGATTTCACCAAGAGAACGTGCATGACGTGGAACATTTCTCCACGACGACGACAACGACGAAAAATGTGTGCGGTAAATACGGAAAGCCATTTCATTCGTCTGACGTCATGAAGAACAGCAGCAGCAGCCGTAATAACAGCAGCAGCAGCAACAGTGACAAGGAAAACACTAGGAGCAGCCGCAACAATTCAGCAGCAGCATAAACAACAACAGCAGCAGCAGCAGCAATAACATCAACAACCACAGGTACAGCGGCGGCGGCGGTCGTAGTACCAGCAGCAACAACAACAGTAATAGCAGCTCTGACGACAACAACAACAACAACAAGAAAGAAAAACCAATCTCGTTTGCATGTATCGCAAAGAACCTGGAAACCATCCTTATAACAAATGAGGAATTACAGGAAGCAAATAAGATGGTGACGAAAACCGGACACCGAGCAATCTGCAAGGCAGACGAAAAATATTTCGAAAACCAACAGCACTGTACGGTTACGTACCGTACAGTAAGCACAAAATCACGTAGGGTTGAAAGAGCCACAGAGGCTCAAATACAAAAAGCCTTAGTGTTTTTGTGGTAGCGGAAAACGCATATCACCCGAGGCAAGAAATATGCCACCGTGGACGTGCTTTTTGCCACACCCAAGGAGGCAAAGGCTCCATCCTTAGTAACCCTAAGGTAGAGGAAATTGTGTTGGTGGCCTCCTACTGCGGGCAAAAAATTGTGAGGGTCAAACTGACCCACGTCCCCCTCGGGATGGCCCCTTCTTGGCTGGCCGCGTCTGTCCTCGTCGGAATCGAGGACAAAACAACTCTACTGCAAGTACAGAAAAAAGTACGAGAAGATTAGGTCGGCACCTCTATTGAGATGATAATCCAAACCAACCAGGAGTGCATCGAAGCTATCCCGCATGTGATAGACTTCGATAACGGCACTCAACTGCCCATAAGTGTTGAGGGCAAACGCCCGAAATGCTTTCGCTGTGGGTCGAAGACTCACCTCAGGGCCTTCTGCAATCAGCAGACCCTGAGAAAGGAGAAGACCCCCCCCCCGCCTTCCGAAACTGGCTCCACTGCTACCAGCCACAGGACAGGCGGCAAGCAGGAAGGATAGGTCCGTAGCACCCATAGCCACGCCACGGAAATCAGGAACAACAGCAGCAGTGGAAGTATTAACAACAATAACAGTAATAACGACTGCAGCTGCAACAGAGACTCCACTGCAACCATCACAAACAAGAACAAGTGAAAGAGTGCGGCTGGTACCCCTCCCCGACCTCACAGAATCGGACATGGAGTGTGAGTTGGGAGAGGGATGGCAAAAGGTCGCAAGAAGGCACAAATGCAGAAACAGCGCATCGTCGCCTTCGAAAAGAGAGGGAAGAAATGAAAAAAGGGTAAAGGCTACTGCAAAGAGACTTACAGCACCAACACCACCAACACCATCACTACCCACACTAGCACCACCATCACCACCGGCGGCAACCCCACCGCCAACAACAACACCTTCAACACCACCACCACAAGCACCAACATTGCAAACACAAGAACAAAACACACACCCCCAGCAACAACGACAAGAAAATAACAGAACCACACCCCACCCCCAGAAAAAGAAATGCGCAGCAATAAATACACACAACAAGAAACTAATGACTTACATAATTGAACACACAGACATTTCGCAGCACGACTACATAATACCAGCACCAATCAAAACACCAACGAACATAAGAGTGGTAAGAATAGCACAGAAACAATACACAAACATTAAAATAAAATTCCCCAACGCAGTTGGTGATTTCAGAGACCTAGAAGGGACACTCAACCGGAGAGTATATTCGGATATACTCACAGATGAGTCGACGACCAGCCGAAAGGGACGATTCAACGGTCACTTCACCAGACGATCAAGTGGAAAGGGATGGAGAAACCATCCTTCCTCTACAATAAGTAAGGTAAGTGGTCTTTCCCATCTTTTCCACTCCATTTCAACATGACCTCACTCAGAATAGGCAGCATAAATGCGCGTGGGTTGGGGTCATCATGGAAGCAGGGCCACCTGCTCAACGAAATCAGGTCACTAAACATAGATGTAGTGGCCATCAGCGGATCCAGAATCTCCGAAGCACGGGCCTTCGCACCGATCTTCGGCGGCTACGATGTGTACGCATCTCCCAGCCGTCCTGGATCGGGTGGTGGAGTTGCTGTGCTTTTTGGAGAGGTTTTTATCTCGCCATACGGGCCATCTTCCTGGACCCAGAAGGTAAGTTGGTGGTGCTGGACGTGACCAGCTGAGACGGGCAATCTTTCAGGCTAGTGGCCGTCTATGCCCCAACAGGAGCAGGGCGGCCTGATTTCTTCCGGCGTCTGGAGACCTTTCTAGGAACGTCCCGCTCTTTAATGTTAGTGAGCGACTGGAACGGGATCTTAGATGCTCGCTGGGACTGTGTGGGATTAGCGGATAGGGGAGGAGGGTGCAAGAGCCTCACCAACCTGCTCAGGCGTTATGAACTGTCTGACAGTTACCGATTGGATTTTCCGAATGTGCCAATGTGGACATGGACAAATCGCATAGGGTCATCCAGATCATATCTAGATAGAGTATTTTGTATGGAAATAGATAGGTCTATCATACGCTGTCTACAATTCAATATAGTCAGCTACACGGACAACAAATTCGTGATCTGTGTACTTGACTTAGATAGGCTTCATAGACGAGGACCCGGCTACTGGAAGCTAAACGCGTCCTTACCAGCGCGCAAGGTCTACAGAGACCGGATTAGCGAACTAGTTAAACGAGCGTTGACGGGGTCATCGTCAACATCAAGTGGTGGTTTGCTCTGAAAAGGGCGATTAGAATAGAGTCCATTAGGTTTAGTAAGGCTTTAGCAATAGAGAAAAATAGAGTAGAGGGAGAATTAGTTAGAAAATTAGACGAGGCGCTTAGCAAAGGCATCGCCACCGACGTACTTGCTGCGAAATTGGCCCTTGGCCAATTCTTCAATGAAAAGCTGGGAGGCTGCGTTGTCAGAGCTAGGCTGCGTGCTGTCAGACACGAGGGGACGAAAGCCGTTCAATGGGCCCGAGTGGCGGAGGCGCATCGTGGCAACAAAGCCACGATCCGGTCTTTGGTGGACTACGACGGTCGCATGTTACTCGATCCCCGGTAAATGTGCGAAACTTTTCAGCAACATTTCGCTCAGCTGTTAGGGGGCAGCGGCGGGCCGGATCGAGAGATGGACTTTAGTTTCTACCTCGACGGACTGCCGCGGCTCTCGGCCACTGAGACGGAGTGTTGCGAAAAGCCGATAAAAGCCGCTGATGTACGGGAGGCAACGACTGGCTGCGCAAGCGGTAAATCGCCTGGTTTGGATGGTCTACCCTATGAACTTTACGTACAGAGGCCAGACTTGTTCGGAGGCCTCTTGGCGGACATCTACTGCAACTGGCAACAGAACGGGAGAATTTCACAGAACTGTGAGCCGATGAGCGGTGGCGCTGCTAAGAAAGGAAGCGAACAAGGGGATAACATAGATAATTTCAGGCCCATAACTCTGCTAAACACAGAGTTCAAGATTTTGGCCAAGGTGCTAGCAAAGAGGTTGGCATTTCTCGTTGGTGGTCTGGTGGGAGAGGCGCAGACATGCGCCATTCCCGACAGATCCATCCACGACAACCTCCACCTCATGCGATATATCGTAGAGAGGGTAGCTAGGGAACCTGGCCAGGTGGGTCCTTGATCAATTTAGATCAGTAGAATGCTTTCGATATGGTTGACCATCGTTACTTAGCGGCAGTCCTGAAGGCGGCTGGCTTTGGGCCCGTCTTCAGAGGCTGGATCGCTGCCATGCACAGCGACATCTGCTCTGTGGTGAGAGTGAACGGTCAACTTCATGCGCTCAGTCTGCCAAGGATGTTCCCTCTCGTCCCTCTTTTGCGTATTGACTCTCGAGCCATTATTGCACAGATTGGAGACGTTGAGGGGGGTCCCGCGCGAAGTAGGATGCGGAAGATCCGTGTCAGCATATGCGGAAGATGTCACCGTAGTGGTGTCGAACGCCAAACACATCGAGGCGATCGGCACTACACTAAGAGAATACGAAGCGGTGACAGGAGCAATGATCAACCAGGACAAGTCAGTGGGCCTGCAGCTCGGCGCCTTGAGAGGCAGGTCCATGCCGTCCAACAGCGTCGTGGGGCGTTGGACGGACGGACCGGTTAAATTGCTATGGGTTTGGTTCGGTCCGGACCTCCAGACGGACAAAAACTGGGACGAGGTGACGAGCAGGGTGGCTTCTCTCACCCAGAAATGGGCGGAGGGGAAGCTATCCCTGAAAGGTCGGGTGGAGGTGGCTAACGTGTACATCGCGTCCGTCATCTACTACAGCCTGACCGTCGTACCTTGTCCTAAGCCCCGGCTGACTGCGTTGGAGCGTTTCCTCTTTCGCTTTTTGTGGAAGGGACGCGTTCCGAAGGTCAGGCAGTCCATCTGCTGCCAACACCCGCTACATGGAGGGCTGGGCATGTCGTGGCTGATGATGCGCAGACACGCGCTCAGGCTACGATATCTCCACCTCTTCCTCGATGGGGATCAGGCGTGGTCGCCGTTTTCTAGACGCGTCTTTCCCCAGCTTGTCTCCTTGACGGAGCTGCAGTCCTGGGTCAAGCGAAGACCGAGAGGGAGCATTTGGGGACTGGAATGTCTTCAGGTGCTCACAGCCCTCGACCAATTGGGCAATGTGATCGGTGGAAACTCAACCTCAGCGTTCTATAGAGGATTAGTGGAGAGGAAGAGCGGCGACGTACTTGGGGAAACCCTAGGCGTCGACGAAAATTAACTAGCCAATCTCTTCAGAAGAACTTTCGGGCCGGGGCCTATGGACAACTTCCAGAAATCCCTGGCCTGGCAGTGCTACCGAGGAGCTTTGCCAGTTCGGGATAAACTATACAGGCATGGAGGTGCCGTCAGGCGGGCATGTCCGAGATGCGCGCAGGGCGACGAAACCGTCCTGCATACACTAGTCCAATGTCCGAGCATTGCTGACTTGTGGGTTTATGTCGAACACCTGCTGTCGCGTGTAGGACGGATCCGGCTATCAACTGAGTCCATCGTGAGGATTGCCCCGCCTTCTTCCTTTAACCGGGAAGGGCAGGCAGTTTTTATCTGCCTGGTGGCCATGGCGAAAGAGATAGTATGGTGGACACTTTTGAAAGGGCTGAAGACGAGCACTTACCTCTTCGGTGATGCCCTGATTAACTTTTTTAAATTTCATTTTAAAAGGAAAATCAGGGTAGAGAGGGAAGTGCTCTCTTCCCAGCATTTTGTTGAAAGATGGGTGAGAGAAGCAAGTATGGCCCGAGTGAATGGGCCTACTCTAAGTATGTGTCTGTAAATTAAAGGTGGAAAACTGGGAGAGGGCTCTTACCCTGGTAGGCAGGGTCAGTGTGGCCTTTTAATGGGCTTTCTCCACAAATGTCCCTCGGAAGTCTCCCCCCTATTGGGGAATTTTTCGTTGTTATTTTTTGTTACATCCTCTGTTATCGTTTTTTTACACGCAGAAATGCCAAATTGTACCGTCCTCTATTCTCCTGTACTGTCCTTAATGTCTACTTTATGTAAACCCTTGTGGTTAATAAAGAAAATATTATTAGTAGTTGTAGTAATAATATAGCAGCAGCAGCACCATCACCAGCATTAGTAGTAGTAGTACTAGTAGTAAAATTATTATTATTATTATTATTATTATTATTATTATTATTATTATTATTATTATTATTATTATTATTATCATTATTATTATTATTA
The DNA here is from genome assembly GCA_964016885.1 of Eledone cirrhosa. Lineage (NCBI taxonomy): Eukaryota > Metazoa > Mollusca > Cephalopoda > Octopoda > Eledonidae > Eledone > Eledone cirrhosa. Next base: position 216,192,167 of record OZ024742.1, on the reverse strand, counting down.
TTATTATTAGTAGTAGTAGTAGTAGTAGTAGTAGTAGTAGTAGTAGTAGTAGAAGAACACATACTTGTGTTATTGCTATTTAGTAGTTTTCCTTGTCAAAGCAGCCTGTTATAAATCTTCATATAACGAGTGTCCAGTGATTGGTATATTGTTGTTATCTGCTGTACATAACAAAACCGTGACGCATTGTTTCACATAAATGTCATTTATAATTCGCTTGTTTAGAGTCACTTCTTCCTGAAAGCAGATGGTTTTTTGGAGGGGAGGTTATATATATATATATATATATATATATATATATATATATATATGTGTGTATATATATATATATATATGTATATATATGTGTATATATATGTGTGTGTATGTCTATGTGTGCGTGCGTGTGTGTGCGTGTGTATATATATATATATATATTATATATTTATATGTTTTTTCAGATTCACTGTGACAAATTACGTCACTGGCTATAAGTTTCCAGCGGGCTAATCACTTGTTCAATGCATTTATGAAGAATGACAACAGTGTGTGTATGCTTGTATGTATGTGTCTGTGTTCTTGCACGTGTGTAACATTGTTTGAAAGCAATGGTGTTGTCAGCGTTTTGGACAAAACGTTCATAGTAAGCAGATACAAAAACGGTGAAAGCTGCATACACACTCAAGCATATACATACAGATACAGCGAGACACAAACACACACAATAAAATTACTCTTCTAGTTACAACAACAGTTTTGCGTTTACATCCCTTTACAATCAAATCCAAACGTTGTTGATTTTCAGCTTTATCCCGTCAAGGACTTAATTTGTAGTATTGTGTAAATATTAGAAATCATTGGGTTTTATATATACATGTAAAGTGGTATAGGCCAGTGATAGCCCTCTTACTAAATTGGTCACCTACTAGTCTATTCTAGTATCATTCAATGAGAAAACATCATCACAGCAAGAATCAATCTTAGTACTTGTTCCATGTTGCTCAACTGGAAGCTGGCATTATCTGGCAACATTTTGTAAATGACAGCCGCCAATAATTTTCGATGTTATTAATACCAGGGGGTTTCCATTTGGTGAATCTTGTCAAAGCAAGTCTCAAACTACAGACTCCAATTACTTTGAAATGACACTTCTGATATTATTTCTTTCATAAAAATTGGTCAAGTTACTTAGTGAGTAGCATGAGGATATTTGTATTACTTTGTATTGTTCAATGCTATCCTCCACACGGTTTAATATTACATTTTTCCGTCCAGTAAACTGTTGTTAAGTACACGTGGGATCTCGACACATTTGTCACGCGTTTCGAAGAATTGAACACCTCCATACCATTTAGCTTCATTGCCTGAGCGCAACATGTTTTTTTAAAGTAGTTCTAGTTATTGTAGATGATTTCTTCCTTTGTAAATAATTTTTATTATAGCTTGAAGTGTGTTTTTTGTAAGTAAGGAAATACACGTGTTGGATTAATGAGGGCTCTGGCATATTCATGTTGTTGTCATTATTGTTATTGATGTTATTGTTGTGTATTAATGTAGTCAAACGTATTTCGTTTAGTTATCCCACATCGCAAAAAAACTATACTTTTCTAATGTATATCTTCCATTCTAATTAGACTAGAATTGATTTAATTGTTTGCATAATTTCTTTCAAATTTAGAGTAAAATCTACTTTAATTTACG
>OZ024742.1:216162987-216185487 GCA_964016885.1 Eledone cirrhosa | reverse complement strand
ACAAAAAAACAATCGGCGCACGTGTACGTGTGTGTGTGTTCTTATATGTATAGGAGTAATTTATATATGGAAAAGATCAACTAACGAAAATTTGTTGGGAATGCAAAACTTATGGTGTTGTAGTAAATGTAAAATAACAGTGTTTCCTTGTGAAATAATAACATATTTTGGCACCTTATTTACGCAGAATTTGAAGTTGGTAAACATTATTAAAATATGACCCCGAATATTAGTCGACGACACATTTTACCAACGACCTTTTGGTCATATATTCGAGTATATACGGTATGTATGTGTGCGAGTGCGTGTATGTATACACAAACTTATCTATATCCTCTTCTTATATATATATATATATATATATATATATATATATATATATATATATATATATATATATATATATATATATAAACGTTTGTATATGTATAATAAAGCCAAAACAATGGACATAGAATAAAGAATGCAAATGCAAAAGATATTGTTGACAATTAGTCTTTAACCTTAGATTTATTTAAATGTCCTTAATTTTCGAGATAATATCTCTTCTTCGGAGGGAAATAAAGCGGTTAAACCAGTGTTCTAAATAGCTTGCCAAGTATATATATATATATATATATATATATATATATATATATATATATATATATATATGTATATAATATTAATTCAAAATATTAACAAAATAGATATTCTTGTGATCAAGTATATTTTATTATACATATTTCAGAGGTACTGAGTTAACTTCAAGAGTACTTCCTCATCAGATAAAATAAGATGATGCATGACATACCCTCACGTAGTAGATGGTTAAGATTAAGTCATGGTAGTGAGTAATATATGACAAAACTCAGTATTTATATACCTTAATATTGAGAACATTAGAAAAATATATAATACATACCATAGAGAGGGTGCGTGTGAAAAAGCTTAAAAAATACATGGCAGCAATATAACTGATAAATAATTTAAATTACTGAAGAAAGAGGAAAGAAAAGAAAAGTATAGAGGAAGAAACAGATGAGGGGATAATATAGTTAGTAGGAGCCTAGGAAAACAAAGGAGAGTTGATTACAGAGAGAGATAAAGAGGAATAACAATATATATCTAAACAAATCTGGTTCACCGTTAACATTCAAAATATTTAATTTAATTTAGTTCAAAGTAATGAATAATATTTTAGGTTTTAAAAGTTAATAAGTATTTGTATTAATATTAAAGTATACTATCAAGTTTAATTTCTAAAATCAAATTTTATGAAATCAAATTTAAAGGATTTACAAACACGAGAAAGAAAACATAATGTTTTTACAACCTCACGAAGGTAAGCTTTACCAAATTTATTATATAATATTGACAACAGTTTATATAATATAATTTAGAAAATAATTACAGTTATGACTTTTAACGAATTTATGATTATCAATTTGAGTGCCTAAAGCATCAACATGCCTTATAATTAAACTTAAAAAGGTCTGAATTTTAAATTACATATATGCGTTTATCAAAAGAAAAAAACAAAAAAAACACAAATGGTCCAAAAATAGTTAATTTCCTAGACGTTACGTTTAACTTAAACTCTGGCTTTTATTACCCTTTTCATAAATAAGCCCAATGAAAACTTAAACTATGTTAGTAACCATTCCAATCACCCTAAATCTATAAAAAAAAAGCTATAGTAAATAGTGTCCAAAAACGCATTAATAGAATATCAGCCAATAAAGCTATATTTGAGGATAATGCAGCATACTACAATAATGCGTTAAAAAGAGCAGGATATGAGAATAGTATAGAATATGTAGATAATAATAATCCAAGTTTTAATACTGATAAAAATAATGGCATATATAAACGAAACTCTAATAATTATAATTCAAACACCCATACGCCAAACAAATTGAGGAAAAGAACTAGAACTAAATCAGTCATATGGTCCCCCCCCCCCTGCTTCGGTAGCAGTTAGAACACCAATTGCAAAATTATTCTTTAATGCTTTGGACACCTCTTTCCCTACTCAACATAAATACCATTCCATTTTTAATAGACACACACCATTATTCTACAACTATGAATATGGCTCAAAACATTGCTAAATTAAACACAAAAATTCTAAAGCAGAATCGGCATAATGATCTTAATAATAGCGTTAACATAAATGATAATAAACCAAAATGTAATTGTAGAAATAAAATTGATTGCCCCCTGCAAAATAATTGTTTAGATAGTAATTTGGTGTATAAATGCACCGTAAAAACTGATCACAACACATACAACTACATAGGATCGAATTCTTCTACATTTAAAGCCAGATTTGCGAACCATAGGTGCTCATTTTCGAACTCCAAGAAGAAATCATCCACTTCCTTATCACAGCTTATATGGTCATTAAAAGAAAAGAATTTAAAATACTCCATTTTTTGGACGAAATTCGGAATAGTGGAGTTTACCGCAACTCAAGTATATCAAGTAACTGCGCGCTTCGTACAATGGAGACCCTGTTGATTATTAATAATTATGAGACCTTAATTAACAAAAAAAGTGAATTATTCTCTAATTGCCTTCATAAAGGTTTGTCTACATTTCAAGCCTCCCATAAGACCAGGAAAAACACTAAGCAACTAAACTTGGTTTTTGGACGTACATAATCAACAGTTGAAAACCTTAATGGCCTTTAATATTGCTTTATCATATAACTATCTATAAAAGAAATAACGTTTGAATGAATTACACTTGTTTAATGACATGCTGACACGTTGATATACATAACATAATATTATTAACTTTGATCCATACCATTATTTCTCTATCTTTATTTTTCTATGTATGTATTAAATATAGTTCAAATATCCAACCTGTAAATTTTTACGGACCTTAGTTTGAACTGTGAATCAGTCATGCGTTTACACTCCTTTATTTATATATATATGTATGCATTTAAATTTTGCATGTTTTTAAGTATACCTATCTTTATTTTTCTTTCTATGTTTTAAATATAGTTCAAATATCCAACCTGCAAACTTTACGGACCTTATTTTGAACTGTGAATCATTCATGCGTTTACACTCTTATATGTATGTATGTATTTTGCATGTTTGAATCTATTATATAAGATTATAATCGTTATCATTTACCAAAAGTATACTGTCTCATTAATACTTAGTATATCTATCTATACCTAATTTTTGGCAAATATGTGTATATTGTATAATAACATAATCATATTATTAGTTACGTATATCTCTGAATTTGGTTATTTCCATCTATATTTATAATGTATAATAACTTAATCATAATTAGCGTTTTGGTTTAACGCTATATATAGTTTGTGCAAATATAGATATATTGTACAATAACATATTCATTATATAGAGTTCATTCCGCCCATGAAGGTAGAACTAATATAGTGATTTAATATAATATAATAAATATTAATTTATTACGATAAATGCATACACACACACACACATATATATATATATATATAGCTGACAAATCTGCGTTAATAATTATACGTTAGACAATGTATCTACTTGACAATACATTTTTCGATATTTCTAGCAATAAGTACTTCATAAATTTTACATACCGAAAATGTTGACACCGTTATAGGTAATTTGTGTTAAAGATTACATTTAAGAGTTTATTTAATAGTGTATATTTTTCTTTCGCGGGCCTAATAAATCCTTTAATTTTGTTTTCATAAAATTCAGAATTTTAGAAATGTAACACATTTAAAAAATTTATAAAATTTATAAAATTAATAAATATAAATAACCATCAACTTTTAAAAACTTAAAATTTTGATTCTTCACCCTAAAATAACATAAATTAAATATTTGTAAACTTAACCGCTTAGACCTTAAGGGAAGAAAAAAAAATGTCTACATAAATTACTCCCCTTTATCTCTCCTTCTCTTTAATCGTCTATCAGTTGCCTTCATAAACTGTAATAAAATTATAATTCCAGAGACGCCTTCCTCGATAATCATAATTTGTAGTATCCTACATTTTAAAATCTCTATAACTGTTACATTAAAGCAACGTTTTTCTTACTCATAGCTTCTCTATTGAATTTATTACGTTTTCGCATTTTCTCATTATTAGGGTATAAATGTTGAGTTTTCTCATAGGTTAATCACTACCTTGATTAAATCTTAACCATTTAACATCTCAGGGTATGTCATGTATCATTATATTTTGTCTGATGAGGACATACTGTTGTACCTCTGAATTATGTATAATAAAATTTTATTGATCAAAAGAACATCTATTTTATTAATATTTGTATTTTAATATATATATATATATATATATATATACATATATATATATATATATATATATATATATATATATATATATATATATATATATATATATATATATATATATATATATATATACATACATATATATATATATATATATATATATATATATATATAACAATTATTATAATGGTTATAATGGTGGATTGGCAGTACAGTAACGGAAGAGGGTCGGAGGTCATGCTTTGCACCAAAGAGTTACCGCTCTTTATTGTCTGAGTTCAAATCCCGCCGAGGTTAATTTTGCCATTCAACTTACGAGGTCGATAAAATAAAGTGCCAGTAATACACTGGGATAATTGCTGGCCTTGTGCCAAAAATAGAAATAATTATTATATATATGTATGTATATATATATGCATGTATACCCTTTCTAGCAGTCTCTCTCTCTCTGTTAGCCTCTTCCTCACCATTCACTCACTCACTCTCTGTCACTACCTCTCCTCCTCCCCTTTCTTCCTGTTTGACCTGTCCGTAATCCTTTTCTCGCGGGCACTTCGCCAAGCCGGTATGAATTTTTTTTCTCTCTCTCTCGTCTGCGACTTCACAGAACCGAATTCGCAGACCAGACCCCTTCTTCCTCCCGTTAGACCTGTGCGAAATTCCTTCCTTGCTCACATTTCAACCAGGTTTGATGGTCTTTATTCTCTCGTTCACGATTCCACCGAATTTATATTCATAGAAATCTGGGACTTGTGTCTTTCTTCTTCATCACGTGCTGTTGCTTAAACCATTTTGCTTGTTTACCCTAGCGTCCCCTTTATTTACGTGTCCCAACGACTTTTTTTTGCCGTTGCTTGCACCAACTTGAGGTATATGGCCTTTAATGCGACGAAATGCCTACGACGGTTCGAAGGCCACTGATGAGGACAAACTTTTTCATATGTAATCCATTTGCAGCGCCGCAGCTCCATTATTATCATATTTACATATATATATATATATATATATATATATATATACATAGCATATTCAGTATCATCATTGATGACGTTTCATAACGTTTATTCTGATCTCGTAATCTTTCTATAATGCAATAACTACTTGACATTGTAGTATTAGATGCTTCAACAATTGATCATATTTGTATAATATTGGTTTCTAATTTAGCGGCAAAAGGCCAACAATTTTGGGGAAGCGGAATATCAGCCAAAGATGATATATTGAAAACATCCAAATCGGTCGTACATTTAACCCATGCTAACCTCCCTGTAACCCTTGAATCTGTTGAATCGGTGTATATGCCTGGTATGAAACTGTCAATCTAATAACTTCTCCTGACAACTTATAGGTATGTGCATATTTAAAGCAACATCTTTAGCATTTTATCTCTCGCTGAGCATGTCATGAAAATTACTCTACAATTTAGGATCATTTATACATTGAGTAGTTGGCTCAATCAGTTTTCATATACGCAAGGTAAACAAAACTTTGAATATTCAGTCACATGAATTGTGCTTTATGATATGTAGGTCAAAACCCTACGGTCCTAAGTTCAAACGCTTTTAACAAAGACATCGCAACGGAGGTCAGTAACTAAAGCACACTATTGAAAGAAATCAATATAATTAATTTTCACGAATTTTTGAAAATAAAATTCAATATATCGTTTTATAGAAGAAACAAATTATATTTAATATCGGTAGATAAAATATTTTGTCTTTGTCTTCTAAATTTATTGAAGTGGTTTGTAGACATTATATTGGAAACTTGATGATGGTTCTATGATTAATATTCGATTAATTCAGGGAAATATGAAGAGTGAAAGAATTAGACGAAACGGATATTAAAGAATTTGTTTTTATTTATTTTTGTTAATTTTGTTTTAGCTTTAGTTCATTTATGGCGAATAGTAGCCTCAACTAAAAAGAAATGCAGATTTGAAACCTGAAATATAGTTTTGAGAAAGTGAAAAGAAGAGAGAGAAAGATTTAGAGTAAAGAGAGATGGCATGAGAGATAGAGAGAAAGAAAGAAAGAGAAATTGATTCCGGTGAGAGAGACTATATGGAATGAAGTTTAGTAGAAGTGATAAAGAAAGGGGAAGGTAATTGACAATGCAAAAGTTGATAAATTTATTGGCGACGAGATGATTTTGAATAAAATATGTAACTAGTTATACTAAACTATAATAGGAAAGAGACGAGAGAAGTAGAATAATAAAGTAATTACAAACATACAAGAAAGTACGAAAAGGGTACAGGCAGAGAAAATAAAGGAATGTGATGCAATTTGGGAAATAATGCTATAATAATTCAATAATATGAAACGTTATAGCCACCTATCTCTTTTTATTTCTATTTGTAACCTTGGGCAATTGTCTTTTACCAGAGTGGCGGGTCAAACGAGGCCTTATGAGTGAAATTGCGTAGACGAAAACTTTATCGGTTCTTGTTAAATCGAATCAATCGCTCATTTTAACAACACTACCTGAGATTTTGACGCCGTTAGTGGAGTCCACTCTATTACAAGCAATCAGATGTGGTTTCCGCTTTGAGAATAACTCGATATCTTGATATTACTGCAGTATACCACGCGAAAAGGTTTGTTCCTCCGTCACCTACCAGCCCCTGACTAACTATACCAAAGAAAAAACAAAGAAACAAAAAACACAACTATACAAGATAATTTTTCATCTAGTATTAAAGAAATCGCAATTAGTGTTTTTTATAGTTTTTATTTCAGTAAAATTAAAATAAAACTAAATATTATAATCCTTAAATATAAGCGTGTTAAATAGAAATCCCTTTATCCGCTGTTTCCACACAATTTCCACATTTTTTTTTCATTCAAAGAATTTATAGAAAGCTCAGATTAAAGATTCCAAAACCCCCAAAGAAAATATGAATGAAAAAATATCATTTAATGAATATGATTAAAATAGTTGTCACTTTTGACAGCACAACCAGATTGATAAACGAAATGTTCAACTCTTGTATTTTCTTTATGTATAAAGGTTGTTAAGAAAGAGATAGATAGCGAGCTCTTGTTAGATAGAGGTTGAGTGAAGAGTTAGAGAGTTTGCGAGGGAGAAAAGAAGGGGAGAGAAAGAGGGGGAGAGAGAAACTATTTCTGATCATAGGAGTAGTATATAGTTTATTAAAACAATCAAGGCAGTATCAAGATTGTTTGACATATTTAATTTAGATGTCATCGTCCAACTACTGAGAGACCTATTGATTCTCAGAATTACTAATTTATTTTTAATCTACACGGTTATTAGAAATATATTTGATGTGCTTCGAGATATCAACTAAAGAACCGATATCAAAGTATTACACATTACATATGTGCTCCTGTCTGTTATATTGTTTCTTTTCTTTTTTTTCATTAAAGGATATTTACGTTTACGAGAGATTTTGCATATTAATAGCATTTTAAGACATAGGAATGTGCCAGTATTTTCATAAAGACAATGTTATACACACGGTAGATTCATATAGTTAACATGATAGTAGTTAATATACAGGATAGGATTATAACGTTTTAAGGATATATGGATATCTCATTATTATATAACTATTTGTTTACGGCCGTATCACGCTGAAAACACCGGTTCTCGTGCGATCACCGAAGTTAAGCAACGTCGAGCCTAGTTAGTACTTAGATGGGTGACTGATTGGGAACACTAGGTGCCGTAAGCGCTAAAAAAAATGGCGTTGGATGGCAGTATCGGTAGAGGGTCGGACGCCATGCTTTGACGCATAGAGTTACGGCCCTTGCCATTCTGAGTTCAAATCCCGCCGAGGTTAACTTTGCTTTTCATCCTTACGGGGTCGATAAAATAAAGTACCAGTAATACACTGAGTAATTGCTGGCCTTGTGCCTAACGTAGAAACAATTATTATATAACTATTTACAGAGAGAGTAGAGAAATTTATTACGTCTCCACGCTGTAAAATTAAGTTATTCCCAGTTCAACCTTTCGGGGTTAATAAAAAAAATATCACACATATGCTAGGACAGACATCTCAATGTCGATCTATCATATCGAAGATGTCGCATAAATTGCGAGAAGTTAATGAGGGACAAAGATGGCGTCTGTGTCTACAGGTGACTGCAATAGCCTCCTAAAATGATTAGTGAAAGCATGCTACAGGTTACAAAATGTATATAAGGTGAATATAGTTATATCTATCTACACAGGCACCTACAAATACACGCACATATACACACAAAAAAATACACACAAACGCATTTATATATATATATATGTATGTATATACTTAAACATATTTTATAGACTAGATAGACCGTAAAATCTGGCAAGAGGTGCAATCTTTAGTATCTTTCTATCTCATTGGCCATTTTCAGCCTTCCACCATCTTCCTTCCTGTACATTAACGATACAGGTAATATGAAATACACAAGCTATAAGGAATGAAGGGTTGTACTTTAAAGAGATTAGAAAATAGATATCCCCGATATTCTTCCTGATGTTCTAAAGGATGCACTATCTGTTTCCTTCGGTAACTTTCCAAGAAATATTTAGTGAAGCGTGGATGAAGTCATTCCATATATATAGTGTAAAATAGAAACGTTCACACACACCCATACACGCACACACACACTCACACACGTTCACACACACATTCAAACACACACCCACACACGCACGCACACACATATAAATACACACACAGAAACACAAACACGCATGTATCCACAATCTCTGTCTCTCATGTATGCCAAAAACTAAAAAAAAACTGTCACACTCACTGTCTCCCTGATACACGCACACGCACTTTTATCAATAATTCTTTCTACTTTAGGCACAAGGCCAGCAATTCCCAGTGCATTACTGGTACTTTATTTTATCGACCCCGTAAGGATGAAAGGCAAAGTCAACCTCGGCGGGATTTGAACTCAGATCGTAAAAGGACGTAACTATGCTGGAAAGCAAGGCGTCCGACCCTCTATCGATACTACCAATCCACCGCCACAATAATAGTAATAATGTTTTCTTTATTAACCACAGGGGTTTACACAAAATATTTCATTAACTATGCTGTAAAGCATGGCGTCCGACCCTCCACAAGAAATTCTAACATAGCTTGAAGCTCACGCATTTTCTGGTGGTGTTAGAAGGTTATATCGATCCTTCTCCTTTACTGGAAGAATGGAAGGCAAGATCAACCTCGGTGGGATTTGAACTCATCAAATACACAAAGCCTTTGTCCGACACTCTGATGACTCTGCCAATCCACCGTCTGATAATAATTGTTTCTACTTTTGGCACAAGGCCAGCAATTACCCAGGGCATTACTGGTACTTTATTTTATCGACCTCGGAAGGATGAAAGGCAAAGTTAATCTCGGCGGGATTTGAACTCAGAAGGGCAAGGGCCGTAACTCTATACGTCAAAGCATGGCATCCGACCCTCTACCGATACTGCTAATCCACAATAATAGTAATAATTGTTTCTACTTTAGGCACAAGGCCAGCAAATACCCAGTGCATTACTGGTACTTTATTTTATCGACCCCGTAAGGATGAAAGGCAAAGTCAACCTCGGCGGGATTTGAACTCAGATCGTAAAAGGACGTAACTATGCTGGAAAGCAAGGCGTCCGACCCTCTATCGATACTACCAATCCACCGCCACAATAATAGTAATAATGTTTTCTTTATTAACCACAGGGGTTTACACAAAATATTTCATTAACGACAGCACAGAATGTTACACACAGGTGTTTCTGAGTGTAAAAACAAAACAAAAAACGAAAACAAAGGAAACAAAGGAACATTCCTCAAAATGTGGGAGACTTCCGAGGGTCATACGTGCAGAAAGCGCACAAAAAGCTACGGTGACTCTGACCACCAGAAAAAGTTCCTTCTCCCATTTCTCGAACTCCAATCTACAGGCGCACATCTCTCTTCACCCTGATTTTTCCTTTCAAATGAAATTAGAAAACGTTAATCAGGGCTTCGCTGAATAGATAGTTGCTTGTCTTCAGCCCTTTCAAACGTGTCCACTACACGACCTCTTTTGCCATGGTGAGCAGGTAGTTAAACACTGCCTCTCCTTACCGGCTAAAGGAAGGCGGCGGGGTAGGTGTTTGACATAAATCCACAACTCAGCAATTCTCGGACAAACGTAGCGTGCGTGGCGGACTGTTTAGACGTCTTGCGCACATCTCGCGCAGGCCCGGCTTAAGGGTATTCCATACTTGTAGAGATTATTTTGCACTGGCAAATCTCTTCGGTAGCACTGCTAGGCCAGAAATTTCTGGAAACTATCCATGGGTCGTGGACTGAAAGTCCCTGGAAAAAGAGTGGCTAGTTGATGTTCGTCGACCCCTAGATATTCCTCAAGAGCGTGGTCGTTTTTACCCGCACCTAAACCTCTATTGAGCGCCAAAGTGGAGTTTCTGCAAATCGCACTGCCCGATTCCCTGAAGCCTGTGAGAGCGTGATAACATTTCATTTTCCAAACTCTCCCTCTCGGTCTTTGCTTGACCTAGGACTGCAACTCTGTCAAGGATACGAACTGTGGAAAACAGCGTCTTGCAAGCGTTCCAGTCATGGACCAGGACGAATCATAACGGTCAGTCACTAGTAGATGACGGATGCCATGTACGCGTTAGCCGCCTCTGCCCGACCTTCCAGCGATATAATTATCTCGGCCCATTTTTGCTTCTGTTATCGGTCCGTATTCTGCGAGAGTAGAGTCGATCAACTCAATATGCTGCTGCTTGACACAACTACGGTGACAACATTGGCATATGCTGATACAGATATTCCACATCGTAGTTCGCATGGGATGTACCTCAACGTCTCTCATCTGTATAGTGTACGACCCTGGCGAACCGAGCGAATAATGTTGAAAGGTCCTGAGAGGAAGTCGTTCATTCAAACCACTGAACAGATTAGGAATAATAATACTAATGATTTCTAATATTGGCACATATCTAAGCCTTGCAGTTTATGGGTAGCAAAAACTAGTTAAATTGCCCTCAGTAGTGGAATGGTACTTTTATACATCGATCATGGAAGCACGACTTTTTTTTAAATCTGGAACAAATACCATAAGGCGTTGTGTGCAATGCGCTGATGAATCTGGCAATTTGGCATCAATACGAGCAAGGAGATCCTATGAATTTCATATGGTTATACAGATGAATTACTTATCAACAAATCCATAACTCAAGGCTGCCGAAAGAAGAGCAAGGTTCTGAATATGGCAACAATCCATTACCTAATGGTGAAATGTGAAAACTTTAAACATAACTGGAAAAAGAAAGGTAATATGTATCAGTGTTAGTTATATTATTCTCAACTCAACGTTAAATATATAAACAAATATACAAAAAAGAAATAAACTAAAATAATTACTACATTTAGAATGTAACACCCGAAACCGAACATAGTTCGATGGTATATTTACTACGAATAGAATAAAGCAGAGGGCTTATGCAATGAGGACAATATTATGGAATATTCAATCTATGAGGTGAAACAGAAATTAAGAAAATGCTGACAATTTAACAAACAGAATATTATTTAAAAATATAAGACAAAGGAAAATCTAAACTTGAAACTAAACAATCAACTTAAACTTGATTGAAATAGAGAAACACAAATTATGACACCGACAGGAAACTCAGAATTCAAGGCTGGGATTAATGAATTGCTGTTATGGTGCATGAGCAAAATTATTCTTTCTAGAACCCAATAAAAGTATGTAATAAAATAAAATAAATTAATTTACAGTAGAATATCTGGTGGCCGAGAAGAAACAATTAATCCCATTGTTTCTAGTCAGAAACGTACTACACATCTATTTCCATCATAGTCAGAAACGTACTACACATCTATTTCCGAATCCTTAATTCCCATCACTGTCATCTGTAGTATAGCAGTTTTATAAACTACCACATGAAAAGAGGTGGTATAAACATACTATATAGAATGTTTAAAGAAGACAGAGTGACCGTTATGTCAATCTACACAAATTGACTGTTCGACGCAAATCGACAGCATGATGTTTAGAATGACTATCACGAAAAGAAGTGGATTTTAATTGAAGTATCAGTACTAACAAACGTCAATAAAGTTTCTTTAGAAAATGGAGAATTTATGAAAATATAAAGATGGGTAATCGAGTTAATTCAGAGACAATCTCTATAGTAACAGGTACAATGGCATGATTAAAAATCATTTACACAAATACTTAACAAGAAACTCGGGATTTAACAATGTGCAAAAAAGTTCATGTAATAACAATTCTAGGCACTGCACGCATATTAAGTAGATGAATATCATTATAATAGACAATACTATTCCAAAACAAAATCCTGTTCATACTCAAGGCCCTTAGAGATGCTCATGATTTTGCGGTGAAAGCACGCAATACAAAATACTAGAAAATAAAATTAAAAAATACTACCCTGCAAGACGGACGTGTTTGACATAGAATCGACCTGAAGATATATAAAGTTAATTGAATATTTTTTATATTTATTATAAGGATATTTTACTTGGATACTTGCTGTCAACACCAACATTGCTTATGGTAATTGAAATCTGGTTGTTTTCTAAAGATACGTGTGTGCGTCAGAGAAAACAAACAACAATATGAACGAAAGAAATGTCTATGCGACTAAACGATCATTATAAATATTCCCACATCATACAGATCAGTAATACATAGGCCAGGGAAACAATTATACTTAGATATTACTTGTGCAGAAAAAGAAATATCTGAGCATAACGAAACACAAATATCGTCACATGTGGACACTAGCGACACAAATATCAATAGTGGACATTAATTGACCAATTACTGAGTGTGCAAAAAGGGGAGATAATAACGTATTGTGTAATGTTGTCGACAAATGAAGTTATTTTGAATAAACTTAACAGTGATAATATTAACAGTGACAGATATATTACTTTTAGTGAGGAACATAATTACAATGTTAACAGTATAGATAGTATTAATACTGGACATCGTGTTACATTGTTGTACTATATTTTACAAGCGGTGAGTCATGTAAACTCTGTGGTTGCTAGAATTCCCCTGAATTCTGTACAGATTGTAACACGAACCTTAGGCTACAAGTATCAACAATAAAGTATGTAGTTGCCCGGGGAAACCTAATGTATATAATATGTACAATAGACAGTGATTTAGAGCACACATTCGTACATACAACTATTGGCAAATGAAGACTATATAGCATATAAAAAATATGAAGATATTCAAAATTATAATACACAAAGGTGAAGGTGATTTTGGTGATGTTTATTTAATAGCGAACTGGCAACGATGGGGGAAATGCAATGCCTTTTTCTCTTACACAAGATAAAACTCATCAATATTAATATATAAAAAAAATTAGAATATAGAATATACATGCGAAATAAGAGGGCAATTAATATTACTTCCAGAAAGTTTAAAATATATCCATCGCATACGGTAATTAATTAAGATATCCACAGTAATGAAGCACAAATGTAAACACTTGAATTTTTTTAAATGAAGCATTCGCATTAAAAGAGATTAAAATCGTATACCAATAATTAAATGCCTTTGAAACAATAGGCAAATAA
Organism: Eledone cirrhosa; assembly: GCA_964016885.1. Classification (NCBI taxonomy): domain Eukaryota; kingdom Metazoa; phylum Mollusca; class Cephalopoda; order Octopoda; family Eledonidae; genus Eledone; species Eledone cirrhosa. Next base: position 216,171,606 of record OZ024742.1, on the reverse strand, counting down.
TGTATAGGAAGGCACATCGTACATCATAACATTTGATAGAATCTGTACAAAAACATAAATATTTAATTCAGAAAAACCATGCATATACGTTATCTGAATATAACAGAAATAAAAGAGTATGTGGCAACAATGGGTAAAAGAATTTTCCAAAGAATTACAGAGTGTTCGAACTTCAGATTAACCTTAAACTATTTCGGAACCTTGAAACATTCTAGAAATTGGAAACTGTCAATCCTAGATAGTGTCTGCCTTCATCACATTCACTCAATCCAGATCAAGTAAGTTGACGCTCCTTAAGTGTTATGACATCAATGATAATTAGCTAAAGACCAATAGAGGAACTACTTAACTACTGCACCGTCATTTGCCAGCCATTTTTATACACTGCTCTCCAAGGTATCATACAACAGTATTATTGGGCACTTGCAGAAAAAACATCATGTAATTCCTGAAAGGCGGAAGAGGTATATGACCACCTGGTATGGAACAATTAAGAAGCTCGTTGTTTACATGAAAATAACACCTCATTTCGAGAACGTACCTGACTTTATAGACAAAACAAATTTGATTCGTTCCAACAGCAATTGTTTATACAAATGTTCTCCTAATTCCACCTGCCACAAATATTTAGCTTTTTATGCCTGCATTTCATGCAATTTCTCCGAATATTTTGTTTTTACTCTCAGTATATTCTTTTCGAAAGTTGTTCATATATGTTTGAACTTCTTTTTGTTTGTTTGTGGTTATGTGAATATTGTTATATTTAAGAGAGCATTTCTTCGTAGTCATCTTCATAAGCGGTATCTTCGCAAACACGTAAAGGATTTGGCTTTCCAGCCTGCGACCACCAAATACACTTTCTAAAACGTCTCTCAGCAGAATCATTGAGGGAATGTCACTAAAATATTCAAATACGACCAGCACCGGGAACAATAATCTCCCGTTTACTTTTGTGATTGGATGAATGTAAATTCTATAAATCTGTGTCAGATAATTAACTGATTAGGGAGCACGATAGATTATATCGAACTCTATATTAACTTCAGATCTACAACAAAAATGTATAATATATGTTTCAAAACACATTTAAAAGCTATTTTTAACGAGTATAGGAGTTCATTTAGTGTTCAATTATATTAACAGTTTTTAAAAAACATGGGCATTCTTGTTAACATTCAAAATTTCTATGCATATTATTTAAGATTTATCTAATTATTATTTCATATACAAAACTCTTGTTGTGATCCTAAAACCCTGACTAAAACGAATGATAATATTTATAACGTGAAACTGTATTTATTGTTGAAAACAAACTGTTAGACATCTGATGACAACAAAAATCAACAGCATATGAATAAGTCCTTATAATAAAAATAAACAAAAAACTATTCTTTAAAAGTCTCAATTTTCCTTGTAGCTGAAATGTTCTTTCATTTTCTTGTAGCCTCCTCTCATTTGTTGAAAATCGTTGTAAGGGATCGAAAACCGAAACATTTTCACAACAAAGCAGATCTCACTTTGAGACCTTCAAAATTGTCTTTCTGTTTCTGTTTATTTATTTTAATTCTAAAGAAGTAATAACCCAGTTCAAAGGACATCGTATTTGACGTTTGATTGATCAACATTTTCCGAATCTCAGATGAGAGACGGAGGGGCTACTGAATTTCTTGTAAAGTGATTTTACTTGAAAACACAAAACTTCACACAAATGAAGCCATAAAAAAACTGTTGAAAAGGAATAATAAACACTATGTTAAAAGACTCGATATAAAATTGCAAAAACTAAAACAGAATTAACAAGAAAATTGCGGGGGAAATGCTGATTATTTTTCCGTTGACGATGATGTTGATGGTGTAATGGTAATTATTAGAATCCTCATAATCATGAAGAGGGAGAAGGCGGATGTAAGGATAATTATGGTAACGATTGTGATAATGATGAGTGTGAGAATTATGTATATGGTAATGATGATCATGATGAACAGGTGAAAGAAGAAGAGGATTACTCACACGAATTTATGACTTGTATCGTTGCCATCTTTGTTTGACTGCGCGTAGTAATTTTATATATATATGTGGACGTATCCATTTCTTCATAACATTAGATTTGGAAATGGCCTATTCACTCTTACAGACGCTTAGCAGTTTTGCAGGTCTTAACTTCTAAATCACTTGTTTGTAAACAGAATGTATAGTTTAGCTTTTTGCGATGCAATCATTGTATCAAATATGATATTTTTACAAGTATGAAGAAATGTCACATTGTATAAATCATTTTTGTATTTTGTTTTTCTGTGGGATATGGGTAGGTAAAGAATTCCACATCATATATGTTCTTTAGCAATTCATTCTATTTTAGACCAGTTAGCCTTTACACAGTAAATTATCAAATTATTGCCTACATTTTAGAATACATTCTAGACGTTCTAAGCAGTCAACATGAAGATGTGTTTTATTCAAATGGAGCTCTTAACAGAGTTATTTCCTATATCCTGGGAATTTGATTGAGATACTTCCTTTACTTCCAACTTTTACTATGAAGGCCGATATTTTACATTTTAAATCGCCGTAATTTGCAAGAAAACCGGACAGTGCTCCATTTGCCATTACATCCAAATGAAAATGTTAAAAATAAAACTTATTCATAACAAAAGAGTTAACTTTATAAAATCAATTCGTGCATTGTACAATAAAATGAAATTTGTTCACGAATATATGTTACATAACGCTACATTTGTTTCATAATACAAACTTACAGCTCACGTTCAATTTTCAAAAGAATAACGTGAATGTGTGCCTCGAGAAAAGGAAAACAAATTATGAAACGCCTGAGATATTTCGCATATTTCCTTTAAGAAAATATTCAATTCAATTTGTCGAAATCTTCTCTGTATAACATCCTAGGCAGCTATATATATGAATTTTGTTTAAATTCCTTGGCAATTTGATATTAAATTTCGGTACCTATCACACTGATGACCACACGTTATACTGGGTGTATAATACACGTTATTCTATTAAGGTGAGACAGACACAATGACAATAACTACATACTTCTGGACATACGTATATCTGGGTAGAAAGGCGCAATTACGTTCTAGGTGGAGATCATTTGCTGCTCTATCATTGATTAACTTGTAGAGTAGTTATTACATTAAGACAGAATCAGTCAGAATTGGATATAATAGTATTAGTTAATAAAATATCTGTCAGTTAACAATGTCTGTAAAGCTCCATTAGATAGTCATTCATTTTCCATCTAATTTACTCCCCGTAAAATTATTTTAGGTTGACCGAATTCATACCAGCAATATTTATGTGAAACCCTATATATTTCTGTCCTAGTGTCATTTAAGATTAAAGGGGATACTAAATACAGAAATAGAAAAAAAATAATTTGTAGTCTCCGTTTCGTGATACTTGGAAGGAAATAAAGAAACGAGACACCAAATCAATAACTCAGTATTTGCCAAGAGAATGTCATTCTTAAAGGCATTAGAGCGTGTATAGAGGGAATAGTAACCGTGTATTAAGCGAAAAGGGCCTCGACAAACTAGGGTATAATACTCGTTTTACAGCGGACGTCATTCATCATTAGGTGAGAACAATAAAATGCGCTATTCTATTATATACAACTGAGACCTTTATGTAGTAGAAACGTTTTTAAAAGGATAGAAAAAACAACAAATCAGCGGCTAAAAAAATAAAGACAATGAACATTAAACAAAACATTAAAACAATGCTAGCCTACAATTTATGCGAATATAAATATATTTGAAAGTTTTCAAAATATTTTATATCTGAAGTTCTTATTTTAAGAGTAATTTATAGAATAATAATCACAGTATATGTATTTATATTTGTATAAACACACACTCCACTTTGCACACGCATATTACACTCAGTAGTTGTATGTATATATGAATGTATGTATGTATGTATGTATGTATGTACATATGTATGGATGCATGTGTGCATGTATGTATGTTTGTGTATGTATATATATATATATGCATATATATGTATGTATGCTTCTGTTTACATATGCTTGTGTGTATGTAAGAGAATTGACATAGAGAGCTCAAATGTAAACTATGTTGATTTAGAAGCAGCAGAATTAATCATGTTTATTTGATTTGATAAATTTACTTGTGAGGTCATAAATCCAGACAGCTTCTTATAAGTTCTCACCGATTACACGGATGCTTACGGTTTTGCGTTATGGAAAACTCTATATAAATGAAGGCTTGTTGACAGATTAAATCTCATCGACTGATTTGAAGTAGATGTTTCGGATATTTTGGAATAGAAAATTACTGTGAATTTTAAATTTATTACAAGTAAAGATTGCTGCATGACCTCTATGAATTTAAATTAATATGGTGATTTATGAATGAAGGTTTTGCTATATTTAACTTAGACTATTTGTTTATGAAATCTGTTCTATATTTTTGAAGAGTTAACTTAAAAGTTTGACCTGAGAAATTTAGATAAGGAGGAATTTATCACATTGTCTTCAGATTAAAAATATAAAAATATTTAAATTATGAATGCCGTTTATTTCGTATAATCCCCGTTGAAAAGAGATAACAGTAACATAACGGTTGTTTGTTCAGAAATCCTGGATTCAATTAAAATATAGGTAATATAGATGGTGAAATTAAATTATTGCTTAGGCGGAGTTTCCTATCCTGAACTGGGAGATACAGAGGAAGGTCACCAGTTTCTGACATATAACCGCAAACTTCCTGAAAAATAGATGGATTTATTGTATATCGAATGTAATAAGATTATTAATATAATTACATTATTTGTAATTTGTGTTGGAGCTCTGATGTAGCGATGTATATATAAATGTACGTATTATATATTAAAGTAACATACAGTATGTTATTTAAAAACATTTTGAAGGCCTTTCGCTATGAATTTATGTTACTGACTATGGTCACATACCTAACTTCAGCAAAAACGAAGGGAAATAACCGACGATAGTTTCTCACTGTTTAGCGTTTATCAAGGCTATATACCTTCCGTTCTTTCTGTGAGCTGTAGAAGCTGGATTCTTATAGAATATCTATTATGTTTATGAGCTGTTTAAACTCATTAACATACAGAGCGTTTGCCGACTCAGCAACAATTCGAAATTTGTGTTGGAGCTCTGAAATAGCGATGTATGTTTGAATGTCTGTATTGTATATTAAATGATATGCTGTATGTTTGAAGGCCGTTTGCTATGAATTTACTGTAGTAACTATAGTCACATACCTAGACTCAGCAAAAACAAAGGGAAATAACCGATGATCATTGTTCACTGTTTAGCGGTTATGAAGGCCATATATCCCTTTGTTTTTGCAGTGCGCTTTAGAAGCAAGATTCTTATAGAATACCAATCGGAGCTCCAAGAGCTAAAGCATTTATACACTAACAATTGTTTCTACCTGCATTGAGCCACATATACTGAGTTACACATATAGCAAATTCTGATTAGAACTCAATACAGGGGTCTCCAGCGTTTAATAAAATGCTTCTGTAGTCAACACAAACTAATATTTTAGTCAATACAATCTGATAAAACTTTAATTCTTTTAAATATTTTAACTATTTTCATTCAAATGTTCCTCTAGTTAAAATATGATGGAATTTAATAACCGATAACATAATTTTTATGAAGATATTTTCAACACACTTGACAGCAATTAAGTGCTATGGAATTATGAAATATTGAAGAAGATTCTAATGAAGTACAGAATAAATAATATAAAAACCAAGAAACATGAAACGTGGAAAATAGGTTAACAAGAAATTAAAGTTTTCATCCAAAGATATACTTTACAAATACTTTTACGTTGAAGAGAACTCATGAATGGATTATGGTTTATTTTTTGTCTAAAACGAAACACGTAGGCACCCACTATATTCTCTCTAGGTCTCAACAATGTAAAATATATGTTATTAATATTTAGCAGCAGCTTGATTGAGCAGAATTCTGAGTTTTCGTTCGGTAGAGGATAAGAGGATAGGAAACGGTTGAAACCTCTGAACACAGCACATCAAAGACTCGGACATTTCTAGCTTCTATAACGATTTCTGATTTTACGTGTAAAAAGTAATTTGGTATTTTGGTGAAAGAGTTAACTTATTAAATTCTTTGTTAATATGTTTCTTCCGAGAAGAAGAGCAGGAGAAGTTAAACGTCGGCAATGCTGAACTTCGCGCATGATGTTTAAATACATGAAATGCATTCAACATCCATACAGAGTCTGTCGGGTGAAGAAAAACGTGGAACTTAGAAAAGGAAACTATGTATAAGAGCGTAAAATGGAACCTCAATAGTTTTGCATTGTTAAACTTGTAGTACAGTAAGTGCTTATGTTCTGAAACAAAGTTATAAATAACCCAAAACGATGTTTAATAGATATTAGTTTTCGAAAACCAAAAGACAATGATTAAATAAATAAGTGAAAAAAAAACCAAAGCAAAAAGAAAAAAAAAACCTTTGTTCCTCGAAACATAGAAACCTATTAAGTTTCATAGGGATTGTTTCCAAAAGCTTACACCACAATGCACAACATAATTGTTATCGATAGTGAACCTTTGGCGACAGTCAGTCAAAGTGCTATATTTTATTTCCGAATTACACAGCAAATTTTATCGTAATAAAATTTATATATGTCAATGAATAATTGAAGTCGAAGACCGTATTTCAAGTCATTATTGGTGTCGATGGCGCTGGGATAAGCAGAGCGTGGTCGACATTTATCGTTAGCTATTTTCGGAGCCTGTTTTAGTTATATTAGTGTTACTACTTCGAATATATTAAGAAAGATATAAAATAGCTCGACTAAAAAATTAGATTTAAAATTAGAGTTAATCAAACGTAAACAAATTGACTTAGGTCAACACATTTGAAATCGACTATACCGGTTTAAATTGTTGTTTCGCTATTGGACAAATCTGATTGAACACGTTTATTTTAAAATGTATTCGATATGCAACTGATACGTATATCAGAGTTTAAGTTGTCCAATAAAATAATTTAAAATAGAAATATGTGACTTGCGAATATTTATTTGTCATTTCCAGCAAATTTATAGATTTTCCTTTGCTATCACATACTCACTTGAATGCAAACAATTATTTGATGTTCCAAAAGATAGATGGCGTTCATTTCTTCTTTTATCCAGCATTTTAACAGAATTCAAGAAAGCATTATAAACGTACGAACGTTTTTCAAGTCAACAAAAGAATGATATCCATTGGATTGAGTTCAGTGCATTATTGAGACTATTTTATTTAAAATAAACAACTGAAATGGGAGTTTAAACTCAGACCGTGGAAATACCAGATTCAGATAACAGAATGCATAAACGTACGTTTAAGATCTCGTGCCAGATTGATGATCCGTTTATTAGCTTTTGGTCGTTTTGTTTGAATTATATGAAGTCACTTAGCAATACATAATTCGAATACGATAAAATAAATAACATCACAATATTGTAATACCAGATTGCACGTGTGTTCTGCTACATAGTCACATAACCTAGTACAATTATCAGTGAAATTGCGCTGACATACAGTCTTAAATAGTCGACTAATTATATAATGTAGACCAGCATGCTACTAAAAACGCTAGATTGCCATAGCGGGAATGACTATAGTCTTCGGCCTGCTCTAGAATGTTTAACGTGAGACCAGACATACCAAAACAACATGGCTTTAAATATTACTGATAGTTCTTGTTGATAAATCTTCACGAAATGTCGACTTTGAAATAGATAGTCTAAATTCATCGAAGAAAAATAAGAAATTAAAGAAAAAGATTCACTAACAATATCGATTTGAAAAACAAATGTAATTCCAAAGTAACAAACACGATTTTTAAGTCTTCCGTCTGTTGTCTAACTATCTTCTCTGCATTTCTATTCAGGACAGGTGTCCATCGTAAATGTTTCATTAGTATATTTCCTCTTAAGAAGTTCTAATCAAATAATATCGGAAGAATAACACCAATTTAACAATAACAGGTTAAATGCATTTTTGCAAAAATGTCCGTCTATATATTCATATATATTCATATGATATGATTTCCAATTGTTGGCATCTTCATCAGAAATAATGATGTTATGAAGCAGTGTAGTTAGTTTTTAACTGAACATTTCCTTTGAAATATATTTTATTCTCTTCAATTCTAATATTAACATTGACTTTGATTTATACTTTGGTTTATTCATAAGTTATATGATGGAGGTATTCAAAAGAAACATAGCGTGAGGTAGCGTGTCATAGTCTATTAATTCAAACATTCTCTTATTACTAGTATTTATTAAAACGGAAGTCAAATGATAAATGATAAATGACTTGAGCTTATTTCATTGATGCTTATATGCATTTTCTCTTTCTAAATCATCATTTATAAACATAGACGATAACTTAGAATCAGCCAGAAATTTCGATGAAGGTGATGTTCAAATCGATTATTTTACATTATTGATTATAAAGAAGAAAAAAAACGGCCACTAATGAATGAGACATTTATAACTGATGCAAAGTGAAGAACTGAATTTGCAATTTTTTCCAAGTGTTCATTATTACATAAATATGTACACAAAAGTATCACCA
>OZ024742.1:216157661-216162787 GCA_964016885.1 Eledone cirrhosa | reverse complement strand
ATTATTATTATTATTATTATTATTATTATTATTATTATTATTATTATATTATTATTATTATTATTATTATTATTATTATTATTATTATTTTTATTTTCCCTCTTCACTCTCTATATGACAACACTCTTTTACTTTTCGTTTTAATTGTATCTCTCTCTGTCTAACGGCCTATCTCTCTCTTTTCCCCTCCTCTGTTTTTCTGTCGTCGCTCGCATAAGTAACACACACACACACACACACACACACATACACACGCTCAGACACACACACACACACACACGCAGAAATACACATACTTTCTGTCGTCTCGCATAAGTAACAATCACACACACATATACACACACATAATATGACATCAAAACAAAACACAGACACACACATACACATACACACATACACAAACACACATACATATACACAAACACACACATACACATATCTATACTTTATATGTATGTATTTTATGTAAGATCATTCCCCCTCTCTATAATTTAACTGCTTTAATCTCTCTGTCGCTCTTCACTCTGTATATGACAACACTGTTTTAGTTTCCATATCTCCCTTAATATATACAGAGAGAGAGAGAGAGAGAGAGAGAGAGAGAGAGAGAGAGAGAGAGAGAGAGGAGAGAGAGAGAGAGAGTCGAAAGGACAATGTGACACTGGAGGGTGTGTAGGTATCTTTGCAGTGGAGTGCTGGGGGCAGGTATACCTACCGAGCGCCAGCCGGACGGGCCAGTAGTATATTTATATATGCGAGAATTAAAGTGTAAAAATGGTGTAAGTTTTCTGGTAATAAGTAATATACTGTTAGTGAAATGCGTAAATATTCTCTTTGTTAAACTGATAAAATTGTTGTAAGCATTTAAAGCACGTATTATATATATCTCCTCTACTTCAAAAAACGACAATGTGTAATGAAAGTAAATAGCATGGTGCAAGACATGTCAGAGATATAGATTTGAGATCTATCAAATGTATGTCTGCTGCGGTTAATCTTTCTTTCCTTCTCTATTTATATTCTTTTTGATTTGTCTCACTCTGTACGTCTCTGATGTTTTGCCGAGAGAAATAAGACATCATTTCCATTAGTAGAGCCAGGTAATTTGCAAAAGATTGGAGTGCAACCTTACGAATGAAAATATTCTAGTTCGTTAGAGCAATCATCTTGTGAAATAAAAATGTCTTAAGGTTCGATGAGAGAAGACGTATAAATGACTTGTGAAAATGTAGATGAAATATGCATCCTGGAAATATGAGTAAAACCTATTTCCTTAAATTAATATCTGTTTGCAAAGTTCTATCCTAATTTTCACAGCTTTAGTCCGCACGGGTGGGGTGGCGGTGCGTCTACTAAAAGATTAATGATCCTCGTCGAAAGTAATATTAGCAGTGCTACAAAATCTAAATGACATGTCTGAATACTATTCTATATCCCCGTTTCCTCTCAAATATTAGACATGACTCTTAAATCAAACGAAAAATATAATATTCACCATAGACATTTGGTTGCTATCCAAGGTAATAGTTTCGGTGGTGGGTAGGTAAAAAGTTGACAATGTCATGAAAACGTCTCCTGTTTCTACAATATTTGAATTGGTAGAAATAACCAATAGGGGAGAGGATACTATGGTATACTGTTATTTATTAGGGAAATAATTTGCAAGTGAATTGCCCAGGGGAAAAATTGATGGAATTTTTAGAGCCTGAAATAGAATGATATGCGATATCTACCCGGTTCCTTGCAATCTGGGTTTAAATTCCTGTTGGAGGAAACTACCCTTTCTCCATTTCTAGGTCATTAGAATACAAATATGTTCAGTGTGATGGATTATTGAATATTTTACTTCCTCAGTATTAATGTCTTACAGCAATTGTCTAGCTCCTTTGCACAATTTATTTCATGGAGCCTTTAGCAGAGTTTCACCTGTTAGGATACGAACATTTCCCTGGTATATAGATTATTTTATCTCCTCTTCCCACGGATATCAGCATCTCAGAAGTATATTCTAGAAACGATAACGAATCAATTTATTTGGGAAGGTACAAGGATTCCTGAGTAATGGGAATTTTAATCAGTATCGTAAATTTGAAGAATATATACGGTATACAAAATATTTATAGAAGTAATTCTTGGAAAAAATAATACATAATAGCTACTATAGGCGAAAATGCTCACCCATGTGATGAATAACATGAGGGGTCAATAAATAAGGAATTCGAATCCACCCACTCACAGGCAGACGGACATATGTATGCTTGTATATATATATATATATATGAATGTATATATAATGTATTTTGCAATACACTGTATGCTTAATTAAAAGCATTTCGAAGACCTTATGCTATTGTTTTAGAGTAGTGACAGTCTCACTTACTTTAATTTTCAGCAAACAGGAGAAATCTCCTGTTTGCTGAAATTTAAAGTAAGTGAGACTGTCACTACTCTAAAACAATAGCATAAGGTCTTCGAAATGCTTTTAATTAAGCATACAGTGTATTGCAAAATACACTATATATATACATTCATATATATATAGCTATTTCAGAGCACCTATTCTAATTTTATATATATATATTTATATATGTGTGTGTGTGTGTATATGTGTGTGTGTGTGTATATATATATATATATGTGTGTGTGTGTGTGTGTGTGTGTGTGTGTGTGTATGTATGAATATATGTATGTATGTATGTTCTTCTTGTTTCAGTGGATTGGCAGTATTGGTAGAGGGTCGGACGCCATGCTTTGACGCATAGAGTTACGGCCCTTGCCATTCTGAGTTTAAATCCCGCCGAGGTTAACTTTGCCTTTCATCCTTACGGGGTCGATAAAATAAAGTACCAGTAATACACTGGTGAATTTGCTGGCCTTGTGCCTAACGTAGAAACAATTATTTTACAAATGTTTACTAATAGATTGTTAGCCGGTTTCTAACATACACTCATAGCTCTTTCATTGGGATTTAGACAACATCAACTAGGTAAATATATATGCTTGCTTGTGTGTGGGTATGTGCATGTGTGTATGCGTGAGTGTGTGTATGTATATATATCGGTGTGTGCGTGTGCATGTATGTATGTGATTGTATGTGTCAAAATGTATGCTTTGTGTTATATATGTACATGTTCATATGTTTTGTATCAATATATGTGTATATGCAGTTATTACATGTAGAATGTTTGGAACATTTTATGTATATATGCATGTATAAATATATATATGTATATAGTCTGTTTTACTTAATTTTGTGGATTTGTGTTAAGCCTGCCACCATCCCGGCCAAAATATTGTAAGTAAATATACGTTCCCGTTGGCCTCTGCGTAATCATTCATTCTTTGAGACTTTAGAATATTTGACAAACCTTGAATAACGTGGTTATTTGAATTAAGGAACTCTCATTTTTCTCCAAGTTCGACCACGCTGCTGTACATGGAGTTTATTGTATACTAGCAGTAAAGACTGGCGTTGCTCGGGGCTGCTTAGTAGCTGTGTTAAAGTTACAATGTTAAGTTCCTTTCTTGGCTTAAAAACTGTAGAGTCTACAGTGTAGACTTTCATGTGGTACTTTTGATTAATATTCCCTCAACCAACAGTATGCCTTATGAAGTTAAGAAAACATAACCATAACCTGAACGTTAAAACAAAAGAGGATGCTGGGGATAAAAACTGCACTTGTAATCTATTAATACAAATCGAAAATGTAAACACTGCAACACTTGTCTCAGAGAAAAACATCAGCGTAACCAAACTATCAGTTATTTTGAAACAAAGAAATTGGATAGACGTGAAAAACAAAAAAAAAAACGTTATCTGTCTGTGGTTTAAAATCATTGCTTCTAAATGAAAATCTCATAAGGCTTTATTCGAGATAAATGCTTTTTTCTTACAAAATATTTGCTTGTTTTACGGTGTATTCAAATAGGCTTGTTTTCAAGTAAAAATATTGTTTTAAAAGACTTTTAAATTGAAATGAAGCAAAATGGAAGCTTAATGTTGAAACTTCAAACGCATGAATTTTGCAGGTTAGAATTTTGCTGGTCCGAAAACTGTTCGCGTATTTTTGTACTTTTGCACGCGTTGTATATTCGTAACGTAAATAGATAGACGGTATGACGCCATAAAAGGGAAATAACTCGTCTCTCATCTCTATTTATACATTTGAACTGAAAAATCAATACATTACAAATTCGATGTTTGCACTTGGTGTGGGTCAATTTGAAAATCTGTTTGACCGATGTCTCCGCCGCACCTTCATCTGTAAGTGTAGCAATTTCACCGAAATTTGAATGTCCGGTTTAGGAGGAGATGTGTGCCGACCGTTTTAGTAGACAGACAGACAGACAACGTCAGTTTTATGTAGAGACTAGCAGTAACGCCCGGCGTTGCTCGGGGTCGCTCAGTAGCTGTGTTAAAGTTACAATGTTAAGTTTCTTTTTTGGCTTAAAGTCTGTCTGCACGACTGTCTGTCTGCACGCCTAACGAAATTTACAGATACATATATTTTAAATAAACTTATATAATTTTTGCTTTTTTTTACGAAATATTTGCTTGTTTTACGTAGTCTTTAAATAGACTTTTTTTCAAGTAAAAATATTGTTTTAAAAGGCTTTTAAATGGAAATGAAGCAAAACGGAAGCTTAGTGTTCGAACTGATGAATTTTGCAGGTCAAAATGTTGCTGGCTCGACAACTGTTCGTGTATTGTGTTAATGTCATTTTAAACGCTGAGAAAGCCAGCGTAATTTTTTTAAGACGCTCAATGTAAACAGAACAAAGGGAAATAACTCGTCACTTACGCTCAAAAATCGATACATTAGATTCGATTTCGTCACATAGGGTGGGTCAATTTGAAATATCTTTTTTCCGATGTCTTCGCTAGGGCTCAATGTACAAGTATAGCAATTTCGGTGCAATTCCGTCAGAGATTCTAAGAGGAGATGTGTGCCAAAAATCGATAGACAGACAGACAACCACAGCTTTATATATATAGAACAACGGGAAATAACTCGTCACTTACGCTCAAAAATCGATACATTAGATTCGATTTCGTCACATAGGGTGGGTCAATTTGATTTTTCTTTTTCTGATGTCTTCGCTAGGGCTCAATGTACAAGTATAGC
>OZ024742.1:216147661-216155161 GCA_964016885.1 Eledone cirrhosa | reverse complement strand
TATATATATATATATATATATATATATATATATATATATATATATATATATATATTTATATATATATATATATTGTTATGCTTTGGGAGGATCATGTTGCCAATAAGAAACACACGCTCCAGTTGCTTTCACTTCAATTTATTATAAATTAAATTTATAAATTTAGGAATTTATAAATTTCGGGTTGGTGGGTTGGTTCTACAACCAGACGATTGTTCATATATTGTCAAAGTTCTTTCGTTACACATTATTTGACCTCTTCAGTGACTGGGGATTCTTTTCTTTGTTTTTGTGCCTCTTCTTTTTTCTGTCCTACGCCATCTTGTTTTTGTGTGGGTTTCAACACACGTTTTCAGATAAAGAATCTTGCTAAACAAATTCAGAAACGAAATATATATATATATATATATATATATATATTATGGAATACTGTTGGCTTCTTGCTACAATAATTTCTATACTTCTCATTTAAATATATATATATATATATATATATATATATATATATATATATATATATATATATATATATATATATATACATATATACATATGTGTTTGTATACAGAAACAAACACACGCAGACAGGCACACACACACGTACACGCACGCATGCACGCGCACACACACTCAGACCCAAACACACACACACACACACACACACACACACACACACACACACACACACACACACACACACACACACACACACACATATATATATATATATATATATATATATATATATGTACATATGTACACAAAATGAAGTCACTGCAGCGTTAATATGGTAAAGAATGAATCATATATGTCCTGATGTGAGACTTCAATTCACATGTTGTCAATGACCACTTGACATGGAGCGGAGTGATTGGAAGGAATGGTTCCCAATTCCGATCTGAATACGAATGGAGAGGCCATACTAAACTTTGTCTTTGCAATGGACTCTCAATTTTGAATACGGAGACATCCATAAATATACATGTTATAAGTGAATCAGGGACGGAAATCATTAATTGATTGTGTTATTGTTTCTGATCTCTGATTCTGTGCTGGGTGTTTTTGTTAAGAGAGGACCTGTGCTATCAACCGATCACCATCTAGTTATCTGCAACTTTTGACTACCTAATGCGAAGGAAGCCGACAATATTGACAGGTTCAGGGCGACTACCGATCAGCAAATAAATAGTTCTGGCAGACCAACCACCGACTTCATAATGAGAAGCTCTCATCCACAAATGCTATCAAGAACGAGTGTGGGGTTCTCCACTCTTCAGTGAGGTGGATGGAATACTTTGCTGATCTCTTAAACCGATTACAACAGCATTTTCCCATGTACATGAGGTGCATAAAGAAGCAGTGACTAATCTCTGAGAGGCTAAGGTCACAAAATCAGTTAAAGAGCGCAAATGTGGCAAGGCCGCTGAGTAAATGGAATCCGGCCCGAGATGATAAAAGGCTTAATAAAGAAGGTCTTTTCTGGCTGAATCGTGTGTGCCAGGTGACCTAAGCAATGGCAATCAGCTTCATAATCCCAATTATCAAAGTAGAAGTCAAGAGAGCTTATCCCAGTAACAGAGGGATATCCTTCTTAAGCCTCCCTGGTAAAGTCTATGCTAATATTTTCTGTCAAAGAGATGGAAAATATTGTGGAGTCGAAGCTAGCTGATGAACAGTGCTGTTCTCGCCCCGGACTTAGCATAGCCAACCAAATATTGACACCGTGGCTGGTCTTCGAGAAATCGTGGGATAGAAATTGTCCACAGGTGTATTCTTGTTTTGTCGACCTTGAAAAGGCAAAGGACCGCGTTCCTCGGTACTTGCTGTGGATGGTTATGCAGGAGTATGGCATCTATGGTCGGCTTCTTGCTGCTCTGATGTCTCTATAAGAATGCCTGAGTATTTCTGTTTGGATAAATGGTCCTAAATCGAAACCATTCTATGTAGGAGTCGGAACGCACCAAAGGTACGCACTGTTCCCTTTCCTGTTTCATTTTTACATGAACAGGTTTGATATGCGCCGCCGAGTTGGGAATGGGATCACAAATGGAGGGGGTATAATTAGTTGGTTTGAATTTGCACAGGATATGGTGTGACTTAACTCGACAGAAGACGATCTCCGACATGGACTTGATAGGTTTGATGCGAAATGCTGAATGGCTGGAATGAAAATCATGCTGCGAAAAGCCGGTCGTACTCTCATAATAGAAGTAGAGAGCAAGGCATGAAAGTGAAATACGCTACCTTCAATTATGTATTTATGCTAACCCTTATCTATGGTCATTGATCTTCGATAATGACTGAAGGTATACGATCGAACATACACACGGCCGAAATGGGGTTCTCCCGAAGGGTCTTTGGAGTAGAGTCACGCGATAGGGTGCATAGCTCTGTAATCGGACAGTCGCTCCAGGTAGGGTTCTTACTTCTCCGAATTCAGCGATCATCGCTCTGATATTATGTGTTTAGTATGTGTCAGGAAGGATCGGTGAATAGGTTTTATTAGCAAAACCAGCCGGCAATAGATCCAGACCCCGTTCAAAAAGGTTGGATAACATCCATGATCTTGTCTGGTCCCACTTGGGGATGTAGCCGGATCAGTTAGAAGGGGTGTTTGAGGTCTCTGAACCCCTACGGTCACCTTAGGAATAAGCAGACGAAGAAGAAGATATATATATATATATATATATATATATATATATATATATATATATATATATATATATGTATATAATATATATATATATATAGAGAGAGAGAGAGAGAGGGAGAGAGAGAGAAAGAGATAGATAGATAGATAGAGAGGGGCGAAGTGGGTAAGACTGGAAGATATATTTCAAAATTCTTTTTATATATCATTTATGTTTTGTTTACAGGCTTGATGAAGCATGATATAAATTTATCAATAGTGTGAGCCGTTATGCTTGAGACGAAAGCAAAAGATTCGTAGGTTTATCTTTTATTCGCCTGTCAAATATATCGAAAATCTTATACCTTTACCGACAAATAGACAAGGCATATACACATAATTCATTTATATTATATTATATTACATACACAAACCGACAGACACACACATATATATATATGTATATATGTATATGAATATATATATGTATATGTGTATATGAATATATATATTTATTTATATGTATATAATTTTGTATATATATATATATATATATATATATATATGTGTGTGTGTGTGTGTGTGTGTGTGTGTGTGTGTGTGTGTGTGTGTGTGTGTGTGTGTGTGTGTATGTGTGTGTGCGTATGTGTGTGTGTGTGTATGTGTGTATGTGTGTGTATGCATCTGATACATATATATATATGCATATGAACATCCCAGTTTCCATGCATGGTATTACTAAGCATCTTAGAAGAGTAGGAGAATAGTGTGTCAGAAAAGTGGGGAGCGATATATATTATAAAACATGTTACAATATAATCTAAGTCACTCTAGATTGGCTTTTTTCGGAGTAGTTGAATCGGAATGTATTTGATTAATTGTAATTTAATGCCTTTAATACGACACCCCATGAAACCGAAGGTATTTCTTATAAAAACTGCTTTCATGCTTGAACCTCCTACCGTTTTTTGTATAAAACCTTTCTTAGAATCTCACTAGACAACGTTTTCCTTTCTAAAATGTTATGTATTGATTTGAATGAAAAATCATTTAACTTGTAAGAGTTTGAATATTCATGTAGATGCTCCTACTTAGCCTTAATAGATGACGTAGTAAATTTTCAAGCCAGGTACTCATGGAGATTTTATCGGCCTACTAGATATAAGGACCAAATATCCCTTAAATCGTACCATATTTGTAAACACAAATGTGCATCAAATAATATCAACATTGGATATGCCCATGTCTAGAATGCTTTTGATAAACGTTTTGCCAATCAAAAACTACGAGATGATTTCTGAAACTTAACATTAACATTACTGAACTAACATTTCTTTATCCGCTTACATTTTCTGACAAAGCCGTATGGCTAAAGATGTCGTTTCACAACTAGGTAATTTTGGTCTCAATCTCATTGTCATCTGTTGTCTGCCATAGCCATTAGATAGCCAAAGCAATATGTTGTAATAGTTGTCTGACTCAAACTATGTGAGAAAGTTTGTTTTGTTTGAATAGATCTAAATCACCACGCGATGGGCAGCACAACCTGGCGTTTCTGTACATTCAATGACATGTGCCTTGATACACCTATTTAGAATAGGTCTATGTACAGAGGATAAATACATCCGTTCAGTCAATTTGGGAGCAGGTTCGTGGGCGCTATCGTAATCGTTTTTCTAATGAGAAGGCCATGAAAAACATAGGAGAGAGTTCAAATCTAGCTGATGTCTCATGTGCTGTTTATACATTCTCGATCGATAAACTAGTGCACTAGGTTCATACAAACGACTATATTTCATATCCTCCACAAACATTATCCTGATTCGTTGAATAGGCAAAACATTTGCTGCTTTTGTTTTTGATTGTTATATTCTCAATTTCTACTCCACCTTGTTCAGATACACGTTTCTCGAAAACAATTTAAGTAATGACTTATATTTATAGAGAATGAGTATTTAACCTTTTTTTACAATTGTTGAAGTTGTGTTGTTCGATCTGCACTTGCATAGATCGTGTAGCATTGGTTTCCCAATACTTAAATAATAGATTATATTAAGAACAATGAACAAACTGGCAATATTAGTGAGGAAAAAAATAACGCTGGGGAAAAAAAAGAAACCGAAAACGAAATAAATGGAGGTTACATACGATGATGTCATTGAACTATTTCTAATTGAATATTATGTGAAAGGATTTAACTGACTGGCTGTATTTTAATTTAAAATACAATAATGTATTGGCAATTTCAACTTTGTGTAATACATTGACGCCATATTATAAGTGCTTAGGAACAAGACAAATTACTGACACACACACACTCACACACACTCACACGCCCATAAAACACAAACAAGCAGTGTGTAAGTGTTTGTTTATGCATGTTTTATAGATATGTTTTCGATGGAGGAGTATAATTGAAGGTTGTATTTCCTATTTATCATAACATGTGGTTGATAATACATTCTGCAGAGCTTTATATGGAATAATATACGGTTCAGTAGAAAGCTTGTTTCCAGCGCTATAAATCTACATGGAAAAGCTGTTTATCTTAGCCAAAGATTCATTAATTTGACAATAGATATTATTGCACAGAACACATTTATTCACCTCCAAAACTCACTTACTTGTGCACTCAGAGCAAATACTGTAGAATTGATATCGAAGAAATTCTTACGCTCGAAGTAATATTTCGTTTGAAAGGAATATTAACTCGAATCAGATAATGAATATGGATAAGAAACTGTATGAAAAAGGACATCTTTGTAGTTCCTCATGTGATGCAATAAGAATAATTGTTGTATTTCGCTTCTCATTTGTCTTACAGATAACGATTATAAAGAATGTAAACGCGAGACCATTACATTATTCTAATGTCTCATGAAAAATGCACAGCTGTCGATATAAATATAAGATTGAATAAAAATATAAATAGTGCATCCGATGAAAATGCTATATATATATATATATATATATATATATGTGTGTGTGTGTGTGTGTGTGTGTGTGTGTGTGTGTGTGTGTGTGTGTGTGTGTGTGTGTGTGTGTGTGTGTGTACTCGTATCTCTCTTTTTTTCCTTCTCTGCTCCTCCATCTCTCTCTTATTGTCTATCTATGTGTCATCTCTTATTGCTCTTATGTACATTAAGGGTTTTTGTCTAATCTGATTCATTGCTACGATCATCATAGTAGCCGGGTGTTTTATTTTTATTTCTGCGTTCGAATTCCCTTAAATTCTATGAAATATATACATATGCATATACATAAATACATACATAAATACATACATGCAATCATAGATGCAAAACATACCCCCCCCCCCAATATATATTTGTGATTGCATATGAATGCATAACTGTACCAATGATTGCGTAAAGATCAGACGAAGTCACATGCATAACCATGTAAGAGAAATATATATAATGCAATAAACAATTATAAAGATTTAATCCAGTCTTAACTACCATTATTATATATATATATATATATATATATATATATATATATATATATACGGCCCGTTTTCATTTTTCTTTTCAATTTGAAATATGCCTAACTGTTCTCTGAGAATAGGCAGAACTAGCTTACCTCCCCTTTACTGTCACGTGACACCGAAAGTTGTGTTCACTACTGTGAATTCACACCAGGGAAGTACGTCCGTAGCTGACCTGTTGCAGCGTTACACATAGGCTAATTCCCCAATGATGGATTTGCTCTTAGCTAATTACGTTATGCTTAATATCCTTACCTAATTTGTGTGCACGCCACTTCTATATGGACTATCACCAGCAGATGAAATGACAGAAACTATTGTATTAGTCCGGGGCCTGAAAGTTTCTACCGACACGAAATGGTTTTTCTCACTATTTAACATATTGTTGTACACACTGTTTCCAATTGATTGATATCTTAAGGATACTGACAGATTGTGAAAGCGATCGAAAGTTTATCGGTCCTACTCGTTTCAAAATTGTTATTATAACACTCACACACACACACACACACACACACACACACACACACACACACACACACACACACACACACACACACACACACACAATATATATATATATATATATATATATATATATATATATATATATATATATATATATATATATTGGAAAATGAGTGAGATCCTTGGTACAGTTAGGTATATTTGAAAAAAAGGAAAAGAATGACTTCATTTGTAGTTTTAAAAGGTTTGATTTAATTTTATATTATTATAACATTAAGAGTTGGTAGATCTAGTAAGTTCTTTGTTAACTTCGGTGGGAAGAATTTTAAAGATTCTTGGTTTACTTGGGTTGGAGAACTTTCTCTTGTGTTGAGATGTGTGACTATATATAAGAGAGATTTTGGATGTGCCTGGAGTGTGGGTGTGGTATTAATGAAGATGAAGGTCTGGAGGAATTAAAGCATACATACACACACGTACACACACACACATACACATACATACATATATACACTCAGAAAATGGTGAGGTTGCAAGATATCTTGCAACCTCACCATTTTCTGAGTGTATATATGTGTGCTTGTGTATGTATGTGTGTGTACGTGTGTGTGTGTGTGTGTGTGTGTGTGCGTGTGTGTGTGTGTGTATGCTTTAATTTCTCCGGACCTTCATCATCATTAATACCACACGCCACACCCCAGGCACATCCAAATCTCTCTTATATATAGTCGCACATCTCAACACAACTTGATCTCAGTTTGACAATCGCCACAGACGAATGCGAGGAAATTCTCCAGCCCAAGTTAACCAGGAATTTTTAAAATTCTTCCCACCGAAGTTAACAAAGAACTTACTGTATCTACGAACTCATAATATTATAATATTATAAAATTAAATGAAATCTTTTAACACT
>OZ024742.1:216135161-216137661 GCA_964016885.1 Eledone cirrhosa | reverse complement strand
TAAGCGGTGTATAAACGAACTAGTCCGTGGCGTAATGTACGATTCAGTTTTCATTACAACTCTTCGCCATTTCAATTTCCTCACACTGCTGAAATTATATTTGTCAGGCAGTGGATTGTCAGTATCAGTAGAAGGTCGGACGCCATGCCTTGCAGCATAGAGTTACGCCCTTTTACGGTCTGAGTTCAAATCACACCGAGGCTAACTTTGCCTTTCCTCCTTACGGGGTCGATAAAATGAAGTGCTAGTAATGCACTGGGATAATTGCTGGCCTTGTACCAAAAGTAGAAACAATTATTTATTTGTCTTCTCTCAATTTGTTAATCCAACAAGGTATAGGGATCTTTAGTAAACTATGAATATAAATAATTAATATTTTTTTCTAACATTAGCACAGGCCCACGACATTTAATGAATTGTCTCATCCCAATTCTTGATTAGCAATTATTTTATCGAGCCTGGGTAAAGAGAAGAAACGTTGACGATGAAAGGATTCGAAATGATGAGTAACTAAATACCGCAAGGCGTTTTATGGGAGGCTTTCATAATTCGACTAGACTACTGCATTTAAAGAAACAATTAATATTCATTTCATTTAAGGAGAAAAAACAATGGAATTTTGAGAATTGAAATATATACTTTTTTATTTTTTCTGGATTCAGGCATAGGACATGGGCCAAATTGGAGTGTGGGAAAAACTTTGGTGATATCTATCATAATTATGTCATACATTGAAACCTGCTGGAAGTATGTGATGTATGTAAACAATTCATATTGCATATTAACGTACTGACCATCCAATTAATTGGCGTAGTAACAAGTTACAATTCGTGGCACATTGTCGCTCACAATAGTTGCAACTCTTGGAAATTACTCCAGAGTATATAATGTTAAAGATAAAAATGTATATGAGTGAAATATGGTACGTAACAATGTTTCCCGCTTTCTCTATTAAGAATAGACGATTTATATTGAAATAAGATTTATTATTCGCAAACATTTATATATTTTAAAGAAGATTGCAATCACCGTATTGATACAAGAAACAAAATTGATTCTCATACTACTAATAAAACCGCACACGTACATTTGTATTAACAATTCAACCTACAGATATGTATGTTGTGATTCAGAAAAGGAAAAGGTAAAAAAGGAAAAGAGTTTTCGGGTACATAGAACAGGCATACCTTTAGACTTGTTTCTCGCCAATGATTCTCCGATAAACATCCTTATTATTTGAAACTAAACATCAATCACAGTGTCCTTACAAGTCTGGGACAGCCTGTAAGATAGGTGTTATTACATTAATGCACTGGGTAATTGCTGGCCTTGTGCCTAAAGTAGAAACAATTATTTCTTCTAATAAACGATATAAACAATCCAACCGTCTATAATTGCTATCAAATTTGCGTGTCTATATTTGACGCAGAGAAAGGAGAAACAAGAGAGACATAATAGCAACATGTTAACTTCTACGTCATTGTTACTTTTGTCAGGTTCCCTGTTTACTTTAGAGAAACCCACCCCAATCAATTATTACAAATAAAAACACATTTTATATACTTGGCATCAAAGTAAACATATAAGCTTTTGACTAGATTCTTTAGAGAGAAAATAAAGGTTAATTACTTTCTTGCCGTGTTATTTGTATTAAGAGTGTTTAACAAGTTATCTAATTTAGAATATTTAGATTGGCGATGAAAACATAAATCTCGGTGACACTTGAAGTATATTTAGATCATGCCAGTACACAACAGAGCCTGTATAGAAGATCCCTGTGTATATGTAACAGAGGGTGTAAAGAGAATACTAAAAGTATTAACCGTAAACACCTGCTAATATATACATACATACAAACACACACACACACTCACACCCACACACGATATATATATATATGTGTGTGTGTGTGTGTGTATGTGTGCGTGTGTAAACCCATAAATTGCCTAAATATAAACTCAATAAAATTGACACAAAAAACACTATCCACGAACTCAAGAAAACGAAATCTAAGAAAATGCACAGAAACGCCCTCACTAGACATATAGCACACAACACAAAGTAAAATCAATGACGTCCTTAAAACTATACCTCAAAAAGCTCAATCATATCAACAATTAGGTGAAAGAAATTACAGGTACGGGTGTGATATACGCTATCATAATTCCATCATAGCACTACGTGGTTTCTATACTTTCCTGTAGCGACCAATGCTCCATTACATAATCGATAGTGCATCCACACAAATATAGAAAAACCACCAGAGATGATCTGATACACACAGCGAAATAAACTGAAATAAACTTTCTTGCTTCACCAGCCGATACATGCAAAATAGCATCAAACAAGGTTACTGCCAAACTTTCAAAGATACTATCTCCAAACTTTTCCATTAACTTACCTAACAGTAAACCGAAACGAAATTTCTGCATATCAGGACAATATATCAGTCTCGTAATGACGCTAGAAATCGCACCGATAAAACCCACCTAGAGCAATT
>OZ024742.1:216112661-216130161 GCA_964016885.1 Eledone cirrhosa | reverse complement strand
TTAGCTAAATTTGAAGCTGTGATGTTATGTGCAAGGTTAGGAGTCGTAGAGTAAGAAATAGTATTTCTATTAAACATTTTACTATATTTATGTGTTGCGGGAAAATGCTTCGTAATAAGGGAAAGAAATATCTTAGCTAATGGTGTGGCCACCTCCATATTATATGGTGGGTTATACCAACAAATACGACGGGATCTATTTCTTCTAGGTCTATTTTCGTATTCTGTATATGCTACCTTATCGACAAATCCACTCCGAGCAAGAGCTTCATTGTAATAAGTGGAATGGTCGTTGAAAATATGCTCGTTAGTAGATAGACGGGAATGCCTCAACGAAACGTTTCTTACCAGGTTCTTGGTTATGCTGGCAGGATGGTTGGAATGCTTACTTATGTAATTAAGCGTATCATTCGGCATTCTATACGGGTAATACAACCCATTCAATAAATTGAGGGCAACGTCGAGGTAATTAACGACCGAGAGATTGGCCTCAACCTGTATAGAGAGGTTGAAGCCGCTAAAGAAGGCTGTGAGTTATTTTCTGAACCTGTCGCAAGCACGAGGTCCGCACTTAGTCATGGTCAAAAGACCATCATCACTGTACAAACCACCGCCCGCGTTGGGGAATTCGTCCTTGGGAGAGAAAAGAAGGAAAAGGCCGATAAGATCAGTAACCTCCGCAGAATTGCTGACGCCCATACTCACGTCGAATGGGGTACTATTGGATTTTTTAATCCAAATAGAGTCGTCGAAATTAATCACCGACTTACGGGCATTGAGGATGACATCAACTTCGAAATCCTTAACCACTGTGAGTGTTTTAGCGAAATTGATAGCTCTAAGGAGAAGTGGTAAAGTGATGGAGGAGTAGTAATTGTTGATGTCAAATTGGATAAAACGGCAATGTTCCTTGTTACATATGCCGTTGAACCAATCAATCACCGCGAAAGAATTGTTCCACAGTGCAAGAGGGGCCAGACTTCTAATTTCAGGTATAATTCTATCAAGAATCGTTTTACTAAGTCTACCTAAATCGGATTCGTAGGGTTATATATATACATTTATTAAAATAACAGATTAAACTTTAATCTGTTATTTTAATAAATATTTGCTCTACGGTTCTTATATATTTGATATATAATTATCCTTATCGAACCCTCTTTGGATTTTAGTCTTCAAATTTATTATTATTACTATATATATATATGTGAGAAAAACCACAGATCCTCCACCTCAACTATACTTTTAAAAAGCAGAAGAACTGCGAAACCGGTAAAGGAACCAAATAAATATATATATTTAAAAAAAAAAAGACTGCAGTTGCACTTTCGATTTCATTTTTTTTCCTTATACTTTCACTCGTGTAGGACACCTCGGTTATTTTTCATTTTGTAAAAAAACCTCACTTTCTAATATATATATATATACATATATATATTTATATATATAGGTGTGTGTGTGTGTGTGTGTGTGTGTGTGCGTGTGCGTGTGTGTGTGTGTGTGTGTGTGTGTGTGAGAGAGCTGGTTCAGGTCAGCTTTGTCATGAGTTTTGAATAATAGTCTATGACTCAAAATTAAAAAGGTAAATACTTATGTCCCGTATCTCACAGATTTTGACATAAGTGTTTGTTTATGATATTTTGTGCGTCGTAATATCGAGAAATTTTCAAAGCCTTGTGGATGCCTTCATTCTACCAACATTAATTTCACTTATATGGCATATACATTTGGACCAGCAATAATCACATGAACAGCACAGATATACCATGGGAAATAACTGTGTGCATCCTATCTTTAATACATGATCCTTTAAATATACTAGCACAGGCCCCTACTCATACAGCAGACATTGAAAGCAAGAATACTATATTTATAGAGGTGTGTATATGGAATACCGTTTCGAGAAGAGTTATCTATTTCGAGATACATTAACGCTCGGTGAAAAACACCCAACCTGGCGTAGAGCAGCTTGATGTTGGTAAACTCATCGAAACTATACACATGATGATACAGTTCTGCGCTCATTGCATTCCCAGTCAAATTGTTCAATGTTTACTTGGCGCCACTCTACCTTTAAACGATGGCAGCAATAAGATTTTGTGCTTTTTTGTAGTAGCAACAATTCTGTAGAATCCACCAAATATCACAACTCACATTATGACAAATGTGCTTCAGCGAAAGAGGTTCCACGGAAGGGGGAATTAAGCACTAGAAAAAGGAAATGCATCAACATGAAAGCAGAGTACAGCAAAACATATTTAACCAGCGAAAATAACTGTATGAGACGTTGGGCAAGTAATAGTTGGGCAGTTATTCCTTAGCTCTTTAATAAATAGGGAAGTCGAGTTTACAATATCTCTTTACCTAAAGAAATGAAGATATCGAAAACAACTTCCTTCAAATATTTGGCGGCGAATAATGCATAGTATGTAGGTGGAATAAGGTTACCTTCCACCTATTACTTCTCTTCTATTTCGCGGTGGCTATTGAGTTATTTATATTAATTAACTTCTTTGTATAGATAGTTCTAGTTTTGCTTTACATGATTTAGGAGGCTTGGCTAGGGACACATACGAAACCTACCAATGGTAGTGGTATTTAGCTCTCTTAAAATATGTATTATAATTATTCGGAATTAGCCTAGGTGCGTTACTAGAAAAATGTATAGTTAAGCCAAACTGCTATCACGTATCTATGTATGGCGTGAACTTTTGCGTTGGATAAAACTGTTAAACCGTCATTACTGTACTATATGAAGTGAAAAGAGGTTCGCTTACTGATAAATTCAAAGGTGAACAATAATCAACCACAGCCACACATCACAGATATATCTTGAAACATTCATATATACATACACTTTCAGACAGCTTTTTCTTCTTCGCCTACTTAATCCTGGTTGGATCGTTGAAGCAGTGTCATCTGACACAGCTTGCAGAGCCACCTATATGAATCAAGACCATCTAACGCTTGATCCATCTCGCTCATCAACCGAGACCGGTCGAGCTCATAGATATTATTCAACAATCTTCCTCGAAGGAATCCTCTTGTTTTCAGTCAATTGGCTTAAGTTTGTAAAATGTATCCAGCCATTCTTTCCTTAGATATTCTAACACCATATCCGTAGTAACAGAGCTGCCATCTCTATATTTGGAGGTGTAGTGGTTCTATCAGAAGCGACTGGTCTCCGAGCTACGAACACCCAATATTCCCACTGCATGTAAATGTAATTGAAATCACTATTTCGTCATCTGTACCCCCATTCCCATCTAAATATATATATATATATATATATATATATATATATATACATTAATTTTTCCCATATATATATTTCCACTCTTATTTTGTATCTACATTTTGCTTTTTATTCATGTGATAGACGAAGATATTAACTAATCATTTGTTTTAATTATTACGAAATAAGGGTGTTCGATTGATCGGGGTTGGGTGGTGTGACTAGGCTAGTTTCGTTGTGTTTTGTGTAGTAGTTGGATCGTGAAATATCTTCACATTTGCGCCTGAGCAAAGCTGTGGAGGAGAATTAGTGCTCACAAGGGAACGGACGAAGTCTTAAAGAAAATCATCTTTGTCCTTTCCCTTGTCGTTTTAATTTGGTTTGCCTTGGGAAATTAACCTTATCATGTAAGAAGATGCCTGATGATATCATGGCACTGTTTAGGGAGAATCGCGTGGTCACTGTCGTTATTGAAATATGTATCAGAGCCTTATCAATGAAGGACTTTAACATCGAAAACTATTTCGCATGTTCTTATTCTCTCTCTCTCTCTCTCTCTCTCTCTCTCTCTCTCTCTATATATATATATATATATATATATATATATATATATATAAAGAGAGAGAGAGAGAGAGAGAGAGAGAGAGAGAGAGAGAGAGAGAGAGAGAGAGAGAGAGAGAGAGAGAGAATAAGAACATGCGAAATAGTTTTCGATGTTAAAGTCCTTCATTGATAAGGCTCTGATACATATTTCAATAACGACAAACATGCACACACATACGCACATATATATTGTTTGATTAATAAGTAGTTAGTTATGCATATTCAGTCTCCAATTAATTAAGAATGGTGTAACCTTGTAAAAGCACGCCACGTAAATAATTCCAATCGTGATGTGGGTTCATTTGAATATTACAGAACCTAAATATTCATTGGTGGAAGCACGTGGCCTAGTGGTAAGAGTTTTGGACTTACGATCATAATGTCGTGGGTTCGATTCCTAGGCTGTGTGTTGTGTTCTTGAGCAAAATACTTCATTTCACGTTACTCCAGTATACTCAGCTGAAAATGAGTACCAACAATAGCTGGAGGTTTAACTCTGCGATGGACTGGCGTCCTGTTCAGAGGGGTGTCTTGTACTGTCAGTCGCTTCACGCCATGAAACCGGGATAAGCACCGGCCAAATGAGCCTTCTGGCTTAAGACAGACTTTAGACTTTAGACATATTCATTACTATAATGTTTTTCAATATTATATTATTGGTAATTGTAGTGAGTCTAAGATTGTCTACTCCGTCTCTATTAGAATACGGCTGATGAAAAACGAAAGAAGTAACATTTCTCATTTACTACAGTGAGTGTTTCAACACCTATATAAAAAAACTAAAAAACATCATCGAAATATGGTGACTTAAACGAACATAAATAAAGATAGTTACAGATAGTGTGTTGCAATAGTATGATTATCAGTTAAACCTCTGTATACATAGATAAACATACATTCAAACTGAACTTATAAAAGGCAGCGCAAAAATGGACAAAATATTTCAATTTATATGCAAACATAGTTTTCCTAATATCCAAAAATGCATATTTATTTGAATGTATATGTGAGGATGCGGGTGCGTCTTGGGTAAGTGCAAGTATGGGCGTGTAAGTATATGTGTGTTGGTGTATGTGAGGGTATGTCAGTGCATGTGCCTGCGTGTGGGTGTCACTCTTATTCAGATTTATTGTTAGATTTGAAAAATATCTACAATAATATAACACACATAGAAATAGTGATGGAAGAATTTGATTGAATATGCGAGAGAGAGAATGTACTATACAAACAGAAGATTCTAAAGTGGGGAGATTCTATATTCAGTCATTCGTAGACCGGTGATTTCTACTTGCTTGACTGGAGAGAAAATTATTCGTGTTTTCAGATTCATTTTTTTAAAGTAGTCATAAATTCGCTAGGTATCTTCTCCCACACGACATACTTATTTTGCCTCCTGTTTTTTAGTGGTAAAACTCGATAGAATAGATTGAAGAATGATTACCAAGCGAATCTATATAGAGAAAGGAAATATTCATAAATTATAGCAAATATTATGACAGGTGTTTTAATATTGGTCGGATACGTGTAGGTACACACGCATGTATATATATATATATATATATGCATAAAGATTTTGTATCTCCAAGGAAATACGGTTTTAGGAAGCCGTAGCGATGCTTACACCGGGGGAATAACGCCCTCTGGTGATATCCAGCAGAAGCAAGGGGGACAACTGTCTATTCATTTCAGGCTTAACTGGCCTTCGTCAGGACGGTCCCTCCCAGCGCTTGCGACTGCTGGACTAGAAGACAGGCCCCGGTGTTTGCATAGCTACGGCTTCCTAAAACTGTATTTCCTTAT
Source organism: Eledone cirrhosa (assembly GCA_964016885.1). NCBI lineage: Eukaryota > Metazoa > Mollusca > Cephalopoda > Octopoda > Eledonidae > Eledone > Eledone cirrhosa. The sequence goes on along the minus strand of OZ024742.1, from coordinate 216,124,524 downwards.
ATATATATGTGTGTGTTTGTATATATGTATATGTATATATATATATATTATATTTGTTTTGCGAGGTTTTTGATATGAAATCGTGTGTCGAGACAAATATTGTTATACTTGGGGAGGGTCATATTGTTGTAATAGTATTTCCAGAATTAATAACAGAACACACTCACTGTTTGGTTGGTTTTCGCTTCTGTATCTTTTATATCCTTTAATTCATTCGGTCCTCAATGTTTACCATTGACTGACCAACGGTCAAAAGTACAGATATAATATAGATATAAACACACATATATAGTCTAACAAAGTGCTTTCGTTGCACATCTGAAACATCGTCAGTGGTGCTATTATGTTCCTCCTGTTGTATTGTATATTTAAGTATTGAATCTGTTTATTTAATTATTTATTTATTTTTGTCTTATTCTTTGCGTATGCGTTTGCGTGTGTGTATAGTGTTTGGTGTGTGTTCGCGTTTGGGTTGTGTTTTGGTTATTGTCTTAGTTTACTAGTGTGTGCTTATATGTGTTTGCTGTTATTGTACTTGTGTATATATATATATATATTTATTTATTTATTTATAATTCTCTTAGGTCAGTACTGTTTGTTTGGGTGTTGTTGTTCCATTCATTTTTTCTGTTTAGTTTTGGCTTTCTACGTTCTATTTCACTTGCCTCTCTGATTTGCCTATCTGCTAGGTCATTTCTATGTTTAGATATTATTTTAATTTCTATGTTGTCTATGTTGTCGTCAGGTTGTTGTCTGGCGTGTTCTTATAGTACTGATACGTTTTTGTGACGCTCTGGTACCAGAGTGTCATGTTTGTGGACGCTACCTCTGGTCGAAAATTAGCTAACCAGTGTAGAAAGGCCCTGAGAAAGACCCACTTAAAGATTAAGGTGGTAGAAAAGCCAGGAACTACCATAAAATCCCTGATCAGCAAAACATACCTTTTTAAGAAAACCCACTGTACTAATAGGAAATGTATTATATGTAAAGTAAACCCCCGGATAAACTGTAAAACTAGAAACGTAGTCTATTGGACAAGATGTACAGAGGGTACTTGAAGAAACATGACAACAACATACATAGGTGATACATCTCGTAGCATATGTTAATGGATAGACCAGCACTGGGGGGGGGGGGGGGGCTAAAAGGACGAAAAAACGGTTCAGTACTATACGAACACGCCAGATAACAACATAACGGTAACATAGACAACATAGAAATTGAAGTAATATCTAAACATAGAAATAACCCACCAGATAGGTAAATCAGAGAGGCAAATGAAATAGAACTTAGAAGGCCAAAGCTAAACAGAAAAAATGAATGGAATAACGACGACACCTAAACAAACAATACTGACCCAAGAGAAATATTAATAAATAAATAAGTAAATATATACACAAGCACAATAACAACAAACACATAAAAGCACACACTAGTAAACTGAAATAGAATACAATAACCAAAACACAGTCACCCAAACGCGAACACACACCAAACACTATACAAACACGCAAACGCATGCGCAGAGAAGACAAAAGTAAATAAATAAATAAATAAACAGATTAAATAAAAATGGCTAAATAAACAATACAACAGGAGGAACGTAATAGCACCACTGACGTTGTTGCAGATGTGCAACGAAAGAACTTTGTTAGACTATATATATGTGTTTATATCTATATTATATCTGTACTTTTGACCGTTGGTCAGTCAATGGTAAACATTGAGGACCGAATAAATTAACAAATATAAAAGATACAGAAGCGAAAACCAACCAAACAATGAGTGCGTTCTGTTATTAATTCTGGCAATATTATTACAACAATATGACACTCCCCATATATATATATATATATATATATATTTATATATATATATATATATGTATATAAATGCATATACATATGTGTGTGTGCATATATATATATATATATATATATATATATATATATATATATATAACGAAGGAAATGTGGTAAAGAACCAGATGGACCATAACGCACCAAAGTACTCAATACTTAGGGTAGTAGAGTGGGTAATAGGAACAAGTATGACCCCGACGGCAGAGCTCAAGCCATTTCGACGGCTATTTCTGGACTCCAGAAATAGCCGTCGAAAAGGCTTGAGCCCTGCCGCCGGGGTCATACTTGTTCCTATATATATATATATATATATATGTGTATATATATAAACGAAAGTTGCTCGATTTTTCTATTAAGTACACTCTGCCTGTGTATAGAGTGCTTGATTTGGAACCTATATCAGTATTTCAGCGTACTACCTACGCTATATATATATATATATATATATATATATATATATATATATATATATATATATATATATATATATATATATATATATACGTGTCTGTGTGTGTGAGTGAATGTGTGTATATATAAATATGTGTGTGTATATTTACTATTGTTGCTTTATCAGGAATTCATACAATTTTATATTCTAAATATATGCAATAGGCAGGATTTTTAGTTAGAAAGAAAATGTTATGTTTTTTATGACAATGATTTACACAAACACGCGCGCCCGTCTACGTGCACATGCATATATGTATATATATATATATATATATATAAGAATAAAAAATCGGTAAATTTTATCTGACTGTTCTTCAAACTTATAATTTTAATATATATATATATATATGGAGAGAGAGATAGAGAGAGATACATAGATAGATAAATATGCAGCCATGCTACCGAAGTCCCATCTACATCTAGAGCACGACAACAAGATGGAGGATGATTGACTGACAAGATGACGGTGAACTCACCAGTAGCCTTCGCGACAGGGAAGGACCAAGGAAGCGATACTAGGGCCATTTGAAAAAATCCCCTGGTGCCTGTTATATCGACCATCACCCTAGATGAAAACCGTTATTCCTGGCGTATCCCCGTCAACCATGCTGTCTTCTCCTTATAAAACAACAGCAGGGTCATCCCCAATGATAAAGGTGAAGGACGAAGAACTACAACACCATCTGTCCTTCATTGGCCTGAAGAGTCCGGGTCATCATACAACCCCTTCTAAATCTTCATTCACAAAGCCAAGACATGATACGATATGATATCATATGATATCATATGATATCATATGATATCATATATATGTATAGATATGTATATATGTGTGTGTATTTGTGAGTGCGCGTGTGAGTGTGTGTGTATGAGTGTGAATATATGTATGCATGTCTCTGTAAACAGGTGCAATATATTTCATCGTACTTATTTCGCTAAATGACTGCAATAATCTGTTTATAACTAGGATCATTGGAGTTTAATGGAGAATATAATTACCACTAGAGTAAATTCTAGTATCAATATAATTAAATAAATTACCATATGTATATATATATAAGTGTTGCAATCTCAAAATTGAATGTAGTAACATAATGAATGGGTATATTTTAATATTTGAATGATTCACCTTAATCTTTAAATTATTATGACAAACAAAAACAATAAATATAGCTCAAATATGATAACATTAGATATAAAATAAGTGATCAGATTTTAGATATCATTATATATATATATGGCTGACTGAATACACACCTGCTTTTTTCTCAAATATTTTTTCCCGTTCATTCCTTCCTTCACTCTCTATCTTTCTATTTCATCTCTTATAGCTCATTCTATCTTTTGATGTAAGACGCGTGTCCCAAACGTAAAGAAACTTTTACCTATTTCTTCATTGTACTGTGTTATTTGCTGCGTTGTTTCCTTTAACTTTGTGCATGCACCACACACCACACACACATATACATAAACACACACACACATACTAATATATATATATATATATATATATATATATATATATATATATATATATATATATATATTTATATATATATATATATATATTTATATATATATATATATATATATATATATTTATATATATATATATATATATATATATATATATATATATATATATATATATATATATATTTATATATATATATATATTTATATATATATATATATATATATATATATATATAAATATATATATATATATATATATAGAGAGAGAGAGAGAGAGACATATATATATATATATTTATATATATATATATATATATATATATATATATATATATATATATATTTATATATATATATATATATTTATATATATATATATATATATATATATATATATATAAATATATATATATATATATATATATATATATATATATATATATATAAATATATATATATATATGTCTCTCTCTCTCTCTCTCTATATATATATATATATATATATTTATATATATATATATATATTTATATATATATATATATATATATATTTATATATATATATATATATATATATATATATATATATATATATATATATATATATATATATATATATATATATAGAGAGAGAGAGAGAGAGAGAGAGAGAGAGATACTTACACACACACGCATACACACACACATATGTATGTAAACATACAAGAAAATATATATTTCAAAACCTTGCTCTAATTACTATGTAGAAATGTAATCAAAATCAATTTCTGTTTTGCTATATGTAATTATGTTAGGCATTTTTTTCAATATGGAATATTTAATGATGAGTAACGAAAACCAAGACAGTGTGATTCATGTTAGAAGTTACTACGCTAGACTTGCAATATTTAAAACCATTTAGAAACCTGTCAATGGCATATCTTACTTCTTCATACCCACTCCTCTTATCAATCTCCCATCTCTCTATCAAAACAACTTTTAAAAAATCTTGCAACTTTTCCTTCAATTAAAATATTGGCTACCGCGTTTCCTTATATCCGCATACAAGCGCAATTTTAAAGGAATTATGTACTAATATGACTCATTACGTGTTGTTTTTTTTATAGTGAGATTTCGCTCATACATTATTTTGGTCATTTGCAGTTCATGAAAGTGAAATATTAGTTTTTATCAAATCCTTCCTGTCAATATGTTTATGAATATATTATTGTAAATTTTGCATCATATTATCCTAATATTACGGAAACTGGAGAAAAATTGCTTTCAAAACTAACAAAATTTAACACCGTAGTCAGGTATTATTGTGTTTTTAGATGCGATCATTATAATCGAATAATGATGACATTTGGTAAAATGGGCATTAACATTTACTAAAAAATAGCTCCTATTGTGAAGATTAATCAAATTTAATATCAATATTTTTGTGGCTCACGCAATACAAAATATAAAACCACAACTAACATTGGTAACGTATGAGTTTTGTAGCAGTATTCATACTACTATGCTGAGTTTTGGCAAATTTGCATTGTGGGGGACTAAATATTTTATGACATTTTGCTGTGTCCGTTTACGTCCTGACTTCAAATGTCACCTGTGTCAAATTTATATTTCATCTTTCGCGAAATTGACAAAATAAATTACCAGTCAAATACTGTGTAGATATATTTGACTGACTGCTTAATCTCACAAAATATGTTGGTTGTGTTTGTGAGAAAGAAATCAATAAACTACTACTACTACTACTACTACTACCACTACTACTACTGTTGCTGCTGCTGCTGCTGCTGCTTTTGCTGCTACTACTAATACTGACACATACTAATTGTTTTATTGTAATCAAATGATATGAGAAATGCATTTCATGTTCCTAGAGTTTAATGTAAGTATTACTGAATATAGAATTGTTATAAAATGTAACAAAATTATTAAATAGTTAGGACTTTAGCAATATAAATTATTCCTACGTTCATATGATGCGTTATCTTTCTCTTCACAATGTTATCTCCTTATAATATATAACCAGCAATTTCTCTGTCTGTCTGTCCGACAGTGGAAACACGTGCGTGCGTGGTTGCTATCTCTCTCTCTCTCCAGCTATCCCTCTCTTTTAGTCTGTCTGTTTCTCTCACTCTCACTCTTTCTCTTTGTAACACACTAACTCTATCGCTGTGACGAATGGGGAGATGGATGAGGAGGAGGAGGAGAGAGTCACATCGTCACTTCACCTCTGCCTTTCTTTCTCTCCCCTCTCACTCCCTCATTACGTACAGACATTAGGGCGGTGGATTGGCAGAATCTGTAGAAAGTCGGACACCATGCTTCATAGCATGGAGTTACGTCCCTTTACGGTCTGATTTCAAATACCGCCGAGGTTAACTTTGCCTTTCATCCTCACGGGGTCGATAAAATAAAGTACCAGTAATGTACTGGATAACTGCTGGCCTTGTGCCAAAAGTAGAAACAATTATTAGAAACATTGCTTCATTTTTACATATCTAAGCATTAGTAAAATAACTAATAATTTCAAAAGTAATTTTTCAATTCCAATTGTTATGAACAGCAAAACATTAATAATAATTTTGTTCTAAGAAATATATATACATTTCTGTGTATATAATATATATATATATATACACACACATAAATATATATACATTTCTGTGTGTAATATATATATAGACTAGAACTGTTTCATTCTTGAGAAATCACCAGGAATATATATATATATTGGTTAGTTTCAGAAGATCCCGTTAAGGGTGAAAGCAGCGATTCTTTGCTTAAACTTTAATCTTTTATTTTAATAAATATATATATATATATATATATATATATATATATATATATATATATATATATAAATGTACGTATGTAATATATTAATAATATATATATAATGTATGTATATATAATATATAATATATATATATATATGTTAGTAAATACGAAGAAATATTTATACTATTCCACACACATATAATATATATGTTATGTCGTCGACCACTGATTCCAACAACCAGCGTTCTAGGCCAGCACGTGACACCTGCGTTCCTAGCCATGGAACGCGCGACCTTGGAGTAGTTACCATGGAGATCTAGCCAGACACAGCCGAGTTCTTTGAATTTACAGACGACAACTTTAAGACTGGCTTTTGGTGTTTTAACCAACTCACTGGAGCTGAGCATATAATATATATATATGTGTGTGTGTGTGTTATATGTGTGTGTATGCGTGTGTGTGTGTGTTATATGTGTGTGTATGCGTATGTGTGTGTGTGTATTATACGTGTGTGTGTTATATGTGTGTGTATGTGTGTGTGTATGTGTGTATGTATGTGTGCGTGTGTGTTATATATGTGTGTGTGTGTTATGTGTGTTTGTATGTGTGTGCGTGTGTGTGTTTTATATATGGGTGTGCGTTATATGTGTGTGTGTATATATAATATATATATATATATATATAATATATATATATATATATATTATATATATATATTATATATGCATATATTATGTGTGTCTCTCTATATATATATACATATATATAGGTTTAAGTGTATGTGCGTGTGTATGTGTTTTTAGCGTGAGCGCATATGTGCGTATGTATGAGTGTGTGTATGGTATGTGTGTGTTAGCGTATGTGTCTGTATGCGTGTGTGTATGTCTGTGCGTGTGTCTGTGTGTATCTGTGTGTGTGTGTGTGTACAGGAATTCATAAGTTTCCTAAAATATGTCTGTATGCTTAATTTTTCTGAAACATTATAAACTGGTTCTTCCTGTCAGAGATAATAATCTGATTTGAGAATAATGCATCTCAAAATATGAACATGGGTGTATATATATATATGTATGTGTGTGTGTGTCTGTGTTTGTGTTTGTGTGTGTGTTAAATATATATCGACCAGCAGAAAACTACCCACCGGGTGGTTTTCTGCTAGTCTATATATATAAAACCGAGGATGTATGTCTGTGTGTGTGTGAGTTTGAATCGCTAAAACTCGAGAACCACCTAACCGACTGTTTTCAAACTTTACACATATAATACTTATGTTTCAGGGAGTGTTCTGAGCGAAAATAATTTAAAATGTTCAATGCTCTAGGGACTGCATTAGGAGATTTATCGATCTCTCTCTATAATGCTTAGTCTTTCTCTTTCTAGATAGATATATACATATAACGTCGCGCCCTTATAATATCTGTCTGTATGTCTGATGTCTGTATTACGTCACTTCCCTGAGGATGTCTGTGTGTGTGTGTGTCTGTGAGTTTGAATCCCTAAATCTAAAGAAGTACCCATCCGACTTTTTTCTAACTTTACATGTGTATTACTTATGGTTCAGGGAGTGTTATGCACATGAAAAATTCAACTATTTGATCCCCTAGGGCTCGCATTAGTTGAAAAACTGCGTTTTTTCAGAATTTTTGGGGTGTTTTGAGTCGTTACGTCAGACTGATTTCCTTGAAATTGTAACTATGTATTAGTCAGTCTCTTCTTCATACCGTAAGCAAAGAAAATCCAACCTTTTTATTATCTACGGCCCACATTAGGTGACAAACTTCATTTTTTTCAGCTTTTTAGGGCTTTTTTGAGGCGTTACGTCTAGCCGATTTTTTACCGAAATTTCAAGGCATATTATGCACATAAAAATATTCATTTTGTTGATCGCCTAGAGCCCGCATTAGGTGAAAACCTACATTTTTCCTGCTTCATCGAGGAAATTCCTAAAGATTATCCAGCCATCAATGTATTCGGTTTATTTTCTTTACATATTGTCCAGGCATGCAGTTTTTCTACGATTAGGTCTGCTGGCAGCCCGCGTTCCAAAATACCTATACCGTGCAACGCCGGGTACCACTGCTAGTTTTTTTTAAATAAACACGTTTATATACAGAAAGAAAAATGAAGTTACAATTAGAAAAAAATACATAAATAGCTATACTTAGAAAATTAAAGCACATTTGAAAATGTGTCCCTAGGCAAACCATGATTTTCAGGAACATAATACGATACAGCCTACTATCTATATGTTTGCTGGAAAAAAGAGTGGCATAAAAAATATCGGAGAATGACGAAAGACAGCCCATAAGCATACTCTAGAATATGCCAATACACATAGAGATTGAAGCCAATCTCTCGGATATTGTAGTAAAATACACAAAGAATAAACTGTCTTCTAATTGACATATCAAGTCCATCCCCACAGACGACAATATATCTATCAAGAAAAGAGAAAAAGTGACCATATATATATACGGTATTATGAATGTGAATGATGAAAATAGCATCATTCTCTATGGTAACACATGACAGATAACTAACCAAAACCCCAGGAGTTACAATATAACGAATATAGAAAATAGCATGACTTGACAGTGAAAAGCTATTTCGAGGAGTACACTCAATATTGTAGCCATAACTATTCGATAATACAGAGACGACAAGCAATAGAAATAAGACTAACGTAAATAATAATGATGATGATGGAGATGATAATAATAGTTGTTTCGTTTACTGGCCACACGGGCCGACATATGGGGGAGAATACATTAGACAGGGACAGTGGGTGTCTTACACAAAAATCGCGTGAAAATATAAAAACAACAATAAACAAGAAAAATACAAACAAGAGAGTTTCCCAATAGGGAGGATGACCAACCAGGGTTGACTCAGGTAACCCACTAATCCTGAACCACGCGACGCTTTGATGGCACCCGGAAAGGGTACTCCTCTCCTCCTCAAATCATCTAGCCTACAGCCGTATGTTTAGAGCCATTAACACGGGAATTCTTGCTACATTTACCCACATTTTAGCAAATGTACTGGGAGGCGGGGTGCAACATCTCTCACTGCACCCTCACCTTCCTTTCCAAGAAAAAACTTGAAAACGTTGATGAAGGAATGGTGAAGAGAAAAATGTCTGTCTTCAGTCCTTTCAGCCTGGTCCACCACAGAACCTCTTTTGCTACCTCCACCAGACAGAGGAAAATTGCCTATCCTTCCCAGAGAAAAGAAGACGGTTGGTTGGTTGATCTTCACTATGGAGATAGTCGATAGATGGATTCGTTCTACACGCGACAACAGCTCTTCTACATAACTCTGCAAATCCGTAGTAATGCATTGATACTGAACGAATGCGTGCAGAACTATTTCGTCGTTCAGCATGCATCTCGGGAACTTCCGTCCAACAGCACTTCCGTGTCTGTAGAACTTATCTCGAACCGGTAGTACCCTCCCGGTAGCACTGCCGTCTCGAATGTCCCCCGGAACACACTAGCCAGTTCGATTTCGTCTTTGCACTTGCCCTCCACTGTAGGAATCGAAAGTCAAAGATGCACAAAGTTGTGTGTCTTGTTTTATTCTTGGAATCGTTGTGGTTGTTTATGTTTGGAGGAATATGGTGGTTCTTGTGGTTTTGGTGTTGTGGATGTACCTGTGCTGATCGTGAGTGTGGTCTCTGGGATTACAGTTGTCTGTGTGTGTGGGATATTTGCTGCGTCTTTGTTTTTCTTGTGTTTGCGTTTTTTTCATTTTACCAACTCCTTCTCCTACTAGTAACTAACATATGTGTGTATCTCCATGCACAAATGTACATAAGAAAGGTTGCTGTTGTTGTTTCATCTCAGGTCAACGTTAGGTTAGAAGAGCTTTTTTTTAAAGATATGCATCTTGAGAACTGAGTGGGATGTTGCTTCAATTTCAAATAGATCGTGTGATTTTGCAGACATCGATTTTATGGGTCTTGTTCAATCCCATACATCTTCTGACTTAACGGGCCTGTGATTAAAGACATTCCGGTCGTGACCATTGCGACATATTTCATGTCAGGAATTACCTTGAAAAATATGTTGTTACTTTTTGTATGAAGAAAGGGTGTTATATGTTTGATTTCAGTTGCCATTTCAAGCCAGTCGTGTAAGTGCATAGTATATCCATTGCAGGTTCGTAAAATGTATTGTTAATCATATTAGAGTGGATCTTTCGGTACACAATTATCTGCAGGTACATCGGTATACCGCTTGCACAGCATCTCAAGAATCTCACATATATAACATATTTCATTATAATAAAGATATGCTGTGACTTAACATATATCTGTGCATAAAGACTATATAGAATGTAAATCTGTCATTTAGGGGTATAGTAATTTTGTATAGAAAGCATGAATTTTGTAGCTTCATAGTAAGCTGACGTCACGCTTAGAATATAACTAATTGTTCATATTTCATTACCTAATTTCATATTATTTATGAGATAAAAGGCATTTGATCGAATGCCGTCAACTCGATACAATAAACAGATGCTAGCGAGCCAAATCACGTTTATATTACATATGGGAAAATGAATGAATGAAAGTGTCATCGCAGGAACGCCCACACTCAGTACTCTATCTGCACGTAGATTACCTGGGGTTGTACAAGTAAATGAGACCATCTTGGAATTTTGAATTAATTTCGTTTTCCATAAGCGTTAACTAATGTTTCAAAAAATAGAATAGCAATGTGTTGCTCGAAACAGGATTCGGCGTTCATCTCAAACAAAGAGATAGGGGACGGATAGTGTGACAAAGAAAGAAAGAAAGAAAGATAGATAGATAGATATGTTTCGTTATTAGCCACAGGGGCACAAAAGAAGGGGACAAATACAAAGGGGGAAGTTTACATACAATAAAAACGTGTAAAATACTATCACAAATACAATTTAAAAGTTAATCGAATTTCCCCAATAGGGGGAGACATTACATATGGGTAACACATATCCCCGAAAAAATGTGCAACCCTCATCTCCAGGAGTACGAAGAGTTTGTACCCATTTCCTCTCCTCCTCCTTTTCCTCAACCTACAGGCTGATATAGAGAGAAGGTAGGTACATAGATAGATGAATAGGGAGAGATAGAGAGCGGTGGCAGAGAGAGAGGGAGGAGGGAGAGAAAATGAGAGGGAGGAGAAAGAGAAAGAGAGAGAGCGAAAGGTCCCAGGAATTGTGTGATAATATTACCCCAACTTACTAACACGTGTTTTATCATATATATTTGAACAATGCATGTATTGCTACTGATGAAAGTTCTACTTAGTTGA
>OZ024742.1:216082661-216107661 GCA_964016885.1 Eledone cirrhosa | reverse complement strand
GAATATACATAGCGGTTGCCGGTCAAGCAGAAATTGAAAATTAGAATTGGTGCTCTGAAATAGCGATATATATATATGAATGTATATATAGTGTATTTTGCGATACACTGTATGCTTAATTAGAAGCATTTAGCTTTAATAAGCACCAAAAAGTGCGAAACAGGGCTCTGTCAGCTTTATCTCCCCTGTTTGCTGAAAATTAAAGTAAGTGAGACTGTCACTACTCTAAAAGAATAGCGGCGTAAGGCCTTCGAAATGCTTTTAATTAAGCATACATTGTATTGCAAAATACACTATATATACATTCATATATATATCGCTATTTCAGAGCACCAATTCTAATTTTCATATATATGTATATATATATATATATAATCATTTATTCATGTACAGATACTTTTGCATACACCAAAACAAAATATAAACAAACGTTTTTATTTCACGAAAGCACAGACGGCTTATCGTCATTGTTACTGCCGATATGCCACCCAAAATGTCCTAGCCTGGCCGCTAGATTAGATTTTCCTGAAGAAAAAATGTTACTAGAGCAACAGAGAGACTAAGCTTCGCGATTACCATCATCAAAGCTCAGGGTCAAACCCTAAATGTGGCTGGCCTTCATCTAGGAAAACCATGGTCAATTGTATGTAGCATGCTCTAGGGTGAATTAAGGAAGAGGTGAGGAGGAGCGAAGTAGAAAAGAAACTTACAATGAAAGAAAATCTTAAAGTTTACCCAAGCCAAATGTTGTATTTATTAACATTTCAGTCTGCAGGTTCTTAACAAGCTTACTGGCGCTTTAGTATGTTATTCAATTCTCATATCGTTTTTGATTGATATGGTGCATATATCGCCGCTATTCATATGTTTTAAATATTAGATAACGATTGCTGATGTATATTGTACGACAGAATTAGCTGAAAAATATGTTGAATGAACAAATAAAAGAGATATAAAGGAGAGATGTTTGCTGGTTGGTTCCTTCGCGTATCACATGAAAAAAACGAAAAGTGACAATCAGAAAGTATGTACAGGATTGGGATAAGAGTATATCCAGGAAAGTTTATTGATACGAATTTTATAACATCAAAGAAGAAGAAAGATATACCACGTATACTAACCAGCCTGACTACTATTTATTTCTAGAAGGTTGGGAATAAACCATAAGGGATTCTCTCTGCGAGTTCATTTTCAGTGATTATCGTGTTTCGCGGCCTATGTCTCCGATTCCAGCGGTGGATTACACACACACACGCGCACACGCACACGCACACACACACGAACACTCACACAGGAACACGCACACACACATATATATATAGATATATACACACACACGAACACTCCTACACACACACACACACACATATATATATATATATATATACACAAACACACACAAACTTACACACACACACACAATACACACACTATAAATAAGACAATGCATTCAATACAGACGTTTTCTCTTCTGACGGTCTTCTCTCATCATTTGTTAACCTTGCCGAAGCCCGGTACCTCACCTAGTTTATTATAAAAATCATTATTACATATAAGGTTTTCTGATTTAGGCACAACGGCAACAATTTTGGGGGATGGAAAAGTCGATTAAATCGATCTCATTTCGTTACTGGTACTTTATTTTATCAACCCCATAAGGATGAAAAGCAAAGCTTAAAGAACCGTAACTATATCCCACAAAGCATGGTGAGCGATGCTCTATCGATACTGCCAATCCAATAGTGTGGAAACATGTTACACAAAATATATTGTGATTCTTCAAAAATATCTTACGAACCATGGGGTAGCAGAATGAGTGTAACGATACGCAGTATATCATTGTTGTTTTAATTTTCAATGATACCCAAGTGAACTTTGAAATCACCAACTTCTGTAGCTACTAAATAAACACCAGAGGAAAATGTTCATCTAGTTATTCAGCGTCTGCCTACCCGAATTAGGTGCCAAATACATAAACCATAATTTAATGCAGAGAAAATGCCTGTGTATTCAATGCAACAACATTGGAGGCAATCGTTGTCTCTGTAAAATGTCTGTTCAATCAATGTTAATAATCTTTGAGGGTAATCGTATATCCGGTGCCATATCTCTACGTCCTTCTACACTCTGTGTTCAAAATCCCCCAAGGCAAAACGTTCCTTTAATCCTCACGGAATCGATAAAATAAAGTACCTCTCAAGTTCTGTATTCGATATAATCCTAATATCTTGAAAGAAATTTACACATTTCTGGCCCTGTACATTTTTGAGTGGAGGTGAGTCACAGAATCTATACAATGACAACATTAAAAACAATACCATATCATCCTGAAAATGAATGACGAAATCCTTGTCATATTTATATTCTTTATTTAAATTCTAAGGATTTAGCGTTTGGCTTTCTGAGGGTCCATGAAATGATATGAGCCAGCAAAGGTTTGAAGTCTATACACATACCAAAAAACGTTAACCTACATGAACATAAAATATGCACTGAAAAATGCCCCCCCCCCACCCCCACCCCCCCACACACACACCCAAATTCCTAGAATATGTGTAGTGGTGAATGTAATCCGAATTCCAATCAATATTAGTATAGAAGTTATAATTTCCAGTTATTTACTCGGTTTGACTTATTGGTTAGGTCAAACATTTGAAGTTGTGCCAACATAAAAAAATGTAGTCCATATATGGTACTTGATAACCTACCATGATATATGGAACGTATGGCTAGTGTAGTATTGTAGCAACGAAAATAAACCTAGGGTAAAATAATTTATGTAATTTAGAATGTCTCAGGGAAAGAATCGGTGGACAGATTTTATGTGCAAAGGCAAGAGGCAGGAAACGAAGGGTTAGGCATGGAGCTACAAGGTTAGATAACATCCATGAGCCCGGCTGGCTTCACTTGAGGAATAAGCCGCATCAATTGAAGAATATTATTTCGTATAGAATCATCTGGAAAGCCTGTCTGAATATAACATACACTCAACAACACAAACATAAGTGCGTTTTTGAGTGGATTTTACATTCAGAGTGAACCAGAGAGAGAAAGAGATAAACAAAGATAGGAAGAGGGAAGACAGAAAATCTACTCATTTTGTGTATTATTTATTGACACAGAATGACTGAATTTGTAATATGACCTCTTCTCTATTTGAAGACGGAATACATTTTGAATGTAATTACCTCTGACGTACTTAGAATTTATTAAGCATAAAACGAAAATCATTGCATTTTGTACCTGACAAAATACTACGAAAGAATCTAAATCAAACCTTAGATCTAGGTAATTTGATATAAAACCCTCCAAACCTTTCTAATTCAATTTGTTACTCTTCAGATCTGATATTCATATATGAATTTGCACACTTTTGAAATGGTATTCAATGTTAAATTTTCGACAGCATCAATATAATTTAAAGATTGAAGCTAAATGCTCTACCTCGAATCATTTGCTGTTGAAAACTGGAACCAAATTATTCCTGTCTCAGCGATTATAATAGAGGAATTGGTGTGAATTAAACGTACATAATGCCTGAAATATTCGTGATATCGATAACGAAAAATCCTTGTAAATGAGAGTAAAAATATTTTTCTTGCCTCTCATTTGCTTTTGTGACAGTTGTAATTAAGATCTTTATTTTTCACAGCAATCATATTTAATTAGTTAAGCAATTAGATCAGGACGTGTGATTAACATTATAAATATTACATTTCAGATTTCGGAATTATTTTCACTACACCTCGTTCTTTTCTAAGTGTAATGAGAGAAAATATGTTCTATAACATCCATGATATTAACGCTTTACACTAATTCATTTAAATATTCTTGACATTTACACGTT
Organism: Eledone cirrhosa; assembly: GCA_964016885.1. Lineage (NCBI taxonomy): Eukaryota > Metazoa > Mollusca > Cephalopoda > Octopoda > Eledonidae > Eledone > Eledone cirrhosa. The sequence continues at coordinate 216,103,814 of OZ024742.1, read as the reverse complement.
TTGACTGTAGGATTATTAGTCTCTGATAAACATCATACATTATCTATCTATCTAGGGCGGGTAAAATTTCCGAGATCCCGGGACGAATTCTCTCCAGCGGTCTCTGTCCCTCATTATTGTTGCCATGTCCTGCATCTCCAACAGACCAGTGTCTGTCCTTAGGGCATCAACATACGTTAACCTTGATCTTCCTCTTCCAGTGTGTCCATGTAGGGTCTCCTACAGGAGCACTGAGTGCAATGTCAACTCTGGATGTCGGTGAGCATGTCCAGCTAACCTCAGTCTCCTCTGTGTAACTTTTGAGCTGACATTTGGGAGGCTCCCATACAGCTCTCAGTTTTTCATCCTCAGTGTATACTGATTAATGTTCAGAGCCATCCTCAGCATTAACAAGTCCAAATGTAGCTTCAAATTAACAAGATTATCAATATATTCAGGGACACTATATCAGTTACACTTTAACTATGTTGATTATTCGTCCTTTGCTTTCTCTCACCGTAATATACCCCTGGTTCCTAGAGTACCAGGATACGTTCATCTAGACATAGCAGCCAGTTGTCTTATAGACTATCTTAAAAACGGAATAATCTAAATTTAACTATACAAAAGAATAGCAGATGTCAATGCTTAGAATAAATATAATCATATAAACTAGGTCTAAAGCACGCACAATAACACACACTTTTCTGAAAATCCTCTCCGTCTAAACATAATATAACAATTTCCAGACGAATTCGGTATTAAACAATTTACAACCTGTCTGAAAGATCCAGAACAAGATTCTTTTCCGTCACAATACTTAGACCAATTTTATTCCCAACTGTTAACGTCTAAATATATAATATGTACTATATAGTAGAGGAGATCATGTTCAAATTAGCACTTGTATCAGAATTTGTCTGAATATATTGATGACGAAATTATATATAATTACATGAATTCATATTTTAGACAAATTGGTTGAAATAGCTATTAAACACTATTCATCTTGGTTCACTCAAAATTCTTGAGACCTTTCCTGTTGAGCTTCAGAAAAATTCACCGAGACCTTTCCTGTTGAGCTTCAGAAAAATGTGCATCAAAGTAACAAATAAATATAGAATATTAGAAAAAATGCTTTGGCTTTCAGATTCTTGTAATATTGTATTAATTCACATACTTATCAAATGAATTATTTTTCTCATTAGTTACATATTTCAATAGCTATTGGAGTGCTTATAATTATAAAATATTATTTTCCATATATGACTAGAAAGCTCATATTTCAGAAATCTCTCTTACAAACATGTGCGTCTATGCAAACATCCAGCTATTCAGGTAGAAAATCCAGCACACAACTTGAAACATATAACTTCACTTCAAGATATAAAGGAAATGATATATCCAAAAGTCTACAATGAAAATATTCTTTTGTTACTATATTCAATTATGACAATGAATCTGTAAAAGCAAGTTCTATAGCAAGATATTGTGTGCAATGCCTGTTGTTCTGTATGACTCGACACATTCTGGCAACTTGGCTAAAGTGCCAACTTATTTCATGCTTAGTAATGCATTGATACATTATTGGCTTATAATTAAAATCGTATATTAGACGACCAACTATTTTAAACTATACACTATTAAATCGAATGATGCCAAATAATATATGATTTACGCTTGTCTATGGCTCCCAGAATGAATACAATATGATTTTAATCACGTGTTACAATTTAGAACACGTGATTAGAGAGATCTTAAAATTCATGTTCACCTCAACTATACCGATTCCAATATTATCTTAAATATATGGTATTTTTTTTCATGTTTCATATTCATCATACAAATTGTGATTTGATAAAGAGATCTTTAAAATATATAAAGGAAGAATCATAGTAATTTTAAATCAATGGCAGAGACATCAAAAGAAATAAATTCTAAGCCACCAACGGACGAATTGTCTAACGTAGTCTCACTTATATAATGCCATAAAATGACTCCAATATCAGGCCTGCAATACACTTGGTCATAAGCTTGTTCAGGACAACTCTGAATTTGTAAGGAAGGTGACAAAAACTGTTTGCCTTTTCCAACAAGATTAGTGCATGTGTAGATGCATTCATACGTTCTCGATATTATTAGGATTGTTTATTAATCCAGATAAAATCGGATTTAGAAAACTTTTGAATAAATTCCTTCTATCGAAGATCATCTCGTCTTCCTGGTGTATTTAAAATTACGGTGGAATGAGATGTGAAAGATATTTATCTGCAATTTTGGTTATGTGGTCCGGCAAATAAATCAAATATTTCTTTGTTGGACCTTTATTAATGTTGCTGAAGGTTGTTGTGTTTATGGCTGAATCAGCCCTCGTTAGATCAAAGGCATGCACATTAGTGAAGTTTCGACTTCAGATATATGTTGTTTCACGTATTCTACAACTCCACAGTGTGATGTAATGCACTCAGAACAGCATCAATATATTGCATGCATGGTGACTAATTGTTCTTATTTTTAAGCATCAAGGGTTCCTTGTGACTAAAGACAATACTGCTCTGTTCGCATCAAGTTTTATTTTTCCAAGATGACATTATTTAATATGCCATGTTTTTAAGGCGATTGAAGCTTATTCGGAAATAATTCAGCTGTTAGTCTTAGCAAAGTGAGTGTGAGCATGTACAAATTTCGACTTAGCTCATCTAATATGCCTGTCTTTTTTGTATTGTCTTTTTATAATCGCATGTCAGTTCTGATTAAGTTCATCATTCTACTTTTCCACCGAAGAAAGAACCGAGCTAGCTATATAGTGGCAGCTGACGTTTATGTATAGGCATCATTAGCTATGAGTAATAAACGGGCATGCATTGGCAGTATCGCTAAGGCATCGAACAGCATGCTTTGCACCATATGGTTACGTCCTATTAGCTTCTGAGTTGTAATCCCGTCGATGTTAGCGTTGTCTTTTATTCTTATGGGGTCAAAAAGATAAATCATCAGTAAGGAAATGCGATCGATATTACTCTTCAATCCAAATTGCTGGCATTGTGCCTAAATCAGAAACCGTTAGTGAGTAACAAAATACAAATCCGTCAGCGCTATATTATTGAATAATTTCCCCAGTTATTTTCAGTTATTTTGTCGATTTAAATCACTTCCAGTATGATTAGAAGACCAGAAATTTCTGCGTCTGTGAAGTGGTGAAATTGCTACTACTAAATATACCTTAAACTCTTTTATAGGTCAACAATATATCATGAAAAAAATGTAAGAAAATATCTGGAGGAAAATGAAACCGATATGTATATTTCTTTGAAAATCGATAAATGGGACAACATTTATTGTTAATTTCTTGGAATATCGCTTTCAAATCCAGGTTGTATACTTTTGTGCATGTATATACCAGATATACCAAAAGACCCTCAATTAATTTGTCATTCATATGAAGTTGTCACTGTTGCGTTTCTGGACCACAATTATTCATTCAAACAAATGGCATTTTCATGAATTCCGTTGGAATTTTAATTAATTAAGCAATATTTGTATTCAATATATTCATTGTATTAGCCTTTTCTATTTTTTATATTGAGAATTGTTTAAATAAGACCATTCTTAAGCAGAGAAAATGAGATAATTTATCAGGGATTCTGAAAGTTTAAATATGTACCATTCTATGATTTGGCAAGATTTTTCTGTAGTTCTTTCCTAAATTACAATGAAGTAGTCTTCTCTCTGAGTGAGAAAAGATCTTCTTTTTCAATAGGAAGAATTAGACAAAAAAAGAAAAAGAAAAGATAAAACATCTATACATGAGTATGTAAATGTATGTGTTATATACATGAATAAATAGAAATTACAACTCATTTGTGTTGTGAAGCTGACGTGATTGTTCCGTGTTTTGGGCACATTAATGAAGTAATTGATTCTAGGAATTCACATATGTATTCTATATCATTTCTTAGATATTTGTATTTCGGGTTCATTCACTTTACTTGCTTACGAATGCGTAGTTTAGAAATAATTAATTGGACAACTATTGGAGAGCTACAGACATTGAGAAAAAAAAGGGGTGAGGGGGGGGGTGAGAGATAGAGAAATGTACAACAGATTAGATGGAGAATAGGAGCGAATGATATCTAAATAGGAGTTTGAGGGTACGATAATAAAAGAACTAAACATGTTTCTATTTAGTTCATACACACACACACAAACACACACAAACACACACAAACACACACACACACACACACACACACACACACACACACACACACGCAAGGGGAGCGAATTGGCAGAGCCGTTAGAACGATGGATATAATGCTTTGTAATGTTCGTTTCGGCTTGAGTTCAAATCCCGCGACAGTCACCCTTACATTTCATCCATTCGAGGTCGATATAAACGTACCACTCTACTACTGGGGACGATTCTTCCTCTATATCCCTTTCTCACTTCCATATTCTCGCACTTCACCATTCTCTGTAAGAAATCTGAGTGTTTGTGTGTGTGTCTTCGTGTATTCGTATATGCTTTTCTCTCTCTATAAATATTATATATATACGCATACATATATAATATACTTATCATAGTTACATACATATATAAATCTGAAATATATAAAAATATATTCACTGATAATCATATGCGCATATGTCTGTCTAAGCCTGCGTTTTTGTGAATAATTTTCGTATACATATGTATCCATTTTTTATGTTTATTTGTAAATATATCATACTTCCTCATTGAATATTTATATTTCGTATTTAGATTAGACCAGCGCCTAAGTGTTCCAGTTCAACATTTTCACTTATGACAAAGTCTGTTGTAGCTAACAAGATTGTTTGCCTATTCAGAGTTCTAAAAGTTTCCTCGGATTCCGGATTTCACTGTCTAAAATAATTACATATAAAAGAGAAAATCAAATTTCCTTTCCCACATTCAACCTATAAGTTCCATTATCAACAGGATGTTGTTGAAATGTATGTTAATTCGCCAAAGCTTTTCAGGGTGTTAAGTAACTGACAAACATGTATAACTTTGAAGTGGACTACATACTATTTTATTCTGAATGAAAACATCATTACAATATATTCTTTATTTCAATGTGATCTGCAACGTTTAATGTTATTCTCAACCTTACAGGGTTTATTTTAGCAACTGAGTAAAAGAAACATTTAAATGATGCATATTTTATTTAGTGATGCACCAAACTACATGAGAGTATAGGAATATCACCGTGGAATCATCATACTTCGTTAGCATCAATCAATCGGGAACGTAATCCGAGACGTTAGGGAATAAAATATGTATTTGAATGCACTGATTAAACAAATCCATATGGAATCCATGAGATCTCTGTTTTGTGCTGCTTTTTAATATTTTTTATTATTTTCTCATAGATTATTAAAATAACGATCATGGAAAAAGTAAACTCAATCTTAATGATATCCACGAAGAGATCCAATGCATTATTTTAACCCACAAATATTTTCGAAGTAATATATTTAGTAAAATTTACTTTGTTTAAATCTAGTTATTTTGCTATGGAGCATCATTTTATCTCCATTTTGTAATAGATTTAACTGAACTTTTACAAAGCGGATAACTATGATGACTTGTAAAAGGAAAGTTCAAAAGGATAACCTTCAGCAATGTGTAATGTTATACAAAATCAATCACAGGTTAGAGCTGGATAACGTTATGTCAATTATTGTATCACTGAAAGATGCACTAGATGCATTATATAATATGAAACGCTATAATTATAGTCAATGAACTTCAACTGGCAACATTTTGGAAAATCACCAATATGGTACAATGCATCTTAATATATCACCAAACATAATTTGCATGACAGTAAGAGAGTTTATGATGATTTATAAAGTCCTTATCTTACAATGATCCCCCATCTCACAAAATAAACCGCTTAATATATATTAAGCTGCACTCACGTTTACCTAAATTGTACGCAACAAAACGTGGCCACACAAAATTTAATATTTACTTCACCAAGGTACAAACTCTGAATATTACATTTATTCAAAAGTATTCATCTCATAATATTAACATAATTCAATCTGATACAACATCGGTATCTATAGATTAACATATTTCATTTATGTATTGTTGTGCAATGACAAAATCGTTGTGTATATATTATAAATTGCAAAGCTAATGTCAACATCAACAAGCTTTTGCATGCATAATTATAAGTTGATTCCGTTTAAGGCTCTCAATTCGATTCATGGAAGTAAACCTACTGTAATGTATAGTTAAATATAAGCCTGACAGTCACTAACATGCATGATGCATGAGCTGCTACATTATATTCATGAAATGTGCTCATAGATTTAAAATATATTGCGTTACCCCCATTTTGGGAGATGAAAATCTAAGTTTGTAGAAAATAGAATTAATCCAGCGAAGCAAAGACGAAGAAAAATTGTAAAGCATACTACGTGGCATATACCCATCTATGGACCGAGAATACCCGCGTTATTGCCTCATACATCAGAACGTATATGATGTACTGCTGTTTTCCTGTATCATTCCATTTATTTAATTTGTATCATTTCTTCGGAAATCGACAAAACAAAGAGCCATCCACCTACTAGATTTGGTGTAATAGATTATCCCCTCCTACCATAAAATATATAGAATTGTGTTGTTTTAAAACGTTGAAATTTCAATAAAGAACGGGCTGGACTGACAAAAATAGGAAGTATGGCGGAGAAAACACACTTTAAAATAATACTACGTTCCGAGATCTATTTCCACCAAGATCAATTTTCCCTTTAATATTTCAAGCCTCGATGCACTAACTTAAGTACAGTAATAGAATTGATATAATCAAAGATTCTCTCATGATACTGCCTGACCTTGTATCCATATGATAACGTGTTATTTCAAAGTAGGAGGTAAATGGGATTAATGGAAACGTTAGAGATTCGAATATAATAAATTGCGTTTAACGTATATTACCTTAATTTCTTACAACTCGGTTCAAATCTAGTCTGGATTTATTTTTCCATTCTTTATTTTAATGCCAGTCTTGTACTAAGCTGATTAACATATCGATTAACTTATCAAAATGCAAGTATTAGTAATTGGTAGAAATAACGATTTTGATGTAATCGTTTTTTATTTAGGAATTGTAGCCTGTTTTAAGCCCATCAAATACGTCTCGAATATGGATTTTTGAAATATACTTGATTGATATTCGTATCAGATGAAGTTACGTGGTTTAGTCAATTGAGTGAGGCTCTCGTAATGTTTGATTTTCGGAGCCGAATGTGGGGTGATGTCTTCAGCAAGAATCTTTTTCACATTGTTATAATTCGCAAAACTGGAAAGTATCGGTGGATTTGTGAGGGGAGACTAGCATGCACGAATGTCTGCTAGCTCCCCTCAAACTATTCTTGCCCGGGCTTGCGCCTCTGAATAGAACGTATTATATCCAAGCCAATAATTAGCCAGATCAAGCCAGAATATTCATCTATTTATGAATTAATTCTTTTATTTATACATTATTGTTTTTCTTTTTTTTATCATGCGTTTCTTGTACCTGTGTTTATGTTGCTTTAGTCAGTTTTTGTTGTTTAACTACAGCTCATCCCTGACAATGACATAAGGTCAAATGTTTTTCAATCATAACTAATTTTGTATCTATATCGACTGTATTGTCCAATGTTCTATCTCATTATTAAGGTCTTGGAGGTGTTGGGGTGTCAAAATCGTTAATGAATCCGAAAAAATGGTTTTCTATGTTTAGTTACGGTTCTTTGCAATCTCTGTTGGAATGAGACGAGTTCAACATCACCATTGATACTTCTGACGTCACCTTACTTTATCTTCCAAATTATTTGCCTTCTACCTATGTTAGAAAGCATATTAATGCTGTAGAACTGTGAATTTCGAAGCGATTTGAATCTATTTGTCATTGGCTCGCCTTTTCAATACGATGTTCATCAATCTATGTGTGGAAATGTTGAAATAATCTAACAAATTAGGGTCTCTAGACAACAAATATATTAAACATTATTCAAATCTATCTGATTGCTTTTGTTTGTAAGTCCAATATTCTAAATATGAAAGAAAAAATATTTTTAGTGGTTTTACAGAATACCGTGTTTCGAACGCATTCAAATACAATTAATGTTATTAAACTGTTCAATAAACAGGAGATTCCCCAGATCTTAGATCAATATAAATCAATATGGAGATAAATTAGTTGGAGACGAATTACCTGAGCGAAATCCCTAAACAGATCCTACACGGCGTCTAAAATCAAGTAGATAGTCTATAATCTAATAACTATCATAGCGTTAAACGATTTCAAACTCTGATGTTTTTTCTCTTTTGTTTGAGTTCTGCTTTTTCGGGTTCTTTTTTCTCTAAAAGACATGTTTTTCCTAAACTGAATTTTCTCGATTTCCTGTCTTTTTTTCTAAGAAAACGAAATGAAAGAAGACAAGAAATTAGAGTTAATTTATCAAGAAAAATATGCTGTGGAGACCAGCTTCTTGAATGCTGTTTATCGTTGAAAGCATAATAATTAGAATATAAAAAATAACGATGATAATAGCAATAATAATGTTGGCAATATTTATTTTTTGGTCAAAGGATGGCAAATACGTTGGAGACATCTGAATAATGATATACAAAACATTGGACATTTTTTCAACAAATATATAAAGAGAATCATGTAAAAATAGTGTAACCTCACAAATACAAGGTTATGTAAAAGAAATAGAACATGTACTCTTCTAACTGCCATACGCCGTCTTATATCTCTATGCAGATCCTAATTCTATTTACCCGTGCCATGGTCGACACACATATTTACCTTTCAAGTGGAAACTTAATAAGTCGATTAAGACATGAAGAATCAAAAATGTCTATAATCATTCATATCAGTCATGTCCACTACACAACCTCTTTTGTCATATTGACTAGACAAAATAAAGATCGTCTCATAGTTCTGGCCAAGGGAATGTTGTGGGTCAAACCATATTATGGACACAACAAGTAGCCCGATCCGTTGATAAACACTGTGATTGTTCATTTTAAATACCATACAACTTGAGGCCGAACAGTTTCATTCGCCTGTATACATCTTCGGACAAGCGCAGGTGCTGACAGTTCTATACCTTTCGTGCCTGTATCAGGTTAGGCAATATGCACAGAGGCGATTCACGAAGATACACTGAATTGGAGAGAAATAAAACCAGTATGACGAGTGCCAAAACAGCTCAGTTGAAGACGAGAGTGTTTATGAATAAACGCATTCATATCAATATAAAGTTCATTCTTAGAAGAAGGAAAAAAACTATTACTAGACATTGGGAAAATATTTGAAGTTTAAATAGTTTGAGATTCTTTACTGCTAGAAGGCCATTTATTTTTGTTTTGGTGTTGCCTATAATGTGGAAGGGGGATAATATTAGCTTATAAGAGTAAGCATTACAGTAAGTTGACCTGCAATTTGCCATCTCGGTTTGGAGTTAATTATTTTTTTTCATTTTATGTTCCAGAGCTATGTTCTCTTAAAAAAAAATTCCACAGCTCATTTATCAGACGTATTTAACAGACGGCCTTCCAGATAAAAGAAAATGAAAGAGACGTAAGTAAAACGAAAAAAGTTATAGGGAAGAATATGCGTAGAATATACGCTATGCTCGATTATCTGTCGTTCATATTGAAGATAAAAATCTCAGTCTCAGCAGGAATGAGAAAACGAGAATAAAAATATAATAAAAGAGCAATTATTGATCATCCATTTACAAACAGTGTTTTCAAAGCGGCTACCTGTATATTATGTAATGGCTTTGCCTCGTCCTTGAGATGAGTACGAAGTATTTATTTTTAGCACTTTGAATAAGTTTGAATTTCATCGAAAGCATTTCTCTATCTATCAATTGCCTAATTTCTCTCCCTTCCCTCCTCTCTCTAACTGCTTTCTCTTCTGTATGTCTCATCTTTCTTTCTTTTTCAATATATATATATATATATATATATATATATATATATATATATATATATATATATATATATATATATATATATATATTAAACACTAAACAGAGAAGGTCAGTAATTTAATAGCAGTAAGATAAATAGCTCAAAGAATCAAAGCTATGTTCAAAGCATTTATTCACTTACAGTTGTTTCATCCAAACCTAGGCTTGGAATCTTCCGAGCATTTTTCAATGTTTGTACACATAATTGAGCTCCTTTCCAACGCAAGAGACATACAGATACATATGTATATATTGATGTATAGTGGAGTGACATATATTATATTATATTATTTCTGTATAGCAATTCAAATTAAAAATCAAAATCAAAATTAAAATTAAAGCAAAATTAAAAGAAAATTAGAATACATTCGGCAGTAAACATAGATAATGCAAGAGGATAGTTTGTTAGTCAGATGTAGTAGTTATTTTATGCGTTAGTTACACGTGGGGCATGCACGTGTGTCTCATTTATATATGATTATTGTGTGGCAGGGTGTTACATATAATAGAAGCACTTTAAACGGGTACGTAAGAGTATTATGGAGCTTGTAGTGGTAAGGTATTTTTTGTATATAATAAAAAAGTATGTGTGCAGAAAAATAAAAATAAAAAGGAGAAGCAAAAGAAAGTTATGGTTTTCGTATCCACCACAATTTTCATATTCAGGAAATGTAATATATAGTTTATACATCCCTCACATAATTAACGAAGATTCCGTATTGGATGTTTGATGCATTAAATTAAATTATTTTAGCTTATTGTGGCTCAGTGTTCTTTAATCCAATTTTATGGAGCAGGTTGTTTCTGCTGCGAGAATTTACATCGGTTTATTATCAGGAAGTATGTGTGTAATTAAGGGGAGTTAATGCGTAAGGGGCGGTAACTAGCTGATTTGCATAACTAAATGTATTGTTCTAACATACATAAAACATACATTTAATATATAAAAAAATTAATATAGAAAGAACTAGAAAACTCTTGCACAAGACTTTCAAAAACTATAACCTATGTATCACCATAGACAAAAACACTAAAAACGTTAACTTCCTATTTGCCACCCTTTACCTAGACTCTAGGATATATACACCATTCCATAAACCTAACGAAAAACTGATTTACGTAGATACCAAGTCTAACCACCCTAGATCAATATTAAACTCTATCTCTAAGGGAATATCCAATAGAATCTCTAATCCATCTTATGACGAAAACATATTTAACAAAAACTCACAATATTATAATCAGGCATTAGCTAGATCAGGCCATAATAATGAGATCGAATTCCTACCTACAAAAACACATAGTTACAACATTATTTCGCACAATATGTCCATGAGGAAAAATAGTAATAAAAATAATAACCACACACACACTAGTACGAAGAGTGGCAACAAACGTAACCCACACCACAGAAGTCACCATAATACCATAAACGGAAGCATCTCACCAGACATAAAAAACAAAAATAGAAGAAATAAACATTTTTCAACCCTCCTTTCAATCTAAACGTCTCTAACAACCTACATAACGCTTTCTTCTCACTCCTGGATAAAAAACTTCCCATCTGGCCACAAGTACCATAGTCTTATAAAAAAAATACAATAAAAATCTCCTACTGTACCACGCCTAACATAGCATACCACATAGCTAGTAGCAATAAAAGAAAAAATAATACTTATTTCCAACAAACTAAAACACGGCAGGGGGTAAACCTTCAAAACAACATTATATCTACAAACCCTGATATCAATAGTAATAATAGTAATAACACTAGTGTAAGCAATAACGCTGAGAGCGACAACCCCCATAGCCATAATGCAATAACTAGCAACCAGACTTCTACACAACATAATAACCGGCAGGTTAACATCCAAAATAATTGTAACGGTAGATCTAATAGAACCTGCCCTTTAGATAAAAAATGCTTAATCATGGACATCATATACTCATGCACCGTCATAACTAGCAACTCTTCTGAAACATATATAGGCTCTGCTTCAAACTGCTTCAAAACCAGATACAATTCACACCTCCATTCTTTCAAAATCACAGTCTAGCCAACTCCACTTCACTATCTAGCTACATACACATTCTAAAAACTAAAAATAGATCTTATACACTTAAATGGGAAGTGATATGTAAGGCGGCACCGTACAAACTACCTAATAAATCTGTAACCTCTGTCTACTAGAGACCCATACTATAATCTTCTCAAACCATAACCTCCTTAATAAAAAATCGGAAGTGTTCGCGTTGTGCCAGCACCGCTCCCGGCACTCCTTCCAAAACTTTAAACCCAATATATAACAATGTCAGACTTGAACCCATCACCACATCTAATACTACACCTCAATGGCACACCTTACACCACAACTCCACACTCTCTGATCCACCCCATCTCAACACAAATTATTCCATCTATCTATAACTTTATACCCTAGAAATATCCCTATGTACACCTACTTTTAGTATAATTACTTTCAATTACTTATAATTATATAGTGATACAATACAGTCTATGTAAGCTGTAAATACCAGATTCGATAATGAATTATTTGTGGAAATGTATTTGTATGTATGGAGTGATAACATTGGATATATATAAGATTAATTTATTAACATAAGAGATCGGTATAACATATATGTTGAGTGCAATGAATTGTGTATGAATGGTATGTGAGTTATATATGCATGTATAACTTGATGGATAGATTATTGACATTGTAAATGAGGGATGTTTTTGTCTGCCCTAGAGATGATTTGGCTTTGCCATGCAAACAGCCATGCGCTGCTCCACAGCTTACCAGGGCTTATGTAGACATAGTTCTAATAGGTCCCCTGACATGTTCTGTGAGTAGACTACATTTGCAAAGAACTTTGATATAAAGATATGGCTCTGTGTATGGAATATTCAGTTGTAACACTCTATGATAGGGAGTAATCATCATAATATAAATACCTTTAGTACATCATGATAGAGTAGACTGTATTTAAAATTGGAAACTGAATATAAATATATAACCGTCTATATAAGGGACTCAATTGAGACACCTTATAATGTATGTTAGAACAATACATTTAGTTATGGAAATCAGCTAGTTACCTCCCCTTACGCATTAACTTCCCTTAATTATACACATACTTCCGGATAATAAACCGATGTAAATTCTCGCAGCAGAAACAACCTGCTCTATAAAATTGGATTAAAGAACACTGAGCCGCAATAAGCTAAAATAATTTAATTTAATGCATCAAACATCCAATACGGAATCATCGTTAATTATGTGATGGATGTATAAACTATATATTACATTTCCTGAATGTGAAAATGGTGGTAGATACGAAAACCATAACTTTCTTTTGCTTCTCCTTTTTATTTTTATTTTTCTGCACACATACTTTTATATTATATACAAAAAATACCTTACCACTACAAGCTCCATAATACTCTTACTTACCCGCTTAAAGTGCTTCTATTACATGTAGCACCCTGCCACACATTAATCATATATATATGAAACACACGTGCATGCCCCACGTGTAACTAACGCATAAAATAACTACTACATCTGACTAACAAACTATCCTCTTGTATTATCTATGTTTACTGCCGAATGTATTTTAATTTTATTTAAATTTTGTTTGAATTTTAATTTTGATTTTAATTTTTAATTTGAATTGCTATACAGAAATAATTGTTTCTACTTTTGGCACAAGGCCAGCAATTACCCAGTGCATTACTGGTACTTTATTTTATCGACCCCGTAAGGATGAAAGGCAAAGTGAAATATAATATATGTCACTCCACTGTACATCAATATATACATATGTAACTGTATGTCTCTTGCGTTGGAAAGGAGGTTAATTATGTGTACAAACATTGAAAAATGCTCGGAAGATCCCAAGCCTAGGTTTGGATGAAACAACTGTAAGTGAATAAATGCTTTCAACATAGCTTTGATTCTTGTGAATTCTATACATACATATATATATATATATATATTTATATATATATATATATATATTTATATATATATATATATATATATATATATATATATATATATATGTATATATATATATGTATATATATGTATATATATATATGTATATATATATATATATATATATATATATATATATATATATATATATGTCAACTCTCACGCATCTCTTACATATATTACTTGGAAACTTATATAAATCTATGCATGTGCATACTCATGGTTCAGGCATTTATATATTTGTCATTATGGATATAATATAAAGTTGCCCTCGACGTTAACACCGAATAGGGTGATTTATAATTCTTTTCGAGCTATCAATATGTTTAAGTTTGTATTCTTTGTTGCTGTAGTTTAGTTTCACCTCATACTTTATTGAGCAAAACTATAATCTAAAGCTTATCTGCAGTGGTTAATCTTATTTGCCTATAGGAAAGTGTATTAAAGAATTAGACTTTATCAATCAATGTGTATTTGCTTTTTATGACAATAAGTTATAATAGAAGGGGTGTTGGTGTTGGCCTGTTACGATCAGGTTTAAATATCCATATTATTTGCTATTGTTGATTAATAAAAAAAATTCTACTTCTTTCATTACACATCGTAGAAATTCTTGTGCAATAAAGGAGCTTATTGTATATTATCACCCATACGACAGCGAGGGTGGTCGATTGGCAGTATCGGTAGAGTTACGGCCCTTTACGTACATAGTTCAAATCCCGCAGAGTTTAGCTTTACTTTTCACTCTTACGGGGTGATATATTTGAGCAACAGTAATGCACTGGGGTCGATTTAATAAACTTCCAAATTGTTGGCCTTGCGCCAGAAATCATTATTCATATGATAGTCACATCACTGACATCATTTAATGCGAGCAAATTACATCATATTTATCAGCAAGCATTATAACAATATATTAATTAAGATTCAAGGTAAAGAGCTGAGAGCGAAATTAGGTACCATTAAGCAGTTAATCAATATATATATATATATGTGTGTGGGTGTTTATGTGTATGTGTGTGTGTTTATCTGTATACGTGTGTGTTTATGTATGTGTGTGTGCGTGTGTGTGTGTGCTTTTTCACTTTTCCCTGCTGTGATATAAGCTGACGCATCTATGTCGTGGGCTTTATAATCTGCGGTGTATCATTAATTACTTTTTAGCGACCGACTTTTCAAATATGCACTTTGAATTTACATGACAAATTCGGTGATGATATGATGGCCATTTCAACTTGTAGAACACTTTAAATGCTTATATTCTCACAAAAGGACATAAATATAAAACGAAACATTGTTATGGTAAAGTGTCAAAATATTTGGATTATTTTCATACTTTGTTTCCTTAATAATTTCCCCTCCCTTTAAAATAATACGACTGTGTGCTTTTATGTTACAATTACTGTGATTACTCGGTCTTCACATCCTTGATGTGTATGTTTATACTAATTGCGAGTAACATACGACATTTTTGTGAATATGTAAAAATGTTTCCTGAAAACAATGGCCGCACTGAAAGCAAGACACCTACGTAACACATCATCAGTTTAATGTAGAACGAAATTGACAACCGTACAAAGATATATTAACTACTTTCTTGATTCATCTTATACTTCATTTGAAATGTCTTTCTAATCTTTCAGAATGTCAGCATTCATAACTACTTTCTACGTGGAGAATGATCAAATGGATCTTACCATATATTTCTCATGCATTCAAAACTATCAATTATATTACTCCGACAACTAACAGTTAGAAATGTCATTTACTAAATCGAGAAGATAAATGTTGTATGATAGCGAATAATCGACATCCGTATTAATAGGTAAAATGATTTAATCAATGATTGATTAATATAGTCTCATATATAAATGTGTGAAACTTCGTTCCAAAATGAAGATATATTTCCAATTATTTAAAATCGTCTGCTGAAAAACAACAAACATTTTTTTTTATTTAAAAGCAATTTTAACATACTTTGGTGAGTTGACAGCTGCTTTATGTTTCGGATTAATTATAGTTGGCTATATGGTTTGTAGTGTGTCAATAATTGAAAATAAACTAATGAAATTCAAAACAATTTTGGTGCGATTTCGAAGTTATGTCTACGTAGAAGGAAGCTTTTTAAACAAACATTTTGCAGCTTCTGACAACCACTGTGATATATGGTCTGACAAAGAATATATTAAACCCTTTCAATATTGCATCCTTTTAGATAACATTGAGCATAACCTAATCAAATAAAATCTAATGAATTAAGCATATTCACAGATTAAAAATATTCAAATCAAATAATAAGACGTGTGATATAAGCCCCCCCCCCCCCCAATGGAAAAATAAATTTGGAGCACCTTTCCCAATAACTCTTCAATTAATAGCATATGACGTCGACATCATCTATATGTACTTAAATGCAAACACATACTCCAAAATCAAATACAGATTTGCAGCCTACTGAGCAGATCAAAATTTCCTATCCAATTATTTCAGGGTGGGAGGAAAGGGGGACTTGACACAAATAGAATACAGTTAAACAACAACCAATATACGATTAGATTCTTACAATAAATCGACAACAGAGAAACATATGCCGATTGTATCCTTAATGGCGAAACCACTTCCATTTCAAATCTGAAATGAAAGAGATTTTACTAGAAAAAATATTAAATATTAACAGGTGAAAAGAGACCACAGCCAGGAAAACAGCAATAAAATGGTACCATCATAATATACGAATAGTCACTACAAACGAATGAGATCGAGTATTAAAATAAAATATTACATTATCTATTGGGCTAAACGCAAAATATCTACGCATGCTTAACTGCTCCAGTTTCATAACTGAAGCACTAGGGTTGATGCCTGCAGCATAGTAGTAGTGCATTTACCCTGAATGTTGTTTTTCCCAATACTGAGGTATATATAATAAAACCCCAAAAATATCAAGATGGGTTGGAAAATTCATTACGGAAAAAAAAAACATTTGACATTGTTCGATTGTGCAGAATCTATAAACAAATCATGCAAAGCCAATGTTAAGACAATACATGACCCATTCAACATGGATAACCTTAATAAAACAAGACATCAAAACGATAGTAAATTGGCAGAATAGTTGGGGGCATCGTAGAAGTGCTTTGCAGCAATGTTTCTGGCTCCTTAATTTGGGGGTTTAAAATCCTGCTGAGATCAACTTTATCTTTCACCGTTTCAGGGTCTATAAAATGCCACATGTGAAGTAATGACACCGATTTAATTGATTTTCCTTTTCTCTTAAAATATCCTGGCCTCGAGCCTAAATTAAAATACTATTACAAACCCAACAAGAATATCAATAAATAGTAGAGCATTTTTTTAGCCTAGTAAATGTTTTGATTAAACACATGAATAAATTATTAATCATTAAATAATTTAATGTATTTTGTTCAATTAATAGAGACAAAATCGGTGCGATTGCATCTCTATCAGATAAACGAATCTGCATTTCATGCAATTGACATCAAATTAGATATTCGGATAGATTGCACCTGTACAGGAGGGAGATCTATAATTGTCACAGGGTTTGGGCAAATAGTCCGAATGGGAATTTCAGTGAGATAACCTAAGGATAGAATAAAAATAGAAGACGGAGCTAAGAAACGGGGGAATAACCCGCTTATTATTTCAAACAAGACGAATTATTAATTTTAGTGGGCAGATTATATATCGCATTCGTTAGCAAACGCTCCACACAAGATATGCTATCATTCATAATTTACGTTAAATCTATTCATTCAGGTAGCTTTCACATATAGAAATTTAGTGCCACTTTATTTGAGGTCTTTGAAATACTATCTCGTCTATATAATTTTTTGTTATATTTACCAAAGATGCCATGTATAATCTAAAAAAGCTTCTTTATCGATATTGCGATATTTTCAATGAGAGTGGTGGGCATTAATACATTTACCTGTGGATAACCGGAATGTGAAGGCTGGGAACTAAACTATTATATTATAATATTTGTTGTTTTAAGAAGTGAAAAGAGGCACACATCTACCCAATATTCTCAAAATAATAATAAGTACAATTTCTATAGTAAGCCTATAGAACCATTTCCTGAAAACTCTAAAGTATAGTCTGTGTGAAGATGAGAAGTGAAATAATCTATAATACTTTATATATAATCTATTGGGAAATCTATTACGATATTGTTAACACGTACATAGTCCTCACACATAAAAATCCTAAATGCTAACAATTTGTTTCCAGTGATGCCAGAAACAATTCCGTAATGGCTAGATAATTCAATGTATTCTACCAATTACTGGTATTTCTAACTATGAGAGTGGTGCGCTCCATATGGACGATATTCCCAAATACCAAAACTCTGTAAACACTATTCCATTATCGGAAATACTTGAGATAAAACACCCCAAGCAGAAACATCTGCTCATGGAAGAAATTTGTCTCTTCCCTACGCATAGACAATATATTCAGATGGTATAGATATAGTCTCTATTTATGCTGAAGTATATAAAAAAATTATAAAATATTACCTTTTACCAACGCATTGCAGTATTAGGTATTACCTAAAAGTAATTTAATATGATCATTCGATAACATAACTAATGGTGAATAAAGGAAGCATTGGAAATCACAGAATCAGACAGGGTATTAGATAACACAGAACAAAGTTTCAAAAAGAATGTGTATAAATAGAATAATGCGTTCAATCTTCTTGATTCACTTAAATGTAATACGTAATTGGATAAAAATGAAAATAATAATGTTAAATAGAACTTCAAGAATGACTAAGCAAAATGACATTTCCATCCACCATATATTGTGACCCACATTTATAGGCTAGAAAATATAATGAGGGAATATTGAATTAATCGGAGGAATAAATCAGTCTTAGTTTTATATTTTGCTATTTTGGGAGATTTAATAAACTCTCAGGATTAGAGGGAAAAGTGGTTACAAACATCACCAGGGCGATGGAAATTAATCACTATTAGCGTACAAAAACAAACGAAGCATTTTAAAATTATAAAAATATAGTTCAAGCGTCTAAAAAATAGACAAAATGTATTGTCATTCCTTGTTTAATATCGAATGGCTATGGTGTACCGGAATCTGTAGAACACCATAAAAATTGTTTGAGCTCTTTGGGGACATTGGGCTATGTCGGGCTAGGGAATTAAATCCACCCGGGATCAAGTTTTGTTTTTCCCTCGTCTGAAATCATTAAAATAAAATGCCAGGTGTAACGTAACTATAGTAGATCTAAAATAATACTTAGGTTAGAAATAATTAATAATGAAAATTGGATGACCATGCAAATCTCCAAAAGATGCATAGACTTAGATGAAACAAAAAGTTAAACCACAAACATTTATCTTTCCATTACTCTAAATATCTGGACATTCGCAAAGTTGTAAGGAAGTTGGCGTTTATGTTTATCGATTTTGAAATTTATATTTTTCATTTCGTTTTGTGAATATTATAATTGCATGGAAAAATATATAATAGAAATAAACTCGCATTTGATATCAAAGAATTATTTTCAAAAAAAACGGGAGGCAAAACCCATTATTAAAGATTCTTATGAGGTATGCATACTGAACATTAGATACATTAATGAATAAAGAAATGTATATATTTATTTTTACGTTGATATGTTTTTCGAATTTGTTCTTACTTCAATCTGACATATAGGCCGATATATATATGATAGGTTGTGCCACATTGACGCGCACTCGACGAACTTCTTTCTGAGGAACTGATTGACCCTTCCTAAATTCTTGTCCACACTGCACGGTGCACCTTGCCACCATTTACGAGATCACCGGGTTGAACTAGATGCCAACATCTGATTATGTGCGGAACTCATCTGCAATGTTAGTTTCGAAAACGCCGACTGGCAACAGGCGAAGCTCCCAGAGAGATTCTGTAACCTTGCCTCCGATCTACGTTGGATCTGACGCTGTCAGCCTACCTCTTCTCAATCTTCTCCAGTTACACTCTCATTATCGAGGTCCTCAGCAACAGAACAAAACTAGCGTGGATTATGAACAGGAGTTAGCTCAGACCCACTGGTCTGGCGAAGGCCTCACCGTCACCCAGTGTGCAATTATCCAACATAACATTAATAACAGGTCTTCCTTCACCACCTCGCCTACTTCCGTTCCGCTTCGCAGCCAAAGAGCGGCGCCTGGCTCAATTGGGTGGCCTCCTCACCAATCGGTACTCTACTTGAGGATGATTGCACTCGCACTGGAGTTGCCAAACGCCTTGGCCACCGCGTGTGTGAGCAACTCAAAGGTCGCTGCCACTACCAAGTCACCAGAGCGCAGGCCAATTCCCACGTCATGCTTCTCTGAACGACACAAGGAAATGGAGCCTAATCGCAATCGGATTCCCGTCACATTTCGGCAGGTATCCTCTCGACCACGGAGACGGTAAAGGCCCCATATGAAATTACTCTCCCTTCGAGAGAGATAAATCCATAATCTGCAAAACATTCTCTGCCTCCATCCTATTCGCATCAGCCAGAAACCCCAGTACCGATGTCGCAATGGAGAGGACAGGATGATAAGCAAATACAGGGGAACGTCCAGACGGTCACCTTCGAGATATTAGGTGTACTCAGATTCAGTAGATCTTACCTTTTCCATAAAATCGCAATGAAAGCAACCCGTCTTAGCAAGGCGCCTCGCAAGATGTGTGTGTTCCAGTGGGTTTGATTGGCCATTGTCTGCAGAAATGAAGCCGAGACGCTACTCTAACATAAGCGTATATCATGTTCCGCTCTCTCCTTCCTCCCTTCTTTTTTTGCTTAACAATCACATCAATTTCCCTCCCCTTTCTCTAATTTAAACACTCGATTTCTGACAAATGTAATTTGTCAGTATATATGCTTGTAACTTATATTCTAAAAATAATTTTATGTATTTTTATATATTTTAAGACATTTTACTATATTTTAAATATAATTTTACATATGTTTCTTGAGAAATCGTCACTGTTTTCAAATAGTCTTTAAACATGAAAGGCCTTTAATATTTCGTATGTGATTATTCGAATATATTTACAGAATTTTAAATTATGGTGACGTGTTAGATATATTAGGATACCAGTTAGACGCGGTAAATAACTGAGATATATATATAAA
>OZ024742.1:216037661-216075161 GCA_964016885.1 Eledone cirrhosa | reverse complement strand
GTGAAAGTCATCCCTGTGCTATATATATGGAGCAAGAAACGCTGGTCGTCCCAAGAAGACATACGTCAAGCAACTTGGGGACGATACTGGATGCACAGCGGAAGAGAGACAGAGTTGGATGGAGGAAACGTGTCGTAGAAAGCCGAGCAAGCTCGACCTGATGATGATGATATATATATATATACATATAAACATGCAACCCTGTAGCTAGTACTAACTGTAATTGTAGGAATCGGGTTGACTGCCCCCTATCCGGGAAATGCCTCTCTAGTAATATTGTCTACAAATGTAAGGTTGAAACACCCACGTCCCGTAGGGTCTACATAGGATTAACCGCCAATAGATTCAAGCAGCGTCTTTACATGCATACCCATTCTTTTCTGAACACTTTAAAAAGGAATATGACGTCACTTTCAGCTTATATCCGGAACCTAAAAGACGACCACAGTCAATATAAGTTACACTGGGAGATCCTAGCTTGGGCTAGATCGTATAACGGAAATAAAAGACCATGTGACCTCTGCGCTGCTGAGGCCCTGGAAATACTCTACTCCAAAGACAACATCTTAAACAAAGAATATGAGGCAATTTCGGCTTGTAAACATAAATTGCACAAAACTTTCCTGTATTACAGCCCCACCTTATACCCTAACGGATAGTACGAACTATAGCCAGATATTTTACGTCTTGATGTGGTAGTTAAGTATATGTTCTGTTTATCATTATTTATTTGTATAGGTAAGTATATATTACCTGTATGTTTTGTGAAGGTACATATACTTTCTCGTACGTATATTTGTTTGTATATGTTATGGCGTATATATTATATATCTTGGTACATGTGCATTTGGTTATGTGTATACATGAGTTTTGCGTCTGTGTGAGTATGCGGGTTGGTACGTATGTAGGGCGTTGGTATATGTTTACTTTGTGTTTTGGTTGACGTCGTCCGCGAACATATGTGTATTTACATGTAGGTATGTGTGCGCGCGCGTTATATACGTATTTTTTTGTGTATATTTTATACGTTTATTTAATTATGTATACACACACACACACTCACATATATATATATATTTGTATATATATTTTTATGTGTATTTGCTGTATACATTCGTATGTGTGCGGGTACTGGCGTTGCGTGGGTTCTGAATGTGCGTGCGTGTTTTTTTTTCTATTGCGTATGCTTGTGTATGTACGTATATGGATGCGATGTATATATTTAATTTCAATTACCTCTGTATTTTATTTACTTTATTCTTAACTCTGAAGCCGAGAATCATTCGGTTTCCTAGTTAGAATTTTAGTCTACGACTTCAGTTATACCATTTACGTGGTTTTGTCTTTGCAGGCAATTGTTCTCCACGTTCCACTTAATGACGTATTATCTTCGTTTTTTTCGTTCATTGCCAGAGAACGTCTCTATGAACCACCTAATAGAATATTAGTCTACGACTTCATTTATACCATAAACTTGGTTTTGTCTTTCCGTGTAATTGTTTTCACCGAACCAAATAATTATCTTCTTTGATTTTGTTTTGTTTTTTCCGTTCTTTGCCAGGGAACGTTTGCACGAACCAAAGTATTGTCTTTCTGTCTTCCTTCGGTTGTAACGTTTTTTGAAATATTTACTTCTGCGTTCACAGATTGACTTCTTTAGTTTCAGAAGATCCCGATAAGGGTGAATGCAGCGATTCTTTGTTTAAACTTTAATCTGTTATTCTAATAAATATTTGCTCTTCGGTTCTTATATATCTGATATATATTCATCGTTATTGAGCGCTCTTTGGATTTTAGTCTTCAAATATATTTTATACCTATATATATATATACCTATATATAAAACTGAATTTGTCTGTGTGTGGGTGTCTCCTAATTTTGGAAAGTCTATAAAAATCCTTATTTCTACTCCGATTGACTTCAAACTTACATTTATATATTTCTTGCGGTCTAAAGATAATAACTGCAGCTTTTATTTTTCAATTTTCTGTTGTTAAAGGCGTTCTTTTCACTAAAACCTTAAGCCCTTTCTGTCAGTTCGGCAATTTTGTCTACAATGTTCAAGAGAGACAACTCTTCAGTATTTTGAAAGAGTTACATCTCTTTATAGACTATATTATCTCTACTTAAACGTACATCCCTTGAAATTGTTGACGGTTACCCCAATAGTAACTCCGAAGCGTTCGGAATCCGAGGTAACAGTTCGGTCTATATCAGATCGGGTAGTTTTTTGTAACCATAAAAGTATCCAACTAAATTCCTTCATGCTCTCCACCAATGCAGTCCCACATGCTTACTGCTCTGTAACTTTCATTGTACCATAGCACAACAATGTCGAATGCCTTTTTACTTAACCCTATCCTCTTGGCTTTCATGGGTTGAACATTTTACTCTCAGCCACCCAATTAAGATAAACCCCTGGTAATCTACGACGACATTTTCTTTATAAGCACAAAATGTAGACACCATCCCCAGCCCTTAGTATTAAATACTTCTCTGTACTGTTTCAGAAAGGAGGGATAAACATGCCAATCTATCTAGAAGCCCGACAAACGCCGAGCCATTCTGCTAGTATATATACATATACAGAAAGAGAGAAAGAGAGAAAGAGAGATATATAGATATATATATATATATATATATATATATATATATATATATATATATATATATATATATATATATATATATATATATATATATATATAGAGAGAGAGAGAGAGAGAGAGAGAGAGAGAGAGAAAAATATGTTTATATGAAAACTTACGTAAACGTATATATTACGTTCATATCCATAAAACAATAAACGTATGGGTTGCCCCTCTCCCGAAAACAAATACGTTTCTCTACAGAATGAAAACGAAAGAAATCTATATCTTTCTCTATTTTCGTCACTGAATACATCAAGTTCCAAATATAGTTTAAGAATGACAGACAGCTGTTTGACGATTTGGTAATTTTACATCCATGACACTCACTCAGAATATAATCTTATGAAATAGACTATAAGCTCTATAGAATCCTGTCTGATGATCACTTACTCGTGTGATGATCATGTGATGCTCTGTTGTATACCACAAAGCATAACAAAACGGCTGAAAGTAGTCATTGGCATATAGTGTGAGGGTGACCAATCATATTTAATTGGCGGTAGCATTAATACAAACTTTACGCATATTGGATGTGGAAATATTATATATATATATATGTGTATGCGTGTGTGTGTGTGTGTGGGGGGGGGGGGGTCTGTGTGTGTGTGTGTGTGTGTGTGTGTGTGTGTATGCGTGTGTTTGTGTGGAGAGGTGTATGTATATATGTTTGTGTGAGTTGATAGTTCATTTGTAAAAACATATTTTATGGTTTCTAGCTTCGTACCTCACATATAAGCTCTGTAAAATCTTGTTCTCAGTTCATTCTAATGGCTCGTCCTTAAGTGCAAGAGTATCGTTTGCATGTATATGAAATATTACTGTGTGATAAATAAATGTCTCATTGCACAAAATAACACACAATATGTTTGTATTTTATAATTATATTCTCTTATTTATGCTGAATAAGATAACCAAGAGAAATTAAAAAAACGTGTGAAATTTCTATATTGGTTTAACATCAATGTAAGTTAGCCCCAGTTGTAGGATTGAATGCTGTGGAAATAATACGTTTTTTTTTTTTTAATGGCTTACATCCTTTAACACAAAATCTTACTTTATTGTTCTAGTCTTTTCTTTAAATTAACTTGTCCCTTTATTTCATCCGTGAGACTCTCGTGCTATGAGAACACCACTCTTTCCCTTGGCGTCACAAAAATGTCTCTGTGGACATGTAGCTTAATTGCTATGAATTAATATTTTGTCTCGCGTCCCTTACTCTACTCTACTGTGTTTTGGATTGTACCGGACGCTGTGACCTCGGGTGGACCAGGAATACCGTTGTTAGAAGTAGAAACTGCCAAAGTACATCTCAACGACCGATGACCTGGAGTTCTGTATTTTTCATTTGAATTTTTACTCTTGTCTTGTTTCCGTTCGTTGTCTTGTCTGAAGCTTATATATATTTTTTTTCTGAAGCTTATATATATATATTTATATATATATATATAAATATATATATATATATATATATATACGATATTAACAAATGGAAACTATATTTATAAAACCATATTTATTTAATTATACATATTTCAAGGACACCAAGTTAAATTATGGTGTGCTTTCATGAGATAAAATATAATCTAGAGCAGTTTTATAAATAAATATTGACATACCTTTAAAGAATGCAACCATTACTGTTGGAAGCTCCCCGTATTTTTACGCCAATTATTTGTTGAGTGGTTTATATCAGTTATAAAAATATTTGCATGTTGTATCCCAACAATTTAAATAGAACTTGTACATATATATATCCCGCTCTTAAGAGCGTGAAACTAATAAACCTTTGTTTGTACTGCCTCTCTGTTTTGTTCCCGTTCCATTTTTCACTATATATATCTATAAATATAAAAGCAAGTCGGTCTATGTGTGTGTCTGTCTGTGTGTCTGTCTGTGTACAAATACTAGGCTCCTTTTAAGTTTTGAAGTAATAGGCCGATTTCAACCAGATTTGGCACACATGTTGCTTATATGCCAGAGCAGGTTTTGGACAAAAACAAATTTTAAAAAAATCGATATTGGGGCCGAAAAATCGATTTTGTGTGTGTATCTGTCTGTGTACAAATACTAGGCTCCTTTTAACTTTTGAAGTACTAGGTCGATTTGCTTCAAGGAATGATATTTCTATGTCCAGTGGATGGTCAACGTGGTAGTGGCAGCGCCATCTTACGCATAGCGTTTAGTCTACTGAAGAACATACGGTGCGTCTATTCCATCTTTATCCCTTTACTCATACCTATTACAGCAAGGCCGGACCTGAAATCATTCACGTCAATTAACTCAAGCTACCCCATGAATTGTTTTTATGTTGCCGTTTATTTCACTCAATCATGTCACTGTACACCCATTTTGTTAAACTTTTTTTACAATTAATTTCAATTCTTTGCTCAACCTTTGGCTCTCTTTATACGTACAAACAGGCTGTCATTCCTTTCCCGAGCAAGGCCGGGTACATCTGCTAGTATATATATATATATATATATATATATATATATACATAGGAATGTACAATATTTAAGCTTCTATGCATGGAGTCACATGCATACCCACATATGTTGCTGCATCACAGGCACATACGGCCTTTCACAAGACTATTCCACACACCTTTTATAAAACTACATTTAATATCAGTTTCTCCATATACAAATATATGCATGCATGTGTATGCATGTCGGTACATGACTGCACATGTTTATGCGTACGTATATGTATGCCTGCACTTGTTTGTGTGTGTTGGCGTTTGTGTGCACCCTCTGTGTGCCGTTCAGCTTCTTTTAGGTCTGGTGCTGGAACTAATTTAGAGTCGTAATAAAACGGTTTTCACGGTTGTTTCACTTTATCTTCATATGGTAGATGTATACCTCTTGACAAACGCATTGACCACCAGCATTACGTGTGCAGTGGTTATCGGCTGTACTGTTGTAACGTTGTACCTGATAATTTGCGGTGACTCGTAATAATATCTATGATATGGTGTTTTGTGACATGGAAAGAATCATGTATACACACTCATACACAAAACAAAAAAGGAATTATTATAACAAAACACCTCATAAAAATTCCAAAATCTATTTTCCTCTTTAATAGAGGTATCATATAAAAGGAAAATGTGTTATCAAGTCTAAAACATACCACAACAAATAAATGTTTGTTTGTGAATGATATTATGTTCGATAACTATAAAGGAGTTGAATATAGCAAAGAAATACTTTAGGAACAACGCAAACGTTTGCAGAAATAAAAGAGAACAGACACGATCTTTAAGGCCAGAATTGTCTTAAATGATGCAATTACAACATTGACGATGAGGATTAAAACAGAAATATGAAGCATCGATATAGACATGTCAACTAGTATATATACACTAAAGAAACGATGTAAAAATAATATATTTTCAATCACCCCCCCCCCCCCCCCCACACACACACCGTCTCTCTGTGTGTGTGTGTGTGTGTATGTGTGCGTGTATGTGTGCGTGTATGTTCGTGTCTATATATATATATATATATATATATATATATATATATAGACACGAACATACACGCACACACGCATATATATATATATATATATATATATATATATATATATATATATATATATATATATATATGTATATATATATATGCATATAAACACATATAGACTTGTACTTATTTGCATAGATAGATGTATGCTTTCCTGTGTGTGGCCGTAGATATTTATGTGTATGTATAGGTGTGCGTATATAATTAGATAATCAATATCAAACTGACAGAAGAAATGGGATTTCTTTGAAAGAATGAAAATGGAGAAAAATTTCTGGACTGTAGACAGGAATCTATCGCTGGCTCGATTTCCTCTCGTTAAAAGAACTCTGATAATGAGGACGCCGACAACAACAGAGACAGCAATAACTATAGCGATACATAAGCGTACATAATAATAAAGATAAAAATCAAAATTATGAGAGACCGACAACAAAGGGATAGTAATAAGAATTAAAAAAAACAACTGATGTATTGACAAACAATGAAAACGTATAACACACACAGTTATAGAAATGCGTTAGATGGTTGCACAACAACAACGACAAAAATATCAAAAGAGTTGGAATTATAACTACAAGAACTAAGTAACGTTAACAACAAAAGCAGCGTCGTCAACAATAACAACTACTACAGCAGCAACAAGACTTACAGTAGACAGAACTGGACATCAAATCCGGGAGACAAGACCACATGGAGAAGGAAAATGGCAACTTCGAAAATAATGTAATTCGACTATAATTAGCGAATTTGTTTTGAGACTACTATATTTACTCTTTTGCAATCATTATGTATATTTATAAAGTAGAACGCTCCAAATATGTCAGCCTCTTTCTCTACCCCCCCCCCCCCCCACACACACACACGTATATATACATGGATACACACACATACATACATATATATATATATATATATATATATATGTATGTATGTATGTTATATTTATAAGTATATATATATATATATATATATATATATATATATATATATATATATATATATATATATATATATATATGTATGTATATATATATGTTTGTGTGTGTATGTGTGTGTATGGTTGTGTGTGCGTGTGTACAGTAGTTAAGCAACACATTTCCTATTTGTTCATCGCACAATAGCTTCTTTAAACTGCTGATACTTCTTGTAATCTAACTTATTGGATTTCCAACAGACTTACGACACAGCAACTTTCTCTTGCAGCCAATGTACTTTAGCCACTTATCATCAAGTGAGTGAAAACATACTTTTAGGCCAGTGCCCAACAAGTACTCACCAACCTCTGAGTGGATTCATCCGTAGCTATTATACTGTTGATCAGGTATTGATGATTGTTAAACACAAATGGACGAAATAACTCTTTATTACTAGGCGGGAAACATTTACTCAACTTAATGACATTTTAGGAATACCTTTAGATAAACTAAAAGGTAATTGTGCAAATTCTGAAAGGTCATGTGCTGTTTAAACATTGTAGAATTATTATTCCAGTTACGTCTTGATCAAAATTGCAAACTTCCCATCGAAAAACAACCCTTTCGGACAAGTCCGCCTTGTAGTTCACACAAAATCATAGGAAAAGCATCCCCATGGCTGAATACATATTGAACGGTATCATCAAGAAAAGTTCTGAAATCACATGAGACAGCGGGATATAAAAGCTTTTATCTCAATGACATCTTACCCTTCAATCGAAAACATCGTGACATTTCCTAATGTAGATTCAGTTGTATGATACTTGAAAAAAAAACATAGTGGGAATGGGTAAAACGTTTTTATGGATAAGAACTGATCTGGAGGTAGTGAAATCAATAGCGTTATCACTTTATTTATCTCCCCTTCATGTTTTTCTCTTTCAATTCTTCTCTCATTATTTCTGTTTGGATTGGCAGTATCAGTAGAGGGTCGGTCGCCATGCTTTGACGCATAGAGTTACGGCCCTTGCCATTCTGAGTTCCAATCCTGCCGAGGTTAACTTTGCCTTTCATCCTTACGGGGTCGATAAAATTAAGTACCAGTAATGTACTGATAATTGCTGGCCTTGTGCCTAAAAGTAGAAACAATTATTTCTGTTTCCCATCCCCATGGATGAATAGGGATATTTCTTGTTGACTCAGCCGCATGAAAGCCAAAGCAAGTTCGATAATTTTTATCATCTAATGATGAAATATTCGTTGAGTCTATTACTAGAGAAACATATTGCCCCAAATAAAATCCATGCTTCATATATCAGAGATATCATTTATCTTCCACATCCAGACTCAGTTAATCCTTTATCGATATTAGATTTTATGTTAAATTCTCGTATATGAGTACTATAAATACTATTTCTTTTTTTGTTTTGTTTTTGTTTTAAATTCTTGGAAAGCTGTGTTGTTTTCAATTTTACCATTACTCAGTAACCTAATCTACTATGCGTTTAGTTTAGTAACAAGATAATTGTAAAATTGCCATATTTAATTATCAAAGGTCTTTTGTTTTAACTGAATATATTGTTTACCTAACTGAATATTTTACCTACCTAAAGGTATGCGCAACTTGTTTATTAAATGTATAAATATAATACTTAGTACTGGGGGTTCTCTTGTTATATTAAATAATTACGTATGAGAGCGTTGTTCCATTTTATACAACATATGAATCTACAATACAGGAAATGTGTTTAAAGGTACAGTTTATATACCATCATCAAATATTTAAAAAAATAGTTTTAAAAAATAGGCTTTACTCTTGGCAAATCTTGCTTCAATATTCTGTTACCATTCATAGTTAATCTTGGACTCTGGTAACAGATATTCCCTTCGTTCTTTAATAGATTAGGACGTGATATAAATGTATTTTCGGCTTCTATTTCTAGAAAGTTGAGCGAAGACTTATAAGCGCGTTCGTTAGCTCCATAAGCAAATAGTTTTATATCCACAGCCAGTAATAGGTAATCATCTCAAGTTACGTGAAAGGAAATCGAAATATATTTATTTATGATCTGATATTTATTATGTATACGTGAATATGTTCTTTGATTTTAGAATTCGAACTCATAAAATGCACTCATATGAAATTATAAGAACTTTCTTGAATATTCTGAGAAAAAAAAACATTAATTCCTCAGTTTTACAAAAGAAGTACTCAGTATTTGAGTACTTTCGATTTTAATAGTATTTTTGACTTTATTTCCAATATTTTGGATTCTCCCGCAACTCCATATTTTCTATAGGTGCGTTAAAATCTAGTTGTATATCTATTTCCCTTTTATACTAGGAACAACACAGTGCTAGATGTTAGAGGGTTATCATCAATTAGTGTAAACATTTCAGTAAGATGATTTCTAATATCAATGTTTATTTTCACCTGTCCATCAAAGACAAGAAACAGATAATGTATTATGTCGTTTTCTTGGACAAGGTTTTATTCACACACATAAAATAAGAAGCACCCCGCTCTGTAAATCAATGTAGTTAAATATGTGGAGAAGATGGATTTCATTACCTCCCAAAGAGTTCAAATTTAGTTCTATTAAAGTTGAAACAATTGCTCTCATCACTCATTCATTTATTTTTCTTCACTTCTTTTTTTGTTTCTTTCACATTCATTCCTATTTTACCTATAAACCAAAAAGACGGAATATGTAGACTAAATAGATGAAAAATGCTCAAACTTTTAGTATTTTTATAAAACTTCTTTTCACCGATTTATCTGTCTAGTTACTTTTCCATTTCACCCATACTTTTTCGCTTCATAAACTGCTTTCTCATTGCTGTATTTATCCCCGTTTATTTTACACCCCTATCTTTCTTTTTTGTTCTCTCCCGCTTTTGTTATCTCCAGCGGATCTTAAATCAAAATTACTCATTTTTGTGTATTTATTAATTTACATTTCTTTCTAAATTCACTTCACATCAATTCTTCTATCATCTACGCATCTTTCGCATTGGATATTTATATTTACATTGCAACAAGCCAAATATATTTATGATACTGACTTAACATTCTTACTTCAAATGAAATACATACTCTCTTTACTGTTCCCTTAGTATATTTGTTTGAGAATCACAATTATTTTTTTCTCACTTTCTAAGTAATAAAACAAATAAGTATTTTCATCGTTTTACATGAAATATTAAATTGAAAAAATGGCGAGTAGGGAATTTGATTTGGAAACTTACAAAATCAAATACGAAACGAAAAATGAAAAAAAAAAACATGGTCAAAAATCATTCATTGCTCTTCCTATGTAGTCAGTAGAACTAATTTAATTTTGTCGAAACACGACGTGTAGTATGCTATTTCAAATATTTATTCCATAGAATTTAATTAAATAAACAGTCATATTGGAATATTGCAAAGATTTCTAATTTACAAACTATATGCAATTTAATTCCAATATACAACCACGCACGCGCGCACACATATATACATATTTGTATATATATATATATATATATATATATATATATATATATACAGCCAGACACCTGCACACACTGGTACACACGCATACATACCCACATAGACAACACAACACACACAAACACACGCACACACACACACGCAAACACACACACATACACACATACACACCCACACACATACACACACACACACATTTATATATATATATATATATATATATATATATATATATATATATATATATATATATATGTAAGTATGTACATGTACATATTCATTATTCGGCAATATTTGTTCAAAGATAAAAACTATTCAGACCGAGAAAGAGAACATATTGTAGCCGTTCATCAAATAGAGTATCAAAATTCGAGATACAAACTTTATAAAAAAAATGTTTGAGTACATGGAGGTTACGTAAAGATTCAACGAGAGACCCTCCTAGTGCATTACAGCTTCCCTTGTTTCGCTTGCTTCCCACGTTTTCTTTTTTAATGCATATTTTACCTCACATTGGTATTGCCTATTTAAATTATATATTTTAATATTATTATTATTTTATGGATTGGCAGTATCGGTAGAGGGTCGGACGCCATGCTTTCTAGCATAGTTATGTCCCTTTATGATCTGAGTTCAAATCCCGCCAAGGCTAACTTTGCCTTTTATCCTTACGGGGTCGATAAAATAAAGTACTAGTAATGCACTGGGTAATTGCTGGCCTTGTGCCTAAAGTAGAAACAATTATTTTAGTTTAGTTTTTAATTTTATGTTTATATTCACATAGAAATGTGAATATAAACATTTCTATGTATATCTTGTTTTTTGTTTCTAAAAAAAAACAAATGAAGTGATGAAAATGGTATGAGGTTAGTGATTGAAAATATATATAAAGAATTAATGAAATGAAGAATTATGGTATGAGGTTAGTGTTTGAAAAGACTATAAAAAGACTATAAAATTATTTATTAAAATTTTTTGGAGAGGTTGCTAAAACACTGTGGGTAGAGGGAAGATACCTGTGCAGTGCATATTGTGTGAAAAGAATATAAAAAGTAAAATAAATATACATGTATCCACACGCACCCAGAAACATACGCACATGCATGCACATTTACACATGCATCAATGTAAATACATATACAGTCATGCATCATCCCGCACAGGCACACATGGAAGATACACGGAGTCACACGCGCATACATTACCAGAAGCGTCTGCTCGTAGAAAGGCATATGGAATGGACATACTGGTCATCGTGCACTCCCGCACTGGCACAACCAACTCACATACATATCATACGAATTATAGATATTTTCGGACACATCGTCCCTCAAATCATTGTTTATATGTCCAAGCTAACGATATATGCGTGCTCATAGTTCGGGCGTCGATACTACTATATGGATGTGCAGAGGTGAAGGCAAACACGTATGTTCATATATACGTACACACTCACATACAGATTTACACACACAAAACAGGTGTGGATGCACGCGTGTTAGCAGTGCATGTAGATGATATCGTGTGGGGTTAAATGGTGGTAGAAAAAATATGAGAAGTGTTCTAGGGAATGCAAGTGATACAAAAAGAGGTGATGACATCAAATGTGGTGAAGAGTATGGTACTGGTGGATTGCGTGTGCCTCAATGGTATGCAGTGTGGTTGAGAGTGCTGGATGCATCGTGATATGTTTAGTGGCGGTGGATATGATAAAGGATGCAACGCACGCGTGTTAGCAGTGCATGTAGATGATATCGTGTGGAGTTAAATGGTGGTAGAAAAAATATGAGAAGTGTTCTAGGGAATACAAGTGATACAAAAGGAGGTTATGACATCAAATGTGGTGAAGAGTATGGTGCTGGTGGATTGCGTGTGCCACAATGGTATGCGGTGTGGTTGAGAGTGCTGGATGCATGGTGATATGTTTAGTGGCGGTGGATATGATAAAGGATGCAACCTAATATTTACATGAGTAACAATTAACAAGGATAATAGCGGTAATGAAAAACAATATGAAACACAGTGGTAGTTATTCCGATGTTATGTTTAGGTTGTTATGTTTTGTCCGTGGCTCCTGCTTCACCCCCAACTCACTTCAACCAACGCTCCCCACCATCACGTCGTCACCATGCTCATCCGCCCACAAATAACACAGGCCAAAACATTCCTCATAGCTAAACCTCCAATCAAAACAAGATAAATGTACCACCATATGAACGCGATACGTCACAGACATATCTATGCTTTATTTGTTCATTCTGTAATTACAGCAGCAGAGGTCTGGCGAGCTTTTACGGATCGAAACTTGAGCTGATCAATAGCGAAACGTGCGTCACCAATCAATATACGTATTGTTCGTATTGAAGAAATCGTCCTTGCATTATATATATATATATATATATATATATAATTGTTTCTACTTTTGGCACAAGGCCAGCAATTACCCAGTGCATTACTGGTATTTTATTTTATCGATTATATATATATAATTGTTTCTACTATTGGCACAAGGCCAGAAAATTACCCAGTACATTACTGGTACTTTATTTTATCGACCCCGTAAGGATGAAAGGCAAAGTTAACCTCGCCATCAATGTTATTATATATATATAATAACATTGATGGCGAGATAAATTAGATATGGAAATATAAAAGATACAGAAGCGAAAACCAGCCAAAACCAAACAGTGTGTGTGTTCTGTTATTATTTCTGGCAACATTATAACAATATATATATATATATATATATATATATATATATATATATATATATATATATATACATATCGAAGTGGTTACACAATTGTTAGATCACCATACAGAGAAAAATTGTTTCACCTTAGCGGATCCTCAGTTCGTAATTTATATATATAAAATATATTTGGTTAATATATTTTGGTAATATATTTTGGTTTTGTAATCCCAATTCAATAAACAAACCAGCTTTTTCCGTTCTGATGATTGAAAGCAAAACCTTTTGCTTTTAAGAAACCACTGGTAAATGGAATAATTGCCTTATATTGTTTATTACATAATAATAATAATTAAGCTCTGTTGCCTACATAGAGCACTCTTTTTTCCTGGACTTTTACGATGGAATTACTTCATTCACACATATATATAATATATATATATAATAAGGAGTTGATGGACCCAGCATATTTATCAATGCCAGGACCGGTTGTATCTCAGCGTACTCCATGGGCAATGTAAGATACATTCCCAGAGTATGCTCATAGTTAGATTATACATATAACATGATATATATATATATATATATATATATATATATATATATATATATATATATATATATATATAGAGAGAGAGAGAGAGAGAGAGAGAGAGAGAGAGAGAGAGAGAGAGAGAGCATGTGATGTATATATATTATATATATATATGTTTTGTATATAGTCGGCTGTACAAAAAGGGTTTTATTTACAGTATTAACAATTGTATCATTGATCAGGTGAGCCTAAAGGCCGCTAATTACTCTATGTCGCATCACTCGACCTTAAATACAGTGTGTGTCTCTGGTCAAATCATCGGAATACTGGTGTAAATAAAAAGCCTTATTGTTCAGCCGACCATGTTATTCTTCACTCTTTCACTACTATTACTGCAAGAATAACCTGCATGGGAATTCTCGCAAACTCGTTACCTAAATAAAGAAAACTCTTGTTGAATCAAACAACGCCGTACGTTAAAACTATCCATAGTACAGAGTAGTCACAAACTCTAACTGGAATACCTAAAACGATAACTTGTTATCCCATATATATATATATATATATATATATATATATATATATATATATATATATATAGGGAAGTATGTATATAATGACAAGAGTCTCCATAAAATAGGAAAATCTTTCGACGTTATGTACAGAGTATATTATTATAAATACTTTCGTAGTTCGTATAAAAAAGAAAAGAAACAATGTTGTTGATACCAAATAAGTAAGGGAGAGTTAGTTACCTTATCGTATCCATCTGGTTAAGAATCACAGGGAAATGAAAACCATGTCGTGTATTAAGTCTCAAATATATAGTTTATGACTGGAAAATACAAGAAAGACGAAATGTCAGTGCAAACAAAATAGAAATCGTATTTTTTAAAAATAAAAATTACAATTATGTAGTTACTGCCTTTTTTTATATACTGGAAGTATTGCTGCTGCTGCAGTTAATACTACTACTACTACTACTACTACTACTACTACTACTACTACTACTACTACTACTATACTACTACTGCAAACACCACTTCCACCTCAAAATCATTATAATGACAAATATTTTTTTTTATTGGCCAGAATGACACAAACATTCGCCTCAATACAAGGATAAAAAGAAACATGTTGGGGTTCACATCGCGTGAAGGAAAGGAGACATCACTGAAAAGAAAACAATTAAGATAACAATAACAGGTTTTGTAATAAATAGCAATAAAAAAACAATAACATCGTGAATGTCAACAGTTCACCAACAAAGGGGGAAACTCTATGTTAGGGTAAATATAGGGAGAGCCCCACACAATACCCTGGGGTACACTGTTGCCTCGCGGGCATTGAAAGTACCTCACCCAGTTTCCTACTTTCTGCTGCTGCTGGTGTTGTTGTTGTCGCTGCTGCTGCTGCTGCTGCTGCTGCTGCTGCTGTTGCTGCTGCTGCTACTACTACTACTACTACTACTACTACCTCTACAATTTCCTTCTTGATTAGAAAACATTGCCAGTGTTGGCCCACTCAGTTTCGTCCACTTTTAACGCTCACCCATTTTTGATAAAACACACTAGAAGTCAGTCTTTCCTTATCCTCAAGTGGAACTCGAACACACTTATGGGGGCTTGGCGAGAGAGAAGCATTACTGTCATCCATTCTTTCAGGATTACTGTCATTCTCGAGTTGAACGTCCTCTAGATGAACCTGTTAAGATAGCTCTCGGCGACGTCCAGACCCGACACACGGCCACAGGCGCTAATAAACAATACCAATAATAATTATTATTTCTTATAAGGGTGATGGATTGGCAGAATCAGTAGAGGATCGGACGCCATGTTTTGCAGCATAGAGTTACGGCCCTTTATGTTTTCAGTTCAAATCCCGCCGAGCTTAACTTTGCCTTTCATCTTTACGCGGTCGATAAAATAAAATACCAGTAATGTATCGGGATAATTGTTGGCATTGTGCCTAAAGTAGAAACAATTATTTCTTTCATCGGCACCAAACCAAAAATTCGTTGGAAAAATAAAGTCGATTATATCCACCAAAGCATAACTGGTACTTCATATTACCGACCCAGAATGATAAGAGCAAAGATAACACAGGAGTGATTTAAATTTAGAACTAATTACCGAAATGTATTTTGTCAGACGCTCTACCAATACTGCCAATCTATTTCCTTAGTAATAACAACAATAGTAATACATATGAGTATACTATTGAGACCGGCATGTATTTTCTTATATATCAGTGAAAATAAATAACGTGATTATACAATGAGGTAACACGATAAATTATATCTAGGCGAATGGAGATATTGTCAATATGTGACTGAGGAGAACAAATGTGACGGATACAACCTTTCGTGCTTTCTCACTTTTAGAAACATACACCTGTAATAATTTAATGTGTGCTGCAATATACACATACATATATTTATGAAGAGAGCATAAAACTTTCAAAGGGATGTTTTTTTTCCTCATAGGCTACAGATCAAAATTAACCAAATAGATTGAGCATTTCTAAATATTAAGGACTGAAGATTGCCGGTTAGATGTATTAATATACTATTTCCAAATAAATTAGCCGGTGATAATTATATATATATGAATCATTGAGCACTTGCCACACATCTCGGAGGTTGTTTTTCGTTATTTCGTGGGCGGGAATGCGAATCTCGATAATTTATGTTTGTATTTATCTCCAAACTCTAGCTATTGACCAGTTAATTTTCTTGATTTTTTAGTTGATTCTATTGATATATATATATATATATATATATATATATATATATATATATATATATATATATATATATATATATATATATATATATATATATATATATATATATATATATATATATATATATATATATATATATATATATATATATATATATATATATATATATATATATATATATATAGCGGCGATGAATTAGTTTTGCGAGGTTTTTTATATGAAATCGTGTGTCGAAACAAATATTGTTATACATAGGTGAGACAGCTCGTAGCATAGGTGAAAGGATAGACCAACACTGGGGGGAACTAAAAGGACGAAAAAACGGGTCAGTACTATACGAACATGCTAGACAACAACATGACGGTAACATAGACAACATAGAAATTAGAATAATATCTGAACATATAAATGACCCAGCAGATAGGCAAATCAGAGAGGCCAGTGAAATAGAAATTAGAAGGCCAAGACTAAACAGAAAGAATGAATGGAATAACAACAACACTTATCTAAGAGAAGTATAAATAAGTAAATAAATAAATAAATAAATAAATAAATAAATAAAATAAAATAAATAAATAAATAAATAAATAAATACATACACAAACACAATAACAACAAGCACATAAACACACACTAGTCACCCATCACACAGCAAACAAAACACTATACACACACGAAAACGCATGCGCAAAGAAGACAAAATAAAATAAACAAACAAGCAAATAAATAAATAAATATATAAAAAAATAAATATATAGACAGACTGAATAAAAGTGGCGTAGACATATAATACAACAGGAGGAAACGATAACACCACTGACGATGTTGCAGATGTGCAATGAAAGATTTATGATAAACTATATATATGTGTTTGTGTCTATATTGTATCTGTATTGTTTTTGACCGTCGGTCAGTCAATGGCAACATTGAGGACCGAGTAAGTTAGATTACCGATATAAAAGACACAGAAGCGAGAAGCGAAAACCAACCAAACAGTGAGTGTGTTCTGTTATTAATTCTGGCAATATTACACAAATATGACCCTCCCCAAGTATAACGATATATATATATATATATATATATATATATATATATATATATATATATATATATATATATATATATTTATATATATATATAATATAAGATCAAAAGATGGTTAAAAGAGTTCCATGTATTTTATTATGCGCATTTCAAAAACAAATAACATTAGGGATGATATTTGCGTTCTCATCAGATAAAATAGGGAGACATGATATGAAGCTTGAAAAACACTTGCGAGCAGTGAAGTGTTAAATCTACATATGAAAGATAAAATAAGATGGATATATGAGATTGGGAAAAAAAAGAAGGAAGGGGAAAGGAAAAGGTAAGGAGGAGGAAGAAAGAAAATAAAGGATGACGGGGGAGGAGTATAAGAAGGAAGGATGAGAGAGGAGGACAAATGAGTGAGAGAGAGAGAGATAGCCTTTAATACTGAGAAACACTGTCTCACAGAGATAAATAAAAAATACCGTTGTAAGATAATACATAATTTAAAAAAATTTGAAATTAAAAGTTCAAGAGGTTTATGAATGGTGATAATTATGATTAAAGAA
Organism: Eledone cirrhosa; assembly: GCA_964016885.1. Lineage (NCBI taxonomy): Eukaryota > Metazoa > Mollusca > Cephalopoda > Octopoda > Eledonidae > Eledone > Eledone cirrhosa. The sequence goes on along the minus strand of OZ024742.1, from coordinate 216,057,003 downwards.
AAATGAATTAAGAATAGTATTTATTTAAGGTTTATATATTGAAGGGCCTAATAATATGTGCGAAAAGGAATTTATTAATATGTATTATTAAAATAAAAATATTAAGGAGATAAGTTGAATGAAGAAGAGATTAAATGAATTATGAACTTAGAGGAATTAGTTAGGGTCTAAGTTTGTTTCTATTTATTGTAATATGAAAAAGTAAATAATAGGTTTAATACGAGCACGGACGGAGAGAAGAAAGGAGAACATTTAAGGAAGAAAAAATATATAACGTCAAAAAAAATATATGTTTACAAAATTTACTAGTGGTAATATTAGTATATATTAAAAATATAGTTTGTATGGCCAAGAATATAAGGAAAATGCTATAGTGAGTAATAATTATGAGTTAGGAAGTAATTGAGAAGTAAAAGTTACAGATTAAAGATTAGAAATTAAAAAAAGAAAAAAAAGGAAAAAAAGAAGAATAATAGGGAACCGCTAACGACAAAGAATGAGTAAATTGTATAATATAATTGTTTCTACTTTAGGCACAAGGCCAGCAATTACCCAGTGCATTACTGGTACTTTATTTTATCGACCCCGTAAGGATGAAAGGCAAAGTCAACCACGGCGGGATTTGAACTCAGATCGTAAAGGGACGTAACTATGCTGGAAAGCATGTCCGACTCTCTACTGATACTGCCAATCCAAAATATACTGAAATAAGGTAGAAAGGTGGGTATATTTGTAAAAGATATAAAAGCGTTTAAGAAAAAAAGATTTTAAACTAATTAGGTGGTGAGATATTAGCTGTATACTTTATGGGATTTATGCAAGCAGAGCGAAAATAATTCCGTACGTCTATTTATTATAGAATTAAAATTAAAGATAATGGTAAGTCTCTCGGCTAGGCAGAGATTAAATGTTCTGGATAGGGAAGAATTCCGGTACGGAGAGGCGTTGCAAACCTTCCTCCAAGAAATGTTGTAGTTAATATTTGTGTCTTTTAAGGACCATATGAGTTCTGAGAGTTCCGTGTTAGTTCTTTTAAGTTGGTATTTAAAAGACGAATTGTGATTATACAAACTTGCTTTAAAGGAAGTGGAACCGAAATAGGTAAAAGAATTAGTACCAGTTATAACCTTACATTCATACACCAAATGTTTATCAAAACATTGGTTATTAAGAGGACAATTAGTTCTAACAGGGCAATTACAATTACGATTAGAGAAATTACCAGAGTTATTAACAAGTGGCCTAGTATTATTTATAGACGGAATTGGATTGGAGAAGTTATTTACGATAGGTGCTAAAGTTTCCTGATTTAGATTGGTGTTATGAACATTCGACAAAGTTACATTTGACGTCGTATTTAAATTTACTGAATCTAGCCTAGAGTTAACATTGACATCGGGTTTACTATTGCTCTTATTATGACGCTCGGTGTTGGATGGATATAATTTATTATTTAATATTATATTATGTTTAGAGATAATGTTAGAGATTTTGGAAGTGGTGGAATAAGAGAATATGATTGTATGTTTGTTAAAGATCTTACTATAGATATGCGAGGTAGGGAAGCATTTATCTAAGGCCTTAAAAATAGTTTAGGAATATTACTAGTAATAGATAGAGAAAAAGGAGCGTTGTACCAAATCATATTTTTGTATCTAGGTCTTTTATTTAGGTTATTGGAATGTTCATAACTAACTATTTTACTATAAGTCCTTCGATGATTGGTTTCTTTACTGTATTTCATTTTGTCAGGATAACTCGATTTGGAAAGCGCATTATTATAATAATTGGCATAATTTATTAGAGGATAGATTTGAGATTCTTTTTTCAACATTACTGACTATATCATTTTTAACGTTAATGGGGTGGTTAGATTTAAAATTAACATAATTTAGATTCTCATTGTCTTTATGGTAAGGGTTATATAGGCCGGTGTCAAGATTAAGGGATATATCCAGGAAGTTAGCTAGTTTGACGTTGTTTTCAAATTCAATTGGTTATGGTACCTAAATAGATCAAGTATATTATTTTTAATGGTATTAAGGTTAACTAAATTACAGTTTAAGACAGTAAAAATGGCATCGTCAGGATAAATTCCACCGCGAAGTTGAGGAATTTTCCGATTTAAAGAATTCAAAATAAAGATACCAATCAAGTCCGTTAATTGCGTAAAGTCCGTAAATAAACAAATAAATAAACAAATATAAACACACACAGACACCCGGATGTAACACATGCGCAAACTAAGCACACAACACACACACAAACAAGATGGCGTAGGACAGAACAAAGGAGAGGCACAAAAACAAAGAAAATAATCCCCAGTCACTGAAGAGGTCACAGAATGTGTGACGAAAGAACATTGACAATATATGAACAATCCTCTGGTTGTGGACCAACCAACTAACCGTAAATTTATAAATCCCTAAATTTATAAATTTGATTTATAATAAATTGAAGTGGAAGCAGCTGGTGCGTGTGTTTCTTATTGGCAACATGACCCTCCCAACGCATAACAATATCGGTTTCAACACACGTTTTCTTGCTACACAAATTCAGAATATATATATATATATATATATATATATATATGTGTGTGTACTCAGCTCGCTATATACATACACACACGTGATTGATTGGTTATATTTGCAATCGCGACGTTGTCCGTTTCATTCCTGGACCAGACGATGCGTTATGTCCTTATGCAAGTCACTTTATTTTACGTTGCTCCTTCTATCTGGAGTTGCGACCAATAGATATTATTAACAATCGGAAAGACCAACGGAAACATTGTTCCCTCGGTCCGATTTGATAAAGTCGATCGAGTGTCGATATATATATACGTATATATATATATATATATATATATATATATATATATATATATATATATATATATATATATACATTATATATGAATTTATATAAATATATAATTATATATATGTATATTTACATACAAAGATCATAAATACAGACACACACACTCCCATATGAGGCGCGTATGTGTGTCTGTCTGTGACTACGTATGAATCTGCACAATGTTTTAAACTATTCATACTCCCCCTCCTAAGTAGTGTCTCCTATTACTTTTATTTTTCAGCGAATCACAATCATTGGTAGACCTAACAAAGAATTGTAGACTGTAAACCAAATAGAAAATAACTACTGTAGCCTTTTAGACAGTAAATTAAATCAAAGAGTAAAAGGTAATATGTATGTATATATGTATACACACACATAAACACACACAGACACATACACACACAGACACATACACACACACATACACACACAGACACATACACACACAGAGAGAAACACACACACACACACACGCACACACACACACACTCACACACACACACACGCACATATATATATAAATCAAACTACCGTCCTGTTGTAGGCTAAATAGAAAATATAATCGATTTATGGACCAAGTAGAGTATTAAAAAAATGGTATGGTCAACCAAACGAAGAATAAACAATCTTTGTTAGTCTATAAAGAAGATTAACGTTATCGGCTGAGACCAATCAAGCTATAGAAGCCTAAACGTAATACAAAAAATATGATACAGCAAGTGGAAAGTAAAAATCAGCATATGTTAGACAAAACGGATAGTAAACAAAGTATATTATGATAAACGAAGGAAAAAGAGCAATGTATGGCGGTTCAATATCGGAAATACAATATAAATACGAATGATCATATAAAGCAAATTACGTATAAAATACATAATTCTGAGTACTCTACACTGCACCAAATTCCTGATGCTTTGTCACCGCCTTTCAGAACGTATTCCATAATTTATAACAATATTAAACTTGCATTTTTTATGTTTAAAATTATTATCAAATAGGATTTCTCTTAAACCTCAGACCTCATTTTTTCTAAGGTAGATAAACTTTCCAAATAGTAACTAAATATAAGTTGTACATATGAATTACAAGACCCGCAACAATTAACATGCTTTGAATCAGGTCTGCCCATGCTAAGTAGCTAATATTAATTCTTTATTTATATTTTATAAATTATTCTATGTACTAAGAGCAAGTGTTCTATAAAAACATTTCTGTAGACAAGTTCTAGTTCATTTAAATGAGAAAAGTTGCTGATTGCATTTATATATATAAGTAATTACCCCAAATTAGTATTAATGAATAAATAATCAGGATACTTCTATGGGTAATAGGAATCATTGTGAGATAATTAATGAATGAATTAACGAATGAGTGATAATTTTCATAAAGCCGGTACAATGTGGCAAAACTATATAAAGGGTGAAAGATGACACATAGAACAAAACAATTAGTGTTTTACCCAATATATTTAGCATGATTATTTCAGGTCCAGTACCTTCTTTTAAATGTAAAACTAAAACGGTCCGATTTTGACTTTTAAATATATTTACCACATTGCACCGGTTTACTGAAACTTTTTATGTAGGTCACTGTATATTTCGTATGTGACAACATACACTAACAATAAAAGAGAGAATCCGAAATAATCAACATTATTTCAAGAATTATGTTTTAATATATATGAATGTTAGATATTTTTAAACTACGATTTACAAAGTAGTATTTTATAAAAAGAATTGTACTTTATACGTACTTTAAAAATAATTGATATAGTTTTGGAAACAAAAATAAATTATTTTTACCTTAATAATGAGAAAAAAAAAATCTAAACACTTGTAAAACCAATGAAGAATCGATGAATGGAAATCAAATATTCTTCTGTCATTGAGATATTTGCTGCTGGACCCCCGATAAGACGCACAATATTTGAGGGCTGCATTTAAATGTTTTAACACTTCTAACTGCAGCATTGATTTCATATGCAAGGTTACTATTAGAATGAGATTCGAAAAACCTTCAAACCGACAATATTGATACTCACAAGTTTAAGTAAATTTTGTTAACATTGTCACTGCAAATATTTGAAGAATGGCAAAGATTCAGGAATAAATTCCTGAGTTTCGACTCACTAGATGCATTTATTAAAATGTTTATTTTCACCAGACAATCTCAATATTTATGAATAGCGTTCACGAGCCGACGTACTTTCCTCTAGAATGCCATACAATCAGCTGTGCCTCAAAGTTAGCAATATTAATCGAAAGCATTTTCTAAAAGTTACATTTTCGGCACAACTAATGAAATTTGAAGTTATTTTTAAACGATTTGAAATTTAGTAAATACTAATATTATTTTTTAATAGTTGATTCTTAATAATTTCCTTAAGTTTAGAATGTCTACTTTCAAATGAACTTCAAGGTCATCTATCTATCCAGCTTTGGAAAACATTTAGAAGTGGAATTGCTGATATTTTGACGAGAACGTTTAATTTGTTTTCAAAATAGTTTATTTTATCAAACATTACTAATTCTTTATCAGATCCCTGTGAATTTTCGTTGAGATAATAAAATCCTAAAAACAAAAAAAACAAAAAAAACATTAATCTATAAATACAACCGACTTCAGATAATCTTTAACGAAACAGAGAATTTCTCGAAACACTCCAAATTGTCCAAATTGTCCACATTTCGAGCAGAAAAAGTGCATAGTACACTTCACGTTTTCCGGCAAAATAAAGAAGTGTATTTTATAATTGCTGTGCAAAGGTAAATCATCAAAGATATGATGTCCAACATACTTTGCAAATAAATTTTCAAATCTTCGCAGCCCTGCACTAACACATTTCAGCTTCTATGTTATGCTGTGTTAATGCTAGCTTCACATATAACTTACAGTGTTATCACACCCTAAATTCCTAGCAGAGAATACATCTATGACAATTGCATGTTTGCATTTATGTGGTTATAAATCAAATATTTTTAACATCGAATAAGCGCGTTTCTCGAGCAAGGTACACATGCTAAATTACAGAGTGCATATTCTTTTTTTTATATATATCCGGTATAAGATAAATTCGTATATTATAATATTACAGAAAACACAGTGCTTGTATTTGTAAAGTAAGTAACATACTTAATAATTTAAATTGAAAATGTATTAATACTTAAATTCTATTGTACATTATGTGATCCAGACATGGCAGTCTCGTTACGTAATACTAATGAATATTCCAACGAACAATTTATTTCAGTGACAGTGGACATTGTAAGCCAGTAGTCGTCGCATCACACATTCAGTGCCCCACACAACATACTGCCCAAGACGTTATAGCATTCTCGTAGCAATCCCGATATATCCTGAGACTAATTCATAGCGCATTGGTAGGACTTTGTTACACTGTGGCTGGAAAATATTTTTGAATATTTAACTCTCATTTGCATCTAAAAACAAAATAACATTTGTAATCCCATATGAAAATAGGATAGTGCTTACTAGCACTTCTTCCCAGTGAAGACTGAACATTAACTGAATCCTATAATAATATTTCCTATAATCAAAAGAGTACATATTACAAAGGTGACATGTTTACTGAATAGATAATTTAAGTTGCAGCATCTGTTCAGTATATCTATATATTGAAAACAAGAAAAGAATTGAAATCATTTTTTAGTTTTGTTGTTACGAAGCTATTTAATCTGTTCGTATAATGACCAAAGTTGAAAATAAAAGTTCAGAGTGCATCTCAAGGACACAGCTAACGTACTCGAATCCATTATATGTAAATGAAATCTTAAGTTAGATGGTCATTTATTAGTGGAGATGCCAGTAATCTCCGGTTTCAAAACAATATAAATATATTGCCGCATCAAGGTACGTCTACGTGTTGATAATTGACATTATCGTTATTCTTTAAGTTGGTAGCAGATAGATTACATGTTGCTGATTATCACTTTATACACACACACACACACACACACACACACACACACACACACACACACACACACACACACAGACCCCCCCCCCCCCCACACATATATATATATATATATATATATATATATAAACACTATAAAATATGGCACACGAAATCATTGGTTCACCACCCATGCCTTAGATTTCGCAATTACAGACGAGCTTAAAGAGAAGAATATATTAATATTAATAACATAGATACATCTATTTCATTTACGATGTCGTCAAAAGTGTTAGCTAATAGCTGCTAGGTGGTAAAGTTGGCAGTAAACAATTGCATTCAACATGAATGGTAAAGTTAAGCCCGATCAGGGAATATAGAAACTGCATCTATGATTGCATGCTTATGCTATTCGATATCTGAAAATGTTTAAAAACTGCGCTCCAAACTTTTATTGATGAATTAGTAACTCGCTACTGAATTACATTTTCTCAATGTCTAATTACATAATTAGGTTATGAATAATTACTAATAAACACCTCGCTTTGATAAAGTGATAAATATAATATAAGGCACGAAATCGTAAACACATATGTGTATATGCGATATTTAATTCGAGAATATATAGTTAATAATTAAAAAGAAAATATTTCAATATAAAATGTTATGTATATATATTTATACAAATATACGCACACAAATACACACACACACACACAGACCCACACTGACACACACATACGCACACAGAGATACACAAACACACATACATACACACTCACACACATACGCACTCACACACACACACACATATATATATATATATATATATATATGGAGAGAGAGAAAGAGAAAAAAGAGAAAAAGAAAGAAAAATAGATAGATCGGTAGATAGAAATATGTTCAAAACGAAATGGCAAACATATATATATATGCGCGGGGACAGAAATAATCGGGCTGGATATCCGATCTTGCGGTTAAACCACTGGGAATGAAGGACCCCAACCTGTTGTCGGGGCATTCTTCTAGGAGAAGGCAACTCAGGAGACTGGGATAACTCCGACATAATACCTGCGGCTCAATAGTTATCGATGATGTTGATCTTTTCTTCTTTTCGGGTTATAGCTACTGTCGCTCAGAGAGTGGGATTGGCTCAGTGCACAGTCTTTCCTCACTTTAAAATAAATCTTCACGCACAGGCATGCACGATAGCATTAGTTGTTAATTATTAACAATGTTATATCGTGCAATGGCCATACTCGATAACGAGGGGGCAGCTATTATGTATGTGTGTATGTGTACGTCTCAATATGTACATGTATGCATCTCTCTCACCCCTCTCTCTCTCTCTTTATATATATATATGCCTTATGGACAAAGGTGAAACAATTATTCTCGGTATGGTGAACTAACTGTTGTGTTACTACTTATATATATACAGTATATATATATATATATATATATATATATATATATATATATATATATATATAATACTTGTTGGTTTAGATGGCATTTTATCATCAACATCAAAAGTGATGTCATTAAATCTCACGTATATGATATTCTAAATATCACAACCATTAATAGGGTGACTTTTTGAATCCAATTAAAAATATAGTATTAACATTCTGGTTTTCATTTGTAATTAGTAAAATTATGCATTTGTGTAAACCCATATATGTGTTTACACTGAGAGCAAAGTTGTAGTTATAAATGGAATTACATTAATTTATATGTCTACAGGGATGTCTACCGACTCCTTCATGAACCGTGCATTTAATTCAGCCTTCCTCGACCGTCAATGTATTCATCCTATTTTTATTCAGCTCTATAACCTCTGAGAATACTATCTTTATAAATATACGAAGTTAGAACCGTAAACTACTTTTGTTCGTAATACCTCCTCCAGATAATCAGGAAAATACTACTTTTTCGAAGAAGGTTACTTATATCAATATTGGAACCACTATCAGTAATAAAGTGCTCAATTATATTTAATTGTCTATGCTTTTACACCAACATTTAATTATCCTACTTAAACAAAGACTTGTAAATTGTTAACCGAATAATCTATGTTTTACTTGAATAAATCGATAATATAATGTATCATCCAAGATTAGAATGTTTGCATATTTTAAAGTGTAGAGCAATTCTCATGAAATGGCCTTGTTTTTTGAAAGTGTATATTGGAATTTACATCGGTAAACAACTGTTTTATTGCTGTTCAACAACCAAAACTTCAGCTTCTTTCTGAATTTACATTTAACAGCTAGCGGTATAATTTATTGTATCAATTGCACTAAAGTCCATGTATCATCTATTTTAAAAATATTTATATATAACTCACTGTTTTGTGAGATTAGAAATTGTCTTGAGATATTACTTTCCACGAATACACTCTATACTGTAATTGTAAATTTTATTCTGTCTAAGCTAGATAACGTTTATTAGAATTTCGTATAAATACCTAAATACACATTTACACAATTCGGAAGTAACGCAAAACTATATTTGTAGATTTAAAGGCTCCCATCGGACATTAATGACCATCATTTTTGCACCTAGAAAATGTTGTCTTAAGACACAAGGTGGGGCAAATGTTGTTTGTAGATGTCTAGCAGTCGCGCATGCATACTAGTCTCCTCTCTCCATGCCACCAATATTGTCCAAAGGAAAGACAATGGCCGATACTGTTTGGCACCATTGACGACGCAACTAATTTCTACAGCTGAGTTAACTGGAAAACCGTTAAAGTAAGTGATTGCTCAAAGACACAACGCATCACTCTTTCCGAAATCACTCTTGCCAAAACAAATGTTCTAACCACTAAGCTACGCGCCGTCACTTAGTGGATAAATACGATAACATTATTGAACTAGTGCGTTGTAAAAAGAATGTGTTTGAGGTAGGAGCTGTATTTTATTGAATCTATATTAAATTATGCTTTTCAACTAGGAAACAAAATAAAAACTATAAAATACTGGATCGATTGATCAGCCAAAAAGATCATATTATATCGATTAACTTCTGGTAAAAAAATTTTAAAGACAATAAATTAAATAAATAAATATTTCACACGTAAGCACAATGTCAAACATGCATAGTCCATTAAATTGACCTTTGTATTAATTGGCACATTATATTATGATTCCCAATTGTTGAAAAGCAACCTCTGATCAAAAACGATTATTTTACAAATATTGCATACACATTTACTAAATAAGTGTTAACATAATTTGTGTAGGTAGTATCATGTGTTATTGTGTATCCCTTTTAATACAAGCAACCGTATGACCAAAACATTGCAGCTATGCCCATCCTATATTCTCTCCAGATGCAGTACCATCGCGATTATATTATTCAATATGTCTTCATCAAGAATGTACAGGGACTTTTGATTCATTATTATAGTAGGTGGATTGAGAATATAAAGGCTCATTAAATAGTTTGCAAGAAAGAGGTTTATGTTAATCCATTTCTACTGGTGGTTTGCTGCTGCTGTCTCAAGTTGTTGTAGTTCGAATGATCAGTGATAGTTTCCCACGTCCCACTCCTCTATTACTTCGTTGAGGATTCTCAGCTACTAGACAAATACCGCTTCGCACTACATCACACTTATTCCGTCCCTTAGCAAAGGTGGGAAACTCGAATTTTATATACTTCAGACGCTGAGAACTAGCAGGCAACATATAGCTCCACCTCTTAAACTGAATGTCAACTCCTATATAGGTCACCCACCCAGCGCTATTTTCTCTCAAAGGGCATGGGTGTCCCTGAATCGGCTACACACAGCTTGCTAGTCTGGCTCACCAAAGCAGTTTGCAGAACACATATTGAGAGAGTGCCTGGATCTCGTCCCATCTGAGTGTGTGGACCTAACACAGCCTAATAGCAGACCAGTGTGCTGCTTGCAGCTCCTGCGTGATGTCACATGATTGCTGCTTCATACGAAAGGAGGGGAAGTAGATTAATTAATGTATATAAATACACAGTTAGATATCCTTTCCCATTGTTGCAAATGAAGAAGTTAATTTTAAGTGAATGTTCAAATGAACAGACAATGAATTATGTGCATCGTTCGGATAGCATGGGTGTCATAAGGGAAGGTAAAATAAAAGCATAGATACATAGTTAGATTTTGGGAAGGTCATGTTGTTATAATATATAGTTAGATTTAAAATAAAATAAATAACCAAAGTCGATTAAAGAAATATACAGTGAGAGAAGAGTAATTGTGAGATATGTAGGAGAAATCACATAGAATTGATAAGAGAGAAAATCAGAGAAGGAAATCAAAATGGAGAATATTGATGGTGTACATAAGTATATTGTAAACCTGTCTTAAATACGTAATCCGGAAGAAATATAATAAAGCCAAAATACACAATTTACATTCTGTGCTAATATTTTGTAGAGACAGTCAATTGCAGATTACTAATACTAAAGTTCTTGACCTATAGAAAATGACTTTTCTTCACGGGTATACATATGTGTATTTAACATTACGCACATATCTTGAAAATTGCACATTCTTTCACACACATACATAGAAAAAACATATACATACACGGACACATATACATATGTATGTGTGAGTGTGTGTACGTAAATATATATATATGTATGCATGTATGTATGCATGTATGTATGTATATATGTATGTATGTATGTATTTATGAATATATATATATATATATATTTATTTGTGTGTGTGTGCGCGCGCGTATGTGAGTGCTTGTGTGAGTGTGTAAACCTAAATATACACATGCTCACAAACAACACACATATAGATATGCGTGTGCTTGGATATGTACATATAGTCATATATAAATACATATATACATAGTTACATATATACATACATACCTACATATATATGGTGGCTGCCAACTCGTTTTCGAGTACGGCCATTACTTTATATCCATGTAGGAGAACCCCTACCGATGTGCTGAATGAGTGTGACATTTTAGTCCAGCCAGCGACTTGAAAACTCTGGTACAAACACTACACTTGTGACAATTATTGACACATAGTGCTGGGCCCATGGTACCATGTGATGACAAGTGCAGAGAGATCTCCAGATATAAAGCAATGCCTGTGCAGTGAAGCTTTTATAGTGAGCAAAGGCACTGCAGAAAGCCAGTCCCACTCTCTTAACCAAGATGATATTTACCAAAAAGAAGAACAAGTCAACATCATTGGATACCATCAGCGTTGCAGGTGTTATATCAGAGTTTTCCTTCTCCTAGAATTCTGCCTTGACAAAGGCTAAGGGGTCATCTCTCCCGGTGATTTTGGATGGCCATTGTCTCTTAAGAGCGCCTTTGACAGGTTTTGTTTTTAGTACTGCAGGATGTCCAAAGTCACCCTCCTCACCAAGAAACCTTGGTGGGGTTGCCAGTTTAGTCGCCAACGACCCGATCATGAGACAGGTTGTACTGGGATACATGTTACCAGTAACACCAACATATATATATATATATATATACATATATATATATACATATATACATACATACGTACGTATATACATATTGGTAAATATACATACTTTGCGTGTTTATTCCACCGGGAGATTTAGTATCTTAAATCCTTTTCTTTTCTTTATTTGTGACTAGTTATAAGCGGATTTACCTAAAACAATGGAAGATTCATTCCGTATGACACATTCCCTATTTAATGAATGTATATATGTATGTATTTGACCATGTGAATCTGCCTCCGCTTCTTCCTCTCTCTCTGTCTCTCTTTCTCTCTCTCTCTCTCTCTCTCTCTCTCTCTCTCTCTCTCACTGTGTCTGCATATATATATATATATACATAGATACACACACACATATACACCCACGCACACGCACACACCCACACCCACACCCACAGTCACATATATATATATATATATATATATATATATAATTGTTTCTACTTTTGGCACAATGCCAGCAATAACCCAATACATTACTGGTACTTTATTTTATCGACCCCGTAAGGATTAAAGGGAAAGTTTACAAAACATTTCTGATTGCTTGGATGCTTCTCTGTAATGAAATACAGCCAAAAGGGCTCATAATGGCAAAATAATTTGAGAGGAAGTTGCCCTTGAAATGGGAATACAAATGGAATAAAACAAGTTTCGCGCATATCGAAGCATGGGTTTCCGAGTTATGGGGTTTTCTGGGTACCATGGAATACAGAGAGATAGAGAGAGAAAAGGAGAGTGAGAAGGAGAGCGAGGTTGTCAGAGAATAGATTGAAAGAGAGACAAAGAGAGAGGAAGAAGAGACAGAGAAGGAGAATGGAACAGAGAGAAAGATATATATATATATATAGAGAGAGAGAGCTAGTGGTGTTGCTGTGTATATATATGTATGTGTATGTGTGTGTCTATGACCAGTGTATATATAGATCACAGACACCTACATATAGATATATACACACACACACATACATATATATATATATGTATACACTCACTCACACACATATATATATATATATATATATATATATATATATATATATATATATATATACATACACACACGAATATATATATATATGGGCCTTCCAGTTTCATTTCACATTATATACATGTCTGAAGATATTTTAATTATTTGAAGATTATTTTTAAGTGAAAATGATTTTTAAGAAAATATTTTTAAGCGAACGTGACCCGACGTGTCACGACTGGTCTAGTATATAACTATATCTATTCATATATATTTCTGTGTGTGTTTTCGGATTGATAGTTTGTTTTGGGAAACCCAGTTCTGTATAAGTTATAAATACAGGAGTGAAAACTAACGCATATATGACAAAAGTTTACAATTTTACCTTATAGTTCATGATAGATCCTGATTCGGCCTTTTTATTCGAGAGAGGAAATGACGCTTAGAAGAATAAAATGAATCACCACATTCGATTTCCTTTCTATATATAAGCGCATATAATGATACAATTTTCTTTATATACACACACGTGCACACAAACTGGAACATACAGACAGACGTGTAAGAATGAACAACTTCTCAAAACAGAAAAAAGTATATAAGCCGTGTTACGATCTTTTGTTCAGTATACTTTGTTTGGACAGCCAAGGTATGTCTTGCTTGAACTGGATTTGATCTTAGGATCTATTTGGTTGACCCAGAGAGAGAGTGATATAGTGGGTGCGTAGTTATTTGTGACCCATTAAATATCAAGATTTCTCTAGATTTGTCCTGCAGATTTGAATAAATCTCTCTTCGCATATTGAGTCTGTGATCACTCCGTCATTATAACCTACTTTCAAACCAGTACATGTAGACATCTAATCATTTATTTACATTTGTCCACCTGTAGAAATTTAAACAGCTCAGCAATAACTATGTATCACTAGAAATATTGTACGTACGCACTTTAGTACTTTGATAATTTAGTGTATATATATATATATGTGTGTGTGTGTGTGTGTGTGTTTATGTGTGTGTATCTAAGTGGATGACTGTGTATGTCTGTGTGTGTCAATTTGTAATTGCATACAATTAGGCGTGTGATATTTTTTTCAGAGTTAGATTAAATGCATTTCGATATGACAACGTATATTCTTATTTATAACCATTTATATATTGCTAGGCGTGCACTTGTCAAGTTGTCAGCCTTCTACCAATAAATAATGAGCTTGTACTTATCAGACTTTGTTGATAGTTTAGTAATTAGTCTTTCGTAGTTCCTGCTCTGAATTAATCGAAAGTGAGATGAGCGAAGTGTGATAAGTTGTTAATAACAACTGTCCATTTCTATACTTCTCCTAATCTAGCCGGAAAGACTACATTGGAATAAAAGAATTAAAAGAATCGACACCAAAATCCGTAAGTTACAGACAGGCATGTAATAGGACGCACCACCCAAAAGCAGATGTGAATCGTCTTTACCTTCCTAGAAATGAAGGAGGCCGTGGCCTGATTCAGTTCGAACTTACCTACAAGACCACCACTATTGGACTGGCCAAATACCTTGAAACAATAAACGATCGTATGCTGAAACTTGTTGAAAAACATGAGAGAAGTAACAAGCTTCATTCTATCTTGAAGGAGAGCAAAAAATGCTAATGACCTCATGCTTGATACCCAGGTTGTACAGACTAAGGAAATTGCTGCAACTGCTACTTCTAAGCCCATAAAATTAATGGCAAAAGCAAAAGGGCAAGAACAATTAGCATCAAAATGGGAGCAGAAACCTCTGCAGGCAAATATGTGTCCCGCAGCAAAAGAGCTGATGTTCACTAAAACCACACCTATCAGTGGCAACGTAGCTCAAGGCTAAAAGCAGAGAGCGAAGTATAGTATAAGCCACAGTATAGTACAAATATAGACATGACAGAGTTGGTCAATAGCTACACTGGGTAATATGTCGTTATTATAAAATTAAACCTGCTGACAAATGTGACAATCATCACCCTGAGTCTGTAATTGAAGTAGAAAACGTAACAATTCTTTGGGACTTTCCTGTACATACACACCTGATGATAAACGATAATAGACCAGATATCATTGTAAAAGACCAACATAACAAGGTCTGTTTATTGATTGTTATAAGCATCCCATGTTTTTCACAATATCGTGACAAAATAATTTGACAAGCTAAGAAAATATAACGATCTTTTTACTGCTCACAAAAGGACTTTTAAGTCGTCATTGTCTTAGCTTTAAATCATCCATATAAAATAGGTGACTTATTTTCTTGTTGTCAATTTTGTAACCGTACCCCGTACTATTAAGTTTGGATGTAAGCGGTATTAAAGCTATACAAAAACATAATGGTGAATGTGAGTCATCTTGGAAAATGCTAAAGTTGATGAATATCTTAGAACTTAGTACTCAATTGGAATGAAATAATTGGAGATTTTTGTTCAACAATAGCATATTGTCTTTCAGGAAGTTTGAATTCCAAGGTGAGATTTTGAAAATGTCCAGGGAATTCAGAGTCCATGAGTGCGGTATGCTGTCAAAAGCATTTTTGTAACATATCCATGCCAAACAAATGTCTGCACATGTTATGACAGTTTTCAAGGATCATATGATTAATCAAGAGTTGATCTTTACAACTATTTGAACCTCGTCGGCACTCTTTTAGTTCAGTAGGTAAAAGATTGTTCTCCTCCACGTATGATTTCTCCATGAGAATAGAGGCTAATAGCTTATAAGTGCTGGACAAGCAGTTTATGAGCCGATAATTTGTTTCACACTTAGTTTCATAGTCAGATGTATTGTGAGTGCAGAGGAGTGAGGAAAGCCAGATATTTGGCCCCCTGTGTCTACCTGGAGATTTCCACTTATGATTTTATTGAGTGTCACCCTTAAGTCTGCTATAGAAATGTCTTTCCATGCCTGTTCTTGTAAATTTATGTAGGATTTTTCCAAGCGACTAATCCAATCATAGCATTATATGACTCTTCCACATAAGCAGACATGGTATTCTAGAGGGTCCAGGGGAAAGATCGGTAGCTGATAATGCAAATATAAAGAACTGCAAGAGAACAAAAATGAACTTGGCAATGACTTTCGTATATTACAAGAAAGCCTTTGACATGGTCGCCCACTCTTCGTTGAAGGAAGTATGGATCAGCGGAGAACGGAATTGTATTCTGGTAAATACGTTCTTGGAGAAGTTCGCATTAGACGAGGAATTTTCCAAGGGGACTCATTTAACACCTTTGTTGCTTGATACTGATTTCGCTTACACTTGTCCTTAGAGAAACACATTATGAATATTACATGGCGAAGGAGTTCCTGCCAATAAAACATCTATTGTTCATCGAATTATGTGGCCGTAATGAAAGAGAAATTGATTCATTAATCCACACAATCAGGATTGTATCTGATGTCAAAGGCATGGAGTTTGGTTTAGACAAGGACAAAACATTGTCAAACAAAATGACAAATTGGTTGGAAACAATGATATTGAATGCCTGGTGGTGAAAGAATGTCCCATTGAAAACAATATGTAAAAAATACTAGGCATATTGCAGGATCCGGGAATCAGAACAGACAAAATGAAGCAAACGATTGAAAAGGAGTGTATTAGCCGTGGCTAGTGATGTACAAAAATGCGCTGAGGCTACGACATCTCTTGCTTTTCCTTGACGGTGAGCAGGTTTGGTCAGATTTTGCTAGACGAGTTTTTCCCCACCTTGTGTCCAAGATGGAGCTGCATATTTGGGCCAAGCGAAGACCGAGAAGGAACGCTTGGAGACTGGAATGTTTTCAAGAGTTCATACCCCTCAGAAAATCGGGCACTATGATAGGTGGAAACTCCCACTATAGAGTGTTAGTGGAGGCTAAAAGTGCCGACACCCTTGGGGACACTGGGCGTGGATGAAAATAAACTAGCCAATCTCTTCCGGATAACTTTTGAGCCGGGGCCCATGGAATATTTCCAGAAATCCCTGGCCTGGCAGTACTAACCAGTTTTGCCAGTTCAGGATAAACTCTACAGGCTTGGAAGTGTCGTCAGCTAGACCTGTCGAAGATGCGTACAAAATGTTGGTTTTGGGCCTAAATCAGAGACCATTATTTTAGCCGTGACCTTCCCACTATTTCTTCAAACAATAAAATCCCCATTATATGCTACAGTGCTTTTTACAATTGAAAAACGGAATAGTGTGTTTTGAATTACGGTTTGGCCATAGAATGTCTTTGTATTGGTGATGTAGTTTTAGTTGAAATATAAACGTTACTACGAACGATTTGCTTGGATGAATGTTCGATATACTCCATTTTAAAACTAATTCTCTAAAGAAAAACAAATATATGAATATATGTATGTATATTGGTTTGTTTGTATGTATGAATCTATATATGTGTTTGTGTATATATGTAAGTATTTATGTATGTATGTATGTGTATATTGACATAGTGATCAGCATGTATAAAATTGACATATATGGATGGTTATTTTTGATTCAGTAAAATTTGTTCTAGTTTTGCTACTCGTTCTTCTTTGGTACTTATAGCCTCTCTTACAAAATAGAACTTGCGGAACGAATGCGTATCAAAATAACTTAGGACAACAAAGGGAATAGGAACACAAGCCCCAAATATAATAACGTTTGTAGTCACAAACAATCCATATAATCAAAGTATTTTGAAACCCTCTAAATCTGACATACCGATTATCAGACAAAATAATAATCTACGGAATTTAGTTACTAATATAAGTTTTTTTGAGAGCAAACGACAATCAAAGAATATAAAGCAACTGTTAACAATGGCAAGCCTTTTTCTAGACAACAGCAATAAACATTTCAAAGAATGTAAATGTCATGATTATTTTTGTAGTAAATGTCACATTTATATGCCGGCCATTATATAAAGAACATCTCGTAAAAAAAAATGGTTGATAATGTAAATATGAACAATAAAAGGAATAATCTGATTTACTATATCAAACGCCAGCATTGCGTAGACAAATACATTGGTCAGCAAGAAAACTCATTATCAAAACGCATGCGAGTTCACCGAAAAGAGATTAAAGGAATAATGTCTGATACTTCCCATAATATCGACATACTTAAATAAGACAAAATTTAAACACGGAGACACACACACACACAGACACACATACACACAGACACACATACGCGCGCGCGCACATATATATATATTTATATTTATATATATACTACAAAAACTCTCTGATTGATTGCTTGCTTGTTAGTCTATAAGGTAATACAGCCAAATGGGTGCATAATGGGAAAATACTTTGAAAAGTTGTTGACCCTGAAATGGGAATACGAATGGAATAAGACAAGTTTCGCGTAAATCGGGGCAGGTGTTCCCGAGATATGGGGTTTTTCCGGGTACATTCATAAACAGAGAGAGTAAGATAGAGAGAAAGAGATATTGGTTGTGAGAGAGTAGATTGAAAGAGAGACATAGAGAGATAGGAAACATGACAGAGAAGGAGAATGGAGGAGGAGAGAGAGAGAGAGAGAGAGAGAGAGAGAGAGAGAGAGAGAGAGAGAGACCTGGTGGTGTTGTTGTGTATATATATATGAGAGTGTGTGTATATATAGAAGTGTATGAATATATGTGTGTATGTGTGTCTATGACCAGTGTATATAGATCACAGACAACCACGCACACACACACAAACACACATACACACACACATATATATATATATATATATATATATATATATATATATATATATATATATACACGCACATTTATATGTATACATACACACAAGTATATAAATGGGCCTTCCAGTTACATTTCACATTATATACATGTCTGTGTATATTTTAATATTTAAAAATGTTTTTAAGGGAGCATGATTTAAGAAAATATATTTTGAAGCGAACGTGTCCCAAAGGGTCACCTGTGGTCTAGTACACACACGCACACACACACACACACACGCACACACACGCACACACACTACACACACACACAACACACACTACACACACTACACACACACACATATATATATATATGTATATATATAGGTATATATATATACTCAAAACATAGAGTATATACAATGTTTAATAAAGAAATGGTTTCTACTG
>OZ024742.1:216030161-216032661 GCA_964016885.1 Eledone cirrhosa | reverse complement strand
ATTCCGCGCGCTTGTGCGCTCTACAGAATATCTCAGTTACACATAAACCGCGGACAACAGAGGCAACGCACCGTTCCTCTCCGACGGATAACTATCCCCCCCCCCTCAGTTGATGGATGCGAAATCCGAAATATAAGGACAATTAAATCTCTCCCAAGGTAACTCTATCTCGTGTTATTATTTTTATTTTTTACGTTCTTTCCTACGTTCCTCTACATTTCCTCTTGCATCTCTCTCTTCATCACCGGATCCTGTTATCCTGAGATTTACCCATCTGCATTGTTGAGGCTTCAAAAACGGCCAAATTTATATATATATATATATATATGTAAGTCCATATTTGCGAACAGCATTTCTGCAATGACGAAATACATTTAAATTGAAGAATATTTGAAGACACAGCTAACATAAATGGAAGGTACTAAGTACTGCATCACATATTTTGTCACACATTTTACCGGTTGTGGTATGTACCGCATTTCATCAGCTCATGTAGAATGTAAAAGCAATATTATCAATAGCGGAATCAATTAAAATTGAATTGTTTTCCATCCCTAGCAGGGGTCATTGACTATATTTTTATTCATATTGTTAATCCTATAATTTTAACTAGAGCCATAAATACAATGATGGAAAGTTATTATGAAGTTGATTTAATTCTGCTGAATACGATGCGAAAAAATGATTTCTTCTTCTTCTTCTTCTTCTTCTTCTTCTTCTTCTTCTTCTTCTTCTTCTTCTTCTTCTTCTTCTTAGAGCACTGACTTCTTAATTCTAGGATGTAGCGGCTCTACCTGGTGCGATTCCCCGATCCTCATATATTTGCGCCAAAGATCCTTAGCAGGAGCCCCATATCGACCCCTTTTACTCCATACTCAAACGACGGATTAAATATAGTATTCAAATATGTCAGAGCTGGAATTGAAATCAGAATGGAAAAGTCCAAAACAATTACCGCAAGCCATTTCATATGATGCCCTAAACATACCAATAATCCCCTTAACGATCTCTAATAAATAAAAAGGCAAATATGAGCGTGACGGATTGTGAAATTTCAAGTTTTTGTCCGACTCGCAAATGATTCAGTCTCTGACATTTCACACGTATAAAAAATAAATATATCTACATTCTGTGAGCATGATAGCAAAACGTCAATTAAAGCAATAAGTATGTTGAAGATGAGTTCCTTTGTGACACTTTGGTGGCCATATATAGGAAGTTTGCTGATATTACTACTACATCGAGTGTCTATCTAACGACTCCTTCATCGGGTCGTCTTTTCCTATTAGAAAGACTGTAAATTGTTCTATTTCAGCATTTCTGTATATTAATTGCATTCGTTTACAATTCCGGAAAACCAATTCTAGCTACTAATACTCCCTAATCCCCATATAAACCTTGCTACATTGTGACAGTTCAGTCTACAAACAACATCTCATTACGTAGACAATTAGTTTGAACCAGTGAATTAGATGTATGATTGTATATATATATATATTTATATATATATATATATATATATATATATATATATATATATATATATATATATATATATATATATATATATATTATATATATATATATATATATATATAAATGTATATATATATATATATATATATAAATGTATATATATATATATACATATATATATATATATATATATATATATATATATATATATATATATATATATATATATTTATATTTATAATTGTATATATAAATATATATACATATATATATATATATATATATATATATATATATATATATATATATATATATATATATATATATATATAAATGTAAGTATGTATGTATGTATACGTACATACATATATTATACAGACGTACAGTAGTATGTCTATATATACATACATGCACACATATATATGTGCAGGTATCGGTTTACCGAACATTTATTATAATGTTCGGTTTGTTTGTAAACATATATGTATGTACGTATACATACATACTTACTTACATTTAAGCAACTGCTGTACTAAGAGTGAGAAATGAAATTTCGTTTCATTCTATTCCATTTATATATATATATATATATATATATATATATATATATATATATAAATATATTGAGTACCTTACTTACTGTGGTTATAAATATATATATATATATATATATATAGATATATATATACATATATATATACATGTATATATATATAAATATATTGAGTACCTTACTTACTGTGGTTATAAATATATATATATATATATATATATATATATAGATATATATATACATATATATATACAGATATATATATATATATACATATACATATATATATATACACATATATACATATATATATATATATATATATATATATATATATATATATATATATATATATAGGAATAGAGACACAACCATGTATATCATTTATGTATGTATATGTCCACACTCAAGTGTATAGGTTCAGCATCACATGTACGTACGTGTGTGTTTGTGTGTGTGTGTGTGTTTGAA
>OZ024742.1:216012661-216025161 GCA_964016885.1 Eledone cirrhosa | reverse complement strand
AACTCCGTAGGACCTCAGAAGTTCTTTGAAGCATCCGCATGACCCATCCTCTTCCTGGCGTCCTATACCTTAAACTGACTGGATTTTACTTTTATAGTTGTCGGTTTCTAGGTATATATATAAACGGGTAGTACTCAAACCATACCCTACATCTCACCTGATATCACCTCTATTCCTATATCCTTAACTTTTATTCTTTTCAAACTAAACTCCTCAAACCATATATCTTTCAAACTTAATTTTTACTTTTTAAACATCACTGTTTCTAAGCTTTACTGTTATTTGAACTCTACTGTTTATTTGTTTATCTGTTACGCCCAATTTGTTAATTTGTATTCCTATATCTTATTTTTTAAATTATTTATTCTTTATTTTTATTTATTTAATTTTCATTTTTATTTTTATTTTATTTTAATTTTATTTATATATGGTTTACTCCCATGACTACCATTCTGTCCCACATACATTATACTTTCTATTAATTGAATACTCTTTCGCATATTTACCATTAACTATATGTATATTTATTAGATTGTTTTGATACTCTTCGACTTTAGCATTAACTTCACTAGTATGGATAACTAGGAATACATGGAATATATTACGACACCGGCTGGTGGTGGGGACCCTTGTAGCTGCATCTGGAGTGCCAAGGTCTGTCCACCTACTTGAGTGCTTGGAACTGAATTAAATTTCCCTTTTCTACGGCATACCGTAACTACTCGGAACAGTCCGTGGACCCTGCGTGTGTCTCGCCACATTCAGTTGTTGTTAACCGCCATACCATACTACTAATATTATATAATATAACATTGAACTGCGAGAGGAACCCAGAGCGGGTTGTGACTTAGCTTAGCTTAACTAACATTATGTTTATTATGTACCCGAGATACATATCTCTACAATTAATATCTTTAAAGTAACTGGTTTTTCTAATTGGTGATTGTCCAATATACGGTACTTCACCGGCCAACAGTGTGGACTTATTTAATTAAACTTATTTAATTAAATTTTAAACATCTCTGAACATTCAATTTTATTTTTGATTTTAATTTTCAATTCCTAATATTAACCCTAGCTTTAATTTCTAAAGAATTTAAACCTGAATTTCTCTACTTGATATATTCCTAAATTTTCCCCCGTCTGTCATATACTTTCCATCAGTATATAGAACTTAGTTTGACCAAGGCAGCTTACCATTGACTGTAACACGATGTTCATCATCCCTTTCTGGCCTGCTCTCCGAAAGTTGTAATAATTGAGAGGTAGTAGTAATATGCCCAGCAAGCTATATTTTCACCTACCCACTTAACAAACTAACAGAAAGCATAATTCACTCAGAGATGGCGAGGAATGATAAGAACATATTGCTTCGTTCGTTCCTGAGTCAGAAATATAAACATAAATTCATTCTTCCTTTTCTGTTTTTTTCTTTGTTTCTTCTTTGCTTATTTCCTTGAAGTTTACCTTCTTTCCGTTGGCATGCATCTATTATGCAACTTCCGCCTGAAGATGTCGCCAGATTATTACACAACCTGGCCATTGAAATGTGCATAGAGTTGGCAGAAATAAATAATCAAGGAAAGTCAACATTGTTAGCCTCCTGTAATTTCACTTTATAATACATTTACTCCATTCCCGCATCACCAACATGGTACAACGTCAGATATGGATGAGTTGCATAACGTCGAGTGCTTTTCTCTTATTATGTTCCGGTTGACATTGCAGAATGACCAATTCTACCCAGTGATAAAACACCAAATTTAAACGTATATATATATATTCTTGAGACAGATGAGACCCCTAATCATAGGAGTAATTGATGCATGGTGCGATGCAGAGTGCGTATAGAGGTATTTACAATCACGCCCGTGACGGCAATATATGTATCATCTCTCTCTCTTTCTCTCTCTGACACATACACACACACAAACACACACACACACACACATATATATATATATATATATATATATATATATATATATATATATATATATATATATATATGCATATATATGTGTGTGTGTGTGTATATATATATGTGTGTGTGTGTGTGTATGTGTGTGAGTTTGTTTTGTGTGTGTGTACCACCATATTTATAAGCTTGTAGTGAATACTTCATTTATTTCTGGAGAGATTTAATGGAATAATTTGAATTGTGTGTCTATTGTGCGAAGAAAATGATATAGATTGTAACACAAATAGGATAATGGTCGATAATGATTATTTAGAAGCGTTCTATGAACGTTCTGTAAATATCATATGTTGGTGATGGTAAATTTGCAAGAATATACTCACCAAATTCATGTAAAGCATGTTAGCCGTGTGTTTTCTATTATATAGAAAAAATCCCTCTAAGGGGATTGTTAATCACCTCCTTCTAATATTCTCTCTTTATTAGTGCTATATATATATATATATATATATACAGGGTTTCCTCAAAAATGTATACACAATTTCATTACCTGTACAGACAATATCTATTCGAATTGTGTATACATACGCGTATATAAATATATAAAATATATATATGCTACAACTTCGGTTTATGACTAGCACACACACACACATATATATATTCTAAAATAATTAATTTAAGATCGTAATTAATTTAAGATCGTAAAGGGACGTAACTATGCTGGAAACCATGGCATCCGACCCTCTACCGATACTGCCAATCCACCGCCCGTAAAATAATTAATTTAATATCCATCTAATAGACTCTATATGTTTACATGCACATGGACAACTATAATAAACAATTTCATGGAATATAATTTATAGATTTTTTAATGGGCTTTACAGAAGGTGAACATGGGTTATCGAATTTATATTTCCACCCGTAGTTTGAAAGTATTATTGTCATGTTTGCTGTTCAGCATGTTCAGCTGTTGTGTATTCCTTAACACGTGCGCTGCTTATGACTTTTTAAAACATAGGATTCAAATGGTTATATCCCTGAATTTACTTGTTGTTATGAAAAAAGATGCATCGTTGATTTAATACGGACAGATTGAGTGAAGCCTTTTTTTTTTACTAAAGTAAAAGTCATTAGTATTTGGTAATAAAATATTTTCCGTTACGGATACGTTGTTTCCCACTTGATAAATCGCAATATGTGTATAAAACATTGGAATATGGCAAGGCTCGTCCTTTTCGAATTTCCATAGATTGTGGCTGTGTTTTTATTTCCTGAGTACGGTTCCCCACTTAGCTGATGTTTTATTAATCTACAATATAATATGTGAGTTTAAAGAAAATGTGCTTCTAATTTGGAAATAGGCTATTCTTAGAAGGGAATTTCGGGATCTACTCAATCGTAGCTTCATACGCAACATCTTGGTCGAATGCATTTAAAATTTATATCATATATTCTCAGTGAATTCACATGTATTACTTTTTATGATCGGATATTTCTAGAGGACATGTCTCCTATTTTAGTCCCTTAGTAAATGTGTGTATATATTCCGGTGTTTTTGAGGTTAAAAGCTAGAAGATATATTTTTTCTGAGTTTTTCCTATTTTCTAAATACAATGTCTCATTAAATTCTGAGGATATTCCCTTCAGTTGGATTTCAGACAATACTGCAAATCCGCTTAGATAAGTTGAATTGGATGGTGGTCCATATATATTGTGATTGAGATGATGAAAAAAGAACTATATTCGGTAGTTCGGAATCTTGAAATATATATATCAATTACAAATTTTGTGTTTTTATTAGTACTAGCAGAAAACCCACCCTTCGGGTGGTTTTCTACTAGCCTGTGCAGTGTCCGTATTGATATTATACGCAAGTATATATATATATATGTAGATATGATACATCAAATAAAATCGTAATTGACATTATACACAGAAATTGAACGAAGAATGCGTTACACTGTCATATGTAATCAGTAATGTAAGCCATTGACGGAAATATATGACCGTTTATTTGAGTGATCGCTAACCGGAAGTGTTGACTTTTGAACATTTTAAAGAAGTGAATCTTAAAATAAGCGACAAAATTATTTATATTTAATCAAGAATAACGAAATTAAAATGATAAATTATGTAGTATTCATTCATTATTTATTCAAAGTAATCCAACTTATTTTACAAACGGAATAAAAGAATATATTCTGGACGCTCTCCCGCACTCCTCCCTTTATTATAGTTTAGATACTGAGGAAGGGGTCGTTTTTCAGTACTGGACTCTGTAGTGTACTGAACGCTGGATTTTTACATTATTGAAAGGAGTTCGAAAATTGTTACGGTCATCGTGATTTTCCATCCCCAAAATAACTCAGTCATCCCCAGTTTTCTTTCATACAACAGCTGAATGAATTCCCTTAAATCTGTGTGGATTATTCAAGTATATATTTTCCCAATTTGTTCGCATGCCTTTTCCATACATTTCTCAGTAGGATGTTTCAACGAAAACGAAGAAATTGTTTCTTCATAAAATAGACTGGATACCATCTATAGTTTTCTATCAATATGGTCTGGTAGCCCACATGAAATTCAGTCTAGTTAGTAATCGTGTGGAATATTGATTGAGGAGTGTCTTCTTAATTGAAACCGCCCCAATTGATTACCATGATTCTTTCTGAAAATGCCCTTTAAATATAAATATAATATTTTGTATCAATTTATTTTCATTGTATCATGTGAATTGTATTTACAAGCAAAAATACATTAGGCGAATCTTCAAGCCGTTTTTATGATGTTAGTGTTTCCTATATAACATATGTACAGAATTACTTACATTTTTAACACACACACAAGGACACTATTCCCCCCACCCCACACCATACATACACATACATTTTTATATTACGAATAAGGTTTCGAAATCTTAATTTTAAATATTTGAGTCGTACTCACTCGTAACACGTGTTGTATACTGCAAGACTCATTCGAATAAAATAATATTCTATTATGGTGCTTTGCTAAGCAGACATAGTGGAGATCAGAATCGGAATATCAACGTCAGGGTTGTTGTAAGGCAACCAATCTACCTATAGATAGGATTACAATCAGATGTGATATTGTGACTTGGTGGGATTTAGCATGTAATGCTGGCCAGATATTGTAACGTAGCTGACCAGTCGTAAGTTTGACGTGGGTATCACAACTAAAAGGAGAATACAGTATAACAAACTATAGTGATGCTAGGAAGTGTGTTATGATGGCACACGGAGTTGGTGTATACAAACCTAACAAATAAATAAATAAAGTGCTTATAAAAATATAAAGAAATGTATTTAAAAAAATGTAAATAAAGTGTAAGAAAAAAAATTATATACACTATTGTCATAGATAAAAAAAACTCTCCGAAGGATAACAGACTTCTGAGCGTGAAAGTTAACATAATAGTGAAATGATGAATACATTAAAATTAAAATTTACTTTAGTTAAAATGGAAATGAAAGTTTGCAATATGTTTTCGTATGTCTAGCTCTGTAAGCTATCTATTACATTTTGCGCTACAAGATTGTAAATAACCAGTAAAATGCTTTCAACGCTAAATAAGTAAATAGGCAATAAAATCTATCAAAATTTGAAGACATGGAAATACCATTTCTGTCAATTGTTCTCCAGAATTTATTTGCGTTGCTACGTTCAGAGCGTTGAAGAAAATATTTTCCATCTTCCTTTTACTGACAGATTTTATCAATAATCAACACCACACGCAATATAAAAGTTGTGGTCATTACTACCATTATCGCCAGACAGTTTGTGGTGCAACAACTAGAAATAATTCTAAAGTTGATCACGATTATTTTCTTACCGATTACGCTGCATTGGCCGCCGCTATGAGGGCGAAAGTCTTAGAAATGACAGTTGAATAACTGTAAGATCTTAAATAAGGAAATTGAGTTCATGGTATAATACAGTCCAAGTAATGCCCTTAGAAATGTGGAGTGATTATTTTGAATCTGGTTGATCATAAGGCTGATTGCTCAGCATCAATCTGTGGTTAAATAATTGTTTCTACTTTAGGCACAAGGCCAGCAATTATCCCAGTGTATTACTGGTACGTTATTTCATCGGCGCCGTAAGGATGAAAGGCAAAGTCAACCTCAACTAAATAATGATAATTGTTTTGGCACAAGGTCGGCAATTATCCAGTGCATTACTGGTACTTCATTCTATCGACCTCGTAAGGATGAAAGGCGAAGTTAACCTCGACAGAATTTAAACTCCTATCGTAAAAGGCCTCAACTCTATGCTGCAAAGCATGACGTCCAACCCTCTAACGATACTGCTAAATGTGGTTTAGTCAGGAACACAACACAAAACACTATAACTATGTACATCAATAATGTTGAAAGAGTGAAGTAGTATATATATGGCAGTTCGCCTTCCTAGAAATAGACGAAAACAACATTAATATTATCAGCAACACTAATAGAATCACCATCAGTAGTAATTATACTGCAAATATTACGTCGCCAGCAATCCAACATCCATCCATAACTGAAACCTGAAAATTTCTACTAACTCAAACATCGCAAACCAACAGTATTAAACGCAATCAATATAGTAACCACCACAACTCAAAAGTACTATGCCTATCATTTGTCAACATATTATAATAAATCATTTCAAACACCTGAACTAGAACCACAGCTCAACTAATACCAGCATCAACCCAGAGGCACTGAAACAAGTAGCCATTACTCACAACTGCAAAACACCACCAGCGGTACCACAATTACGATTTCTAGTTATAGCTCTATAATTCCGACCTACACTCACATACACACTCACACACATGCATGTACTTGTGTGTGTATATATACATACATTTTTCTATTCATATTTACATATATGCGCGTGTATATATATATATATATATATATATACTTTTCATTTATATATATATATATATATATATATGTGTGTGTGTGTGTGTATATGCATATGTAAACATACAACTATGCCTCCAGTGGACTATCAAAGTGGATGGAAAGTCCATTTTTTTTCAGAGTGTAGCTGGAGGGCAGTGAACATGTGAAATCCCATATGATAATACTTGATCTAGATGGAAGAACGCGATCATAATAGATGTAAAAGGAAAATAAATAAGATGAAATAAAAACTGAGAATAACTCTTTACCTACAGGAATAGATATTCCCCAGCATGTAATGCAAATAACATATCAAAACGAGCTATATATATATATATATATATATATATATATATATATATATATATATATATATACATACATGTCTTCATAGCTACGTACATCCTTATATACCTACATACATGCATTCTGCAGGGTCGTTGGAATTGAGGGGACAGGGGGGGGGAGGAGGTATGGCCCGCCTGTAATTATATATTTCACCCCAAAATAGCAAAACGCACATCTATTTGTATATGCGCTAAATTTATGTACTTGTTATATACAGACAAATGAAAGATATGAATATAGATATATAGAGAGAGTGGGGGAGGAGGGGACTTTAGGGATAATTTAAATAGAGAGGAAGGTTTGGAGAGTGTGTTATGTATTATATATGCATTTGGGTAGAGATTCATGTTTATCGACATACAAAGTGGTATTGGAAGAGAGATCCGTGTCGTAGAAATTGAGAGGGGGAGATTTTGGTACTAATTGATATAAAGGGGGGGGGATGAAGAGAGTTCCAAGTGGTAGATTGGAAGAGAGTTCGAAGTAGAGAGCGAGTGTTTGCTCTTAATTGATATAAAGAGGGAGAGAGCTTGGGGTTAATTGATATAGGAAGGGTTATTGGAAGAGAGTTGCGTTTAGTAAATATTGAGAGCGGGGATACTTTAGTGATAACTGATATAGAGAGAGGGGTTGGGAGAGAGTGTTGTATTCTAGATATAGAGACGGGAAGAATTTGGTAGTGATGGACAAAGTTAGAAAGAATAAGAGAGGGATGTTTGATAGATATAGAGAGTGAAATATTTTGGTGATAATTGAGATAGAGAGGTTGATTAGGAGACAGTGTTGTATGACAGATATAGAAAGGGGGAGAGTTTGGTAGTGATGGATATTGTGAGAGGAAATGAGAGTATTGTATAGTAGATATATAGAGGAGCTAGTTTGGTGGTAATTGATATAGTGAGGGTGTTGCGAGAGTGCGTTTTATATTAGATATAGAGAGGGGGGGATTGGTGTTTATGGGTAAACAGAGCGGTATTGGAAGAGCGTTACATGTAGTGATCATCATCATCAACCAGCGGGCTCAACCGAAATCGACTCAACAATTGATCTCCACGTGGGTCTGTCGTTCATTGCCGTTGCTAAATCCTGGATTTCAATACCAAAATCTCTGGAGTGACATCGGGATAGGAGAGGTTGCGCCTCCTGTTATTAGTGACTGCTTGTGGTTTCTAAAGCACTAATTGAAACAGAGTCTCGCAGGAGGCACGATGGTAGTGGCCAGCAAATCTTATTCTCTTTTTACGTACAACGACAGATATTCATGGGAGCCCGGCATTTTGCCACCAGATGGCGGAAGACATTGCACTTCTTGCAGCTCCATCTATCTTACTACAAGCTGACCACGTTTGGGCCTTTGTAGTGGCAAAATCCTTCTCAGAGTCCATGAGCCAGGAACCAAGATACTTGAAATACTCGACTTGTTGGATATCACTGTCGTTGATTGATTTGATGCTGTTGCCTGTACAGTTTGATATGAAGTCTGTTTTACCCTCGTTGAGATGAAGGCCAACGAGGGAGGCTTCTTCCTGGGAAGATGTCAAAAGTTGATGCGCACCTTCTATTGAGATGCTCAGGGTGTAGTCTCGTACAATGATAAAGAGGAATGGGGCAAGAGTATCACTATGCAGCTCGGTTGGGCCATCAGGGGTGATGATAGTGGCACTTCTCTTGAGATACAGAGCCTTAATTGCTTCCACAAGTCTTACTGGGATGCGACACAAGGGTAGAATTTCAAACATAATGTCTCTGTTTATGCTGTCAAAAGCTTTTGTAAAATCAATGAAAACTGGAGCCATTTGTTTGTTGGAGTTTCTCATCTCTTCCACTACTCTTCTCAAGGCCAAAATCTGTGCAAGTGTAGATCTACCATGGCTAAAACTGTTTTCATTGTTGCGAAGGATTGGATCAACATACGGAACTATATGGTTGAGAATTAGCTTGTAGATCTTGGTAGCAAAGGTGATATTCCTCGGTAGTTTGTGAGGATGAGAGGTCACCTTTTTTCAGGACAGGAACTATGCCTGCTTTTAGGCAACGTGTAGTAGATATAGAGTTTGGGAGAGTTTAGTGTAAATTTATATAAAGAGCAGGACTGGAAGAGAGTTCCTTGTAGTAGATATAGAGAGGGGGAGAATTTGGTGTTAATTGATATAGAAAGGTAGATTAGAAGAGAGTTCCGTATAGTAGATATAGAGAGGGGTAGAGTTTGTGGTTAATTGATATAGAGAGGTGTATTTGGAGTGTATGTTGTATAGTTGATGTAGTTTGGTGGTAATTGAGAGGGGATTTAGTAGATATAGAGAGGGGAAGAGTTTGGTGTTAATTGAAATAGAGAGGAAGATTGGAAGAGAATACTGTGTATTAGATATAGAGAAGGGGAGAGTTTGAAGGTTGTTGATATACAGAGATAGATAATGGTAGACTGCTGTGTAGTAGATATCGACAGGGTGATAGTTGAAGGGTGATTGATATACAGAGGGGGGATTGGGAGAGATAAGTGTAGATATTTATAGAGAGTAAGTGAGTGTATTAATCTTAGATATAGAGAGTAGGATAAGATAGGCAGTGTCGTGGCAGATATAGAGAGGGGTAGAGTTTGGTCTTAGTTGATACGGAGAGGCGTATTAAAAGAGAGTTTTGTGTGATAGACATAGAGAGAAAGAGATATTGGTGGTGTTCTCGGATCCCAAATAACAAGAGGGTTTGCAATAATGAGGGGGAAGGGGTCTTGGGAAATCAGTAATTGTATAGTGTAGGTTCCTAAATATGGGATTTCTTGTAATGTTCTTTTTTAGCATACATAATGTTATTTTCATGTAAAATAAAATTATCAGATTCTCCAGCTGCTGTATCAATATGAATCACTTACATTTCGCCAGAGATAGATTAGAAAAATCTAATAAGCGCGATATGGTGGGGCTAGAATAGAGACCGAGGTTTGTTGAAGAAATTTGACAAATTAATATGTGGGAGGTGGGGATGATTATTCAAGACCTGAGAGTACGTGAATTATAGACGGATATAATAATTGTTTCTACTTTTAACAGATATAATAATTGTTTCTATTTTGGCACAAGGCCAGCAATTACCCAGTGCATTACTGGTACTTTATTTTATCGACCCGGTAAGGATGAAAGGCAAAGATAACCTCGGCGGGATTTGAACTCAGAATAGCAAGAGCCGTAACTCTATACGTCAAAGCATGGCGTCCGACCCTCTACCGATACTGCCAATCCACCGGATATAATAATGAAAACTCAGTACTGAAGTAGAGAGTTTAAATATTCATTTATCATGACTAAGCCATGTTATTCTGGAATCTTACCTGCGTACTTACCAGACAAGACTGGTGATCCTGTGAGTGCACAGGTGAAACTTTAGAGAAACAAAGCTCACCAATAACCATAATAAATGAATGTATATATATATATATATATATATATATATATATACATTCATTTATTATATATATATATATATATATATATATATATATATATATATATAATAAAATGTGGAGAGGAACCACACGAGTTATGATATATATATATGAAAACAGGGAGAAGGTGACGGTTATTAGGAGGGAAAATATATTTTTTTCCTTTTTTATATAGCAAGGGTGCTTAGTTGATCCATGATTCCATGATGGAGGCAACCATTTGCCTCCATCATGGAATCATGGATCAAATAAGCACCCTTGCTATATTAACACATTTTGATATGCCTAACTTCAAGAACTATGCCTGTAAATAACATTATATTTCGGTTCATATTGACTTTTTATGCTCTACATTACGCCCGTTTTTTTTCTTTTTTCTTTTTTCTTTTCATTTCATTTCATAAACCTTGTTTGTAAATAACATTATTCTTTCTTTAACATGTGTGACACCACCATACTACACTAATACTTATCACTATCATTTGATAATGCATAAAAATGCTGAAACAGGTAATAGACAATTATTAAATATATAAATAAATAAATAAATAGATGCCATTGATAATTAATAAATAAATCAACTAATACCTTAACTCTTCACACAAAGTAAATATATTCGATATATTAACCCTTTAGGAAAGGGCACAGAGTATCATTTTTTTAAAATTATATATGTATAGAGTGGGGTTGGATGCCCTCTCCAGTAATTATATTATCTCCGAAAAACTACCAAAACACATATCTATTTTAATATAAGCTAGAATGTATGTATATATTGAAGTTTTCTGACCATTTTCGAGTGCAAAGAACTAAACTAATCACTACTACTAAATTATCCAAATCCATCCCACTGATCCCCAATTCAGAAATGCATCAGGCGTCCCTGTAGTGACAAGAACACGAAAAATACATCAAAACAATCTTACGTACTTACTTATATATGTACGAGTATAAGCACTGCCACATGCGAAACATATAGATATGAAGAGGGATTGGTGGATATATAGATATATAAAATAGATAGATAGAGAGAGAGAGACACAGATAGGTAGATAGTTAGATAGATATATAGGTAGATAGATAGATAGATAGATAGATAGATAGAACATTTAAGCTGAACAAGACTGCTTCTAATAGCAAATATGTTACTCGACAACTGTCTCCCCGTTATTCTCCCTCCCCCCTATATATAAGCTGCAATACTTATTATCACTTTATATATGTGACAATAGTAATTGCAGATTTTTGTAAACTTTATTACAATTTGCTTCCCTATCAATCATCTCGGGTGTGATTAAGTGATCGGATCCTGACCCTTAATCGACACTTCCTCAGATATAAGAGTTTAAATAAGTGGTCCCATCCAAAGACGCACGCGCGCACACACACACACACGCGTTGGTCTTACAATTGTGAGGTTGTGATTTCGATTCCCAAACCGGGCAATGCATTGTGTCCTTGAGCTTATTTCACATTACTCAAGTTCCCTCAGGTGCAGGATTAGTTAAGACGTCAATGGTGCGAAGCTCTAAAGGCCATTACCTTTCCCTCAGACAAAATCGGTAGAGTGGAGAGGCGAGAGTGGTATGCATGGGCGACTTGTGGTCATCAAATAACAATATTGACCGGTTTTGTACCCCGCAAGGGAACTTTTCTAGGTGAAAATCCTATGGTCTTTGGAATGAAGGAAGTTTAACAATTTACACTTCAGCTGAATGAATTGGAGCATAAAGTGTGAAATAAAGTGTCTTTCGGTTGCAAGCCCAATGCTCAAACCACTACGCTATGCGCCTTCATATATATATATATATATATATATATATATATATATATATATATATATATATATATATATATATATATACATATGCGT
>OZ024742.1:215970161-216010161 GCA_964016885.1 Eledone cirrhosa | reverse complement strand
AACACACGATTTCAGATAAAGAATCTTGCTAAACAAATTCAGAAACGAAATATATAAATATATATATATATAAATATATATATATATATAAATATATAGTTAAAAGAATAGAGGTGTAACACACAAGTTATTATATATTGGTAAACGGAATAGAAAATGCTGACAAATTGTTCACAGTTGAAAAATGGTTTAATTAGGAATAAAAGAGTATTAGTGATTTTATGGGTTAGTATTCAGTTGTGGTTTTAAGTTTTTAAGTTTTTACCGGTTGCGCATTTCTAAATGCTTTTCAAAAATAATTTTGAGATAGAGTGTCCGTGCTGTTTGATTTAGAAATGCGCAACCGGTAAAAACTTAAAAACTTAAAACCACAACTGAATACTAACCCATACAATCACTAATACTCTTTTATTCCTAATTAAACCATTTTTCAACTGTGAACAATTTGTCAGCATTTTCTATTCCGTTTACCAATATAAATATATATATATATATATATATATATATATATATATATATATATATATGCAGAAGTTATATTTAATTTGTTGGGATTTCAACAAACTTAAATGTTTATAACTGATATAGAGCACTCAACAAATGTGGAGTAAGTATTCAATATATTAATAAATGGAAACTATATTTATAAAACCATAATTTTTTCATTATATATATTTCAAGGGCAACCAAGGCAGGTTTGGTGCGCTTTCATCAGATAATATATAAAATTTGTTTTATAAATAGTGAGATAACCGTGGAAAACAACCTTTACGGTTGAATTTTTAACCGTCAGGCTTGTTTTCCACGGTTATGTCACTATTTACAAAACAAATTGTGTATTATATCTGATGAAGGCGCACCAAGCCTGCCTTGGTTGCCCTTGAAATATATATAATTAAATAATTATGGTTTTATAATTATAGTTTCCATTTATTAATATATTGTATATATATATTTATATATATATATATATATATATATAGGAACCAGTAAGACCCCGACAGCTGAGCTCAAGCCGTTTCGACGGCTAATTCTGGACGTATTGTGTATTATATCTGATGAAGGCGCACCAAGCCTGCCTTGGTTGCTCTTGAAATATATATAATTAAATAATTATGGTTTTATAATTATAGTTTCCATTTATTAATATATTGTATATATATATTTATATATATATATATATATATATATATATATATATATATATATAGGAACCAGTAAGACCTCCGACAGCTGAGCTCAAGCCGTCTCGACGGCTAATTCAGTCCAGAATTAGCCGTCGAAACGGCTTGAGCTCAGCTGTATGGGTCTTACTGGTTCCTATTACCCACTCTACTACCTCAAGTATTGAGTACTTTGGTGCGTTATGGTCCACCTGTTTCCTTACCATATTTCCTTCGTTATATATATATATATATATATATATATATATATATATATATATATATATATATACATACATACATAGATACATACATACATACATGATGATGGCTGCCCCCTCGTTATCGAGTATGGCCATTGCACGAGGAAAAAAAAAAAATAATAATAATAAAAATAAAATTAAAAAAAAGAAATATATATATATATATACATATACATACATATATACACACACACATACTCACACACACATATACACACACATACATTAATAACAATTATAATAATCATAATAATAACAACAATAATAATAACGACAACAACAATAATAATATACATATACATATATATATACACACTCACGCACACACATAAGCATATCTACACACACACGATAGCAACTAACAGTGCTGCGATCGAATGTGGCTTTTTAGCCCAGCCAATGATCTAAAATGTCTTGCACAGAGTCGGCATCCAAAACATTTACTGGGAATAGTCGGCTGTGGTTGCAGTTCGTGTACTTTTTCATGTCGCTTGAGCCCTCCTGCTGATTTACATTCTCTACCACATGTTTGGCAAGCATGATGAGTAGCATCTCCAACAGCAGCCTGGTAGTCAACCTCTGGTCTTACTTTATGACTGCGAAGATGACTTTCGAGTCCAGCTGTGCTTAGGCAGAGTCTCGCACATACGCTGCATGTCAGCACCATAGGAGGACCCTCGCCGTCTGGAAGTGCAACAGCAATGCCCTTCCTCACATCCCGCTTTACTTTCTCGTATGCGATTCGAGATGCCTCAAAAGCATCTTTTCCCTCATATACAGTCTTTATCCATTTATTACGATCAGCAGCAATATTCTCCTATGTATCAGCAGAGATGTTAGCGTCTTGCAGAGGGGCTTTCAAGGAATCCTTATACCTCTTTTTTGGTTTATGTGGCGGTCGTTTTCCTTTAACCAACTCTCCATAAACTAGTTGTTTTGGTATTCTAGAATCCTTCATACTGGCAAGGTGACCACTCCAACGGAGTCGTTGCTTAAGCACAAGAGCTTCTATACTGTCACACATAGAGCTTTCTAAAATCATGACATCACTGATGTGGTCCCTCCAGTGAACGCCATGGATCCGTCTGAGACACATCTGATGGAAACGCTCTAATTGCTTAAGGTGGTGTCGATATGTGACCCAGGTCTCGCAGGCATAAAGAAGACAAGAGAGCACACATGCCCTGTACACCTTTACATTTACATACATACATACATACATACATACATACATACATACATACATACATACATATACATATTAGAATTGGTGCTCTGAAATAGCGATATATATATGAATGTACATATGGTGTATTTTGCAATACACTGTATGCTTAATTAAAAGCATTTTGAAGACCTTACTCTATTGTTTTAAAGTAGTGACAATGTCACTTACATCTATTTTCAACAAACAAGGGGAGATGAGCTGACAGAGCTCTGTATTTGTTGGTATTTGTTGGTACTTATCAAAGCTCAACACTCCTCCTGTTTGCTGAAAATTATGAATGTTGGATTCTTATAGAATTCCAGTAATAATCAGGAACTGATAATACAGAGAGGTTGCCGGTTGCTTATTATTACTGGAATTTTATAAGAATCCAAAATTCATAATTTTCAGCAAAGAGGAGGAGTGCTGAGCTTTGATAAGTACCAACACATACCAACAAATACAGAGCTCTGTCAGCTTATCTCCCCTTGTTTATTGAAAATAGATGTAATGACATTGTCACTACTTTAAAACAATAACGTAAGGGCTTCAAAATGCTTTTAATTAAGCATACAGTGTATTGCAAAATACACTATATATACATTCATATATATATATTTATACATTCATATATATATATATTAAACGGATACACAACAAATAGATGTCGAGACAGAGACACAGTTCACCATAGCTAGAAATAAGATTAGACAAATAGTAGACAGGTATACTAAGAGACAGAGCAGACCAGAGGCCCAACAACTTGGGAGGAAACCTGTAGAAGGCTTGGTTAGCCTCAAGCAGCGCACAATGGATGGTGAGGTAGTATGTCTACCCACGCATAAGTCTGGTAGGATGTCAATAGATAGCATGCCGAACTACATCAAGGCTATGCAACCCCACATCACCAACACGAGCGAAATTGCACAACAAACACACGATGGGAGAGAGAAAATCCTCAACGCTCACATGATGATGTGGACTGACATCCTAAGGCCAAGCAGACGCACTGCCAACAACTTCCAGGCGTCTAACAATGGCATACCGCCCTTGTATGGGCTCCGCAAATACCACAAGGCAGTCGACGACCCGACAACAGGACTACCAACAAGACCCGTATGCGGAGCTAATATAGCTAGCCACTACAGGAACTCCTACTTCCTCTCAATGTTTATACGCCCCATAATCAAGATGTCCCCAGGTGTATGTGACAGTACAGACGACCTCCTCAGCAGAAACATGAGTGCAACAAAAACAGGAACCTATCCAACTGCATAATAGGCAGCATGGATGTGTTGTCACTGTACCGATCCATTAACATTGATTTTGCTGTGAATAGATGTGTGGAGATGATCATTGAGAGTGAGGTGGAGTTCTGCGACGTCGACACAGACGAACTGGGCCTCCTACTTAGACTTACTTACGACACTGACTACCTAGACAGCCATGACCTTAGATGTTTCTGCCCTAGTAGACCTATAAGAGGTATACTCCCCACCATAACCTCTATGGCAAAATAGACTCCCGTGGGAAGGTGGCTTGGGTGGACCAAAGCTATACGGACCCCCCAAAACAATGATCAGGTAAGAAAAATGGTCGCACATGCAATAGAGGCTAGTATCAAAACAACCCTAAAGGGCCACATATTTAAGTTCAACGAGAAGATCTACACCCAAAATGAGGGAGCAGCCATCGGCGTCAGCATAGCTGGTGATGTTGCCGTTCTTTTCATGGTATGGTGGGAAAGGAGACTTAAAGATCTCTTTAATGAGAGCTCCATGGACCTCATCATGTACTCTCGTTATGTAGACGATATCAATATAGTTATAAGAACACCCTCACTAGCACTATCAAGTTTGAATTAGAACGTAGCACGATGGAAAGCATCCAGCAGATAGCTAATTTCATACACCAGAGTATAACTGTAACTATCGACTTCCCTTCCAAACACCCTAACAGTAGACACAGAACTCTGGATTAACACTATATACGAAAGAGCCCAAATTCTCCACTTACACTATGCCAAACCCATGGCCTCCAAATACCTGATACTCAAAAACTCAGCAATGTCCAGGCGTGCTAAGTTTAATATTCTGATCGCAGATTTGGTACGGGTGATGAAGAATGTGTCCCGCATGTGCGACCCAACAGAAATGGAAAGACACATCCAACACTTCATCAATCGCATGCAGTTCTCTGGCTACAACCAAAGAGACAGAGTCAGAGTATACGAAGGAGCCATGGAGAAGTATAACACCCTCATAGAACTGGATATGAAAGGAAGTTGCCCATTATACAGGAGCAAATCATGGAATAGTTTAGATAGGGCTAGACATAAGATCGGGAAAGCCACCTCATGGTACGACAACCAGAGATACCAGAGTGTCATGTTTGTGCACGCTAACCCTGGAGGGAAATTAGCTAACCAGTGTAGAAAGACCCTGAGAAAGACCCACTTAAAAATAAAGGTGGTAGAAAAGCCAGGAACCACCATAAAATCCCTGATCAGCAAAACCTACCCTTTTAAGAAAACCCACTGTACCAATAGGAAATGTATCATATGTAAGGTGAACCCCCGGATAAACTGTAAAACTAGAAACGTAGTCTATAGCATAAGATATACAGAGGGTACCGGCAGAAACATGACAACAACATACATAGGTGAGGCAGCTCGTAGCATAGGTGAAAGGATAGACCAACACTGGGGGGAACTAAAAGGAAGAAAAAACGGGTCAGTACTATACGAACATGCTAGACAACAACATGACGGTAACATAGACAACATAGAAATTAGAATAATATCTAAACATAGAAATGACCCAGCAGATAGGCAAATCAGAGAGGCCAGTGAAATAGAAATTAGAAGACCAAGGCTAAACAGAAAGAATGAATGGAATAACAACAACACCCAAACAAGCAACACTGACCTAAGAGAAGTATAAATAAGTAAATAAAATAAAATAAATAAATAAATAAATAAATACATACACAAGCACAATAACAACAAGCACATAAACACACACTAGTCACCCATCACACAGCAAACAAAACACTATACACACACGCAAACGCATGCGCAAAGAAGACAAAATAAAATAAACAAACAAGCAAATAAATAAATAAATATATAGACAGACTGAATAAAAATGGCGTAGACATACAATACAACAGGAGGATCATATAACACCACTGACGATGTTGCAGATGTGCAACGAAAGATTTATGATCAACTATATATATGTGTTTGTGTCTATATTGTATCTGTATTACTTTTGACCGTCGGTCAGTCAATGGCAACATTGAGGACCGGATAAGTTAGATTACCGATATAAAAGACACAGAAGCGAGAAGCGAAAACCAACCAAACAGTGAGTGTGTTCTGTTATTAATTCTGGCAATATTACACAAATATGACCCTCCCCAAGTATAACAATATATATATATATATATATATATATATATATATATATATATATATATATATATATTATATATATATATATATATATGTATATATATATCCACTTAAATTTAGTGGTTTACCACTAAGTATAATTGGTCATTCTGCAATGTTAACCGTGACATATCTATAT
Organism: Eledone cirrhosa; assembly: GCA_964016885.1. Classification (NCBI taxonomy): domain Eukaryota; kingdom Metazoa; phylum Mollusca; class Cephalopoda; order Octopoda; family Eledonidae; genus Eledone; species Eledone cirrhosa. The sequence continues at coordinate 216,003,935 of OZ024742.1, read as the reverse complement.
ATATATAAAACGGAAGATGTCTGTCTGTGTGTGTGTATGATGTTTATGCATTTCCACATTTCTCTACCGATTTTGATGATTTCTTTCAATGTGCTCCACATTTACCAGGGATGGTCAACGCGTAAAACACTTTGCTTCTAAGAAAAAAAAATCGAAATAACGAAATACATGCTGTAACCCTCTCTCTTACACGCTTAATTCCTCTCACTACTACCGTCAAAAATCTATGAAACTACATATATGTTGCAACTCTCTCTATATATATATCACACACACACATATACATATAGAGAGTGAGATATGTCGTTATACAGAGAGAAGTACAAGATAATCAGATAGATAGATAGAGAGAGAGAGAGGGGGAGGGCATGAGAAAAAAGGGAGATGTGTTGAGAAAGAAAGAAAGTTTAAGCAATGAATCGCTGCTTTCAACATTAACGGGAACTTCTTAAACTAAAAAATTCAATCTCTGAACGCAGAATTAAATATTTATAGAAACGTTGCAACCGAAGGAAAACAGGAAGACGATACATTTTGGTTCGTGAAGACGTTCTGTGGCAATGAACGGAAAAAAAGCGAGGATAATACGTCGTTATGTGGACCGAAAAGAACAATTTCATGCAAACACGAGACCAAGTGTATGGTATAAATGGAGTCGTTAGACTAATATTCTATTTAAAATAACCGAATGATTTCCAGCCCCGGAGTTTAAGAATGATGTAAATAAGATTGTAAACGAAAAATCAGAGGTTATTAAAATAGTTGTTTCTACTTTTGGCACAAGGTCAGCAATTATCAGTACATTACTGGTACTTTATTTTATCAACCACGTAAGGATGAAAGGCAAAGTTAACCTCGACTGGATTTTAACTTTGCCTTAAAATAGTAAAAGTAAATAGTGAAGATTTAGGCCAGTACTTACGTATGCGCCGACGGACATACACATACATATACATAGGCACACACAAATACATACACACATACAAACACACACACACATGCGCGCGCGCGTGTGCGTGTAAACCTTATGCATTTCTATAGTATTTTCCCCAAACTTAAGACAAAGGTTACTTATGTACTCCGGATGGTCATGAGCACTTTCATTTTTCCAGATATTTATTATAGGGCCTCCCGGCAGATAAGCCCCTTTAACCTCTTCATTGGAGTCGACTGAAGCACTGCAGTGCAATGCAACAAAACGTCATAACTTCTGCAGTTCGCAACCGATTTTCGCAAAACTTGACACATGGGCTACGTTTGTTCTACAGATGAACTTGAAAGGAACTTAACATTGCAACTTTAACACAGCTACTGAGCAGCCCCGAGCAGCGCCGGGCTTTACTGCTATAGGCGATAAAGTTGTGCCGACAGACAGTCGTGTACAGCGGTGATACAGGCGATAAAGTTGTGCAGACAGACAGTCGGGCAGATAGACGATGGAGGCATGCAGAAAGACAGTCGTGCAGAGAGGTGATAGGCGATAAAATTGCATTTTTGTTTTGTTTTTCATGGCCATCTAATTTCTTTGTTTCAAAATAACTGATAGTTTGGTTACGCTGATGTTTTTCTCTGAAAAGACAAGTGTTGCAGTGTTTACATTTTCCATATTTGTTAATAGATTACCAGTGCAAGTTTTATCCCCAGCATCCTCTTTTGTTTTAACAGTTGAGTTATGGTTATGTTTTCTTAACTTCATAAGGCATACTGTTGGTTGAGGGAATATTAATCAAAAGTACCACATGAAAGTTTACACTGTAGACTACAGTTTTTAAGCCAAGAAAGGAACTTAACATTGTAACTTTAACACAGCTACTGATAGTGCCCGAGCAACGCCGGGCTTTACTGCTAGTAATATGATAAAAGCATTCGATGTTATGCAACTCAGACATCTTTGATGTTAACATTTGTTGGTGGTACGGGAAATGAGTAAATGTATTATAAGGTTAAATGACAGGAGACCATGTATGTTGAATTTCTTTAATTATTTATTTCTGCAAACATTATGCACATTTCATTGGCCCGTAAGCACCCGGTGCCATCTGCAGTTGTAAATCGCCTACGGATCGAAAAAGACTAGTAATGGACCCTACTCCAATATCGATCCGCTCATCAGACTGGTGATGTGACAAAAAATAAATATATTATAGTATGTGAACTGAGAGGGTATATATATATATATATATATATAGGAACCAGTAAGACCCCGACGGCTGAGCTCAAGCCGTTTCGACGGCTAATTCTCATATATATATATGCATCGGACCTATTCGTTGTGTGTGGGCGTATATATATAAATATATATATATATTTTATATATATATATATATATATATATATATATATATATATATACATATTTATATATATATAAATAGTATGAAGAAAAGAAACGGTTTTATGTATACATCTTCTGTTTATTATATAATAGATAGAGGGGTGTATATATAAACCCCCTCCCTTCTATATAATATTAACATTGTGCTTGATTCCTGATAGCTAATACCATAAAGAACCCACATCATGGAGTGCTTACGGTTCTACACTACAGTCAGACGATTAAATGATCAATGAACGTTCCTTTACTCGAATAATTATGCAATTCATATATTTGTATATATATATATATACAGACACACACACACACACACACACACACACACACATATATATATATATATATATATATATATATATATATATATATATATATATATATACAAGCATGGGATATCAATGTCAATATATACATAAATACGCGCGCACACAAACACACATGTATATATATATATACATATATATATAAATGAGACGTATAGAGATTGTTTTAGCAAGAAGCTAACGGCATTCTATAACATATATATATATATATATATATACACACACATATATACATATATACATATATATATACATATATATATATATATATACACACACATATATACATATATATATATATTTGTGTGTGTGTGTGTGTATATATATATATATATATATATATATATATATATATACACACACACACATATATATATATACACACACAAACACTCATATATATGTATGTGTGTGTGTATATATATATATATATATATTATGTGTAAGTTTATAAATATATATATATGAGTGTGTGTCTGTGTGTGTGTGCGTATTTATGTATATATTGATATTGATACACCAGGGTCGTTGAGCGTAGAATTGTACGACATATATTTTGCCTCTAGGCTCTCTAGGCATGAATAGTAATCACGCCGAGGTCTGCTTTGACTTTCATATTTATAGCGTACCACTTATTTCCATTATCCGTTAATAACGTTTCATAGAAAACTGCCTTAATCTGCCCAACTGTTTTTAAACATTTATCTAATTTCCTTCCATCATAATTTTATGTAAAATCTCTTTTATGTTCAAAATATCAAATTAAAAATATCAATGCTAGTTACTTAAGTTAATCCCTCCAACGTCTTGGTATGAGAAACGTTATTAGAAAAATATACGAGATATATCCCATTATAAATATAGCAAAAGAGATAATCACTCTTTCAGTCTTCACAAAGTGGGGAAATGGATTGGCAGTATCAGTAGAGGGTCGGACGCCATGCTTTCCAGCATAGTTACGTCCCTTTACGATCTGAGTTCAAATCCCGCCGAGGTTGGCTTTGCCTTTCATCCTTACAGGGTCGATAAAATAAAGTACCAGTAATGCACTGTTTAATGGCTGGCCTTGTGCCTAACGTAGAAACAAGTATTATGCAAACGTTTTTTCATCTTACATCCGTGTTGTTGAGCAATGTATTTTCAATATTCACAGCCTTATGTGAAATCACAAAAAATCCAGATTGCTTTCAGTTTGTTGCAACGCTGAGCCAAATATTCACATAGTCTCACCTATGTACTGGGTGCTAAATATATCAAGCATAAATATATATTTGTATATAACTGTTTGTCTAGAACACCAAAAAATAAAATCTGTACTAGCTCAAAGGCAAATTATATAGTTTCCGTTTACATTGTTTTCTTCCTCGATGAAATTCCCGATGACTAAGAAAGAAACATTTCTGGTCTTGTACGAGACATTTTTATATGAAGCATATATATATATATATTATATATATATATATATTATATATATATATATATATTTATATATATACATGCATATATATATGTGTGTGTGTATGTGTGTGTGCATGTGTCTGTGTGTGTGTATGTGTTTGTATTGTGCCTGCGTATGTCTATTGTGTTTGAATAACGACATTTGAAAAGGCATAAATTAATTAATGTACACACAGACAGACACACACACACACACACACACACACACACACACACACACACACACACACACACACATATATATATATATATATATATATATATATATATATATATATATATATATATATATATATATATATATTCATGCTCCGTTTGCTGAGACTACTGTGCGTGTGGATAGATTGGTTTAATTTGATTTCATTTAACAAATCAAATTTTGTATCGTAGGTTCGGCTGTTTAGCTATTTCAGAATGGAATAGCTGTTACTAATAGAATTGCGATGAGCAATGTTGGTGTTTGTTGAGACGTTGAGTTAGTATGGTAGAATGTGGAGTGATGTGATGGATGATGTAGTTTGTTTTTCATTATTTGTCAATAGCATCCATGGTACTGTATAAAATGTTGGTCGATATTGTTGATAAAAAAAGAAAAATCCAACTCAATGCAATAAGCTGTTATATTGAAAAAAAATAAGTTAATAAAAATGTCTAGCAAAAACAATAAATGGCTAATAAAAACAAAAACAAAGAAAATGTTCGCTTGTCATGCCGATGGAATCTTGTCGTAAAATATAATTTATCAACTAATGTGGAAGTATTTGACATTTAACTATTATCGGTCAGTTTGCACAGGCAAACCATCAGTTTGACGGCCCCTCTCTTTCAAATACCTGTGGATATATACTTTACTTCAGCATATATCTATGTATGAGGTTGACGGTCGATATAATTCTACGTGTTTCTTTTTTCATTATACGTAATATTTTACAATAAAGTAAACTATACATATATAAAATATACATATTAGCATCTCTATCTTCCTCCCTTCTCTCTAAATTCATATATATATATATATATATATATATATATATATTGTTATGCTTTGGGAGGGTCATGTTGCCAATAAGAAACACACGCACCAGATGCTTTCAGTTCAATTTATTATAATTTACATTTATAAATTTAGGAATTTATAAAATTCCGGTTGGTTGGTTGGTTCCACAACCAGACGATTGTTCATATATTGTCAAAGTTCTTTCGTCACACATTCTGTGACCTCTTCAGTGACTGGGGATTATTTTCTTTGTTTTTGTGCCTCTCCTTTGTTCCGTCCTACACCATCTTGTTTGTGTGTGTGTTGTGTGCTTAGTTTGCGCATGTGTTACATCCGGGTGTCTGTGTGTGTTTATATTTGTTTATTTATTTGTTTATTTACAGAAAAGACGCAATGTTTAGACAAATCACAGAGGCAATAAACATAAATGAACTCCAACCAAAATTAAATAGAAAACAGGAATGGAACAGCAACACCACAACTTACAATTAAGGAAAAAATGAAAACACACACATAGAACAAACAACCAACCAGTAACATTTAATAAAACAAATAAATAAACAAATATAAACACACACAGAGACTCGGATGTAACACATGCGCAAACTAAGCACACGACACACAAAAACAAGATGGCGGAGGACAGTGCAAAGGAGACGCACAAAAACAAAGAAAAGAATCCCCAGTCACAGAATGTGTGACGAAAGAAGTTTGGCAATATATGAACAATCGTCTGTTTGTGGAACCAACCAACAAACCGGAAATTTATAAATTCCTAAATTTATAAATTTAATTTATAATAAATTGAAGTGAAAGCAACTGGTGCGTGTGTTTCTTATTGGCAACATAACCCTCCCAAAGCAGAACAATATCGGTTTCAACACACGTTTTCAGATAAAGAATCTTGCTAAACAAATTCAGAAACCAAATATATATATATGTATATATATATATATATATATATATATATATATATATATATATATATATATATATATATATATATATATATATATATATATATATATATATGTATATATATATATATATATATATATATATATATATATATATACAGACATATCCCGCTTTCAGTGTCTGTGTATATATAATATATATATACATACCTACACATGAATAAATATATTGAGTTACGTATGCACATGAAAGCATTCCCAAACAGATATGCACACTGGTATGCATGCATACTCACCCATATGTGTGTTTCAATGTTTACATCTAAGTGATGCATTATGCACACACACACACACATACAGACACACACACACACACACACACACACATACACACACATACATACATATATATATATATATATATATATATATATATATATATATATATATATATATATATATATATATATATTGCTTCTGTGCGGTAACAAGCAAGTTAATTGTTGCCTACAGTTGAAAAATATTCACTTTTTTATTATTTATGGTAGCATTATATATTGGATCTGAGATAATTAAATTGTATGTAGATCGTAAATCTACGCGGAGGTTTAAATAATGAGTATACTGGCTAAAACATTGTAGCACCATGTTTCTTGAAAGAATTGTTAGCATGCAAAAATGAATTGTTAGTGTACAAAAAATGAGCACGTTTCATCCATTGTCATTGGGTTAGACCTGTAATTCTGTAGTGTGAATCGGAGAACCTTAGCCTCACAAATTGCAATGTAAAATACGATTCTGATATGAGGGATTGCTACAGACAGGCAAATTCGCGTAAATGTTCTTCTGAAAAAGGGGTTGAATTATTTCATCATATCAAGTCCAAATATTTTGCGTTTGTGAAAAACTTCTAAAGTAATCTGTGACTATGTTTTCAGGAGAATATGATTTACAGAAATAAAATTTCAGTTAAAGACAAGAGGAGAGATATAATATGGTATAAATAGTGGTTGTACACACAAATTTGAATACTTAAAATAGCAAATTGTTTGTATAACCCTTTATGGGAAGGTGTACGTTCAAACATACATGTATATGTAAATTAACAAGCCCTTTGAAAGATCTCTGCTATGAAATAGTTTCTTTTGTGGTTTTAATTCTAATCTTAGTTAACTGTGAAATTCCATTTTGTGAGGAGTATTTAGGTTACTTTAGGCACATTGTAGGTTGATTTTCCTGTCTACTGATTCCCGTATCCCTAGAGATAACGTCAGGGAATGACAGGTTCCTACTCCTAGTCAGGCTGGAGTCAGGGTTCCAGAGCAAGAGAGCGGATATGATTTCATTGCTGGCACGGTGACAGTAGCCAGCAAATTGAGCGCTCCGGGATTTTAGAAGGGCAGAGGACCTGGGGGCAGCGATGGGGACAGGGAATTCTGGGGCATGAGAGTGAGATCCGTCATCTCAACAGTAGTCGACGAATGATGATGATAATGAGGTTGATTTTGAGTTGATGTAGGTAAAAAGAAAACAAATATATATTTTCCATGATTCACATACAGTGTGGGCTCTCTGGGGTTTTATAGCGAAAAACTAATTGTAAACACAGACACACACGCACACACACACACACACACACACACACACACACACACACACACACACACACACACACACACACACACATACACACACACACACACACAGACATATATATATATATATATACATGGAGGCACATGGCTTAGTGGTTAGAGCATTGGCCTTGCAATCAAAAGATTGTGAGTTCAATTCTCAGACCGGATTGATGCGTTGTTTCCTTGAGCAAGACACTTTATTTCACATTGCTCCAGTTTACTCAGCTGTAGAAATGAGATGATATGACTGGGGTCCATATCATTCCACTGCAAAGTGGTCGTGGAGGTGCCACGGCATAAAAGAACCCAGCACTCACTGTAAATGAGGTTGGTGTTAGGAAGGGCATCCAGCTGTAGAAATCAAGCCAGAATCAGTTCCCGTCCCACCCTTGCTAGCAGGGAAAAACGGACGTAAAATGAAATGAAAAAAATAAATATATATATATATATGTGTATATATATAGATAATTGGTGTTGGATACTTAAAGCATCCGTATGCGGTAGGCCGTAGGAGCATTCAATGCTGCCGTAGAGCAGAGTATGATATCACCGAAAAAAGAGAATCAGTGTTGCGACGAGAGGAATTTATTGGACATATTACAATTGTTTCTCGGGCGACCAGCTCGAGTACGATCGATCTGGTGATCAAACCTGACTCTGAAATCGCGCGGTCGTCTGATACGTCTCGATTCTGCGAAGCAGATTTTTAAGTAAATCTGCTTCGTAGAATTGAGACGTATCCGACGATCACGCGATTTCAGAGTCATGTTTGATCAGCATATCGATTGTGCCTCGAGCTGGTCGCCCGAGAATCATTTGTAATATGTCCAATAAATTCCTCTCGTTGCAACACAGATTATCTTTTTTCTGTGATATATAGATAGATAGATAGATAGATAGGTAGATATCCAGGGAGTGAAACGTGAAGCTACTGTAGATTCACCCTTGTGAGCACTCGATGTTCAGGTTCACGTCAGTGGCGAGGTGTAGAGCTAAACATAGTATACTACAAGGACGATTTGTTAAGCATTAAGTTTAATGATTGGTGACGCGCGTTTCGCTATTGATCAGCTCAAGTTTCAACGTGTGTGTCCCTGTCTGTATATATATATATATATATATATATATATATATATATATATGTGTGTGTGTGTGTGTGTCTGTGTCTGTGATATTCCGTGGAACAGGGACCGAGAAGACCAAAAATATGAGTAGTACTCAATACATGTGTTTATAAGAATATTTATAGTGCCCTTCCCACCAAATGTATTTTTGTTTGACATATATTGTTTTTGTTATTGCTATTTTTTCTGTTCTTATGTTGTTCCTCTAACAGCTATCATTTTGTTGCTTTTATTACTAGTTGCAGTAATGATAGTTCAAGCTTTGTTGGTGTTACAACAGTTGTTTCTGTAAAGCTAGCTAACAAATTACTATAAAAGTTTAATATTCCTTTTTATAGTTTGTCATTACTACTTTTGTCGTTTTTATATTTATGTTTGCCGTTTTCTTGTCATGTTTATTATTGATATTTACGTTTGTTTATCGGTGTGGTTGTTGCTGTTATTACTTCAGTGAGATAGAAGAGACGTCTTCCACATCAGTGGGGTCGATCGGTAGGATACTTCTCTTCATAGATTAGCACCAGGTTATACGTGATTAGATAGGTCTACCTATCTATTTAGTCATGACCATCATGGTTTCTAGGGGTATATTTGTATTCCTTGGGACACCAGATTGTGCACATGCTGTGGCGTTATCATTGCCACATGAGACAGACAGAAGGAGGAAGAGAAGAAAGAAGAATTTCTTTCATAATATTAATAGTTTGATGTATTTATCTCTATTTCACATATTTTTTTTATTATCATCACACAAACACCTTACAAACTGATGCATAAATTGGCATTACATATGAAATATCACGAATATGCCCAATGCTGCACGTCAGAAAGGGGGCTGACCAGATGGAGATGCAGAATTTGTTCGTTTTAAGATTAAAGCTTTCGCTCCGACATAGCTGCATACATATAGGTTTGTGAACTTCGTAAACCTAATGATATAGTGTATGTTTATTGAACAGAAGGTTTAGAAAGCCTTCTGGATACTTCTACTTTCCAGCTGTACAGCTCCATATGCAAAGCAACCTATCTACATAGGCGAACAGTGAGCAGGTGGAGCACTCACGGCCAGAGCCAGAAATTCATTGGCCGTTGTCACCCAATACTTCTGGTGGAACCCGCTTGAAGACGGTAGCCGTCAGGTTTTCAATATCCATAGCTAAAAGGCTTTCTAAAATGTTATTCGCAAAAACATAGTATATCATTAGATAAACGATATTAATATATGTATCTCTATACAGATATGTTGGAGCAAAAACTTTAATTCTACTTCCAAGCTGAGCCGATTTGTTCAGTGAGATAAGCAAATGAGGCTAACCAGCCCATCTACATAGGCCAAAAAAGCTATATATTTTCTCCTGTTTCAAATCCCAGAAGAGATCATGGGAAGCACTGCCCTACAGATATGCATTGGCTTTTGTCCAATGCTACTTCTTCTCAAATCAATCGGATCTGCTTGCGGTTATCCATCTGGCGAAAGAAAAAAACTATACGCTATTAAACGAAGACAAATCTGAGTTAATCAACTTTGGAAAAGCAGATGCACTGGTGTTCCCATATTCTGTTCCATCAGGTAAACTCCCCATAGCATACAATACCAGAGCCCTTGAAGTAATCGTTGGTACCAAATTAAGCTGAAGTACACACATTTCAAAGGAAGTTGACATGACATGCAGGATGTTCTCCTGGATTCTGGTAGTCAAGAAACATTCACACCAACACCTTCTCTTCTCTACACTTTCCAGGCCCTAGTCTCTTCATACGGAGAATCGGCTTATGAAAATTGAAGCATCCGAAAGGTCAATTACAAACATGATAGACAGCATGATAGGCCTTACACACAGGGGCCGACTTGAAAAACGGAAACTTTACTCCAGCTAAGGCCGCCATGAGTGCTACGACATCTGTATGTTACGAACATATTCTATCCACATTGCCCAATTAAGTCAGAGTTCTTTAAAATATACTCAAAGCTTGGTCCTTCTGCTATCCACACAATAAAAAGTATCGACCACGCGCATATCATAACAAAATTACGACAAAACTATTTCTCCCCAACCGACTCACTCTCTATAAAACCATACCAAAATATATAAAAACAGAAACGGACCCGATAAAATGTATAATGGTCCTGGACAACTGGTTCCAAAACATTCCGGACAGTACCACTTTCACCGTATACATTCCGAAATCAACAATTCTTTACGAGAGTGAGACTTTGTGACCAAAACATGAATGTGGTGTGAAACATCGTTTGAAACACTAGGCCAGGTGGTGCTATTAAGTTACCATTTCGACCGCTATTTGGTGCGCTCGACCGCTATTTGGTGCATTCGACCGCTATTCGGTCCATCTGATTCCTTACCACACTTCCTTTGTATATATATATATATATATATATAAAGACATAGAGAGAGAGGGAAAGGAAAAAAAGAGATAGAAAACAAGGCTTGTGGTTCCGAGTTGCAAAGCTTAACATGCATTTCAGTTGCATTTCAAAACGAATCTATAGGACCATTGATTCAATGATGCAGCTCCAAAGCTATATGTATAACACACACACACACACACACACACATACATATATATATATATATATATATATATATATATATATATATATATATAAATAAAATAAAAATGGCGTAGGCATTACAATACAATAGGAGGGAATTAATAATTGTACCACTGATGATGTTGCAGATGTGCAACGAAAGGACTTTGATAGACTATATATATTTTTTTATCTGTATATTTCATCGTTGGTCAATCAATGATAAACATTGATTGCCAAATGAATTAACTATGGGGAGATGAAAGGTAGAGAAGTGAAAACCAACCAAACAGTGAGTGTGTTCTGTTTTTATTTCTGGCAATATTATTACAAAAATATGACCCTCCACAACTATAGCAATATTTGTTTCGACACACGATTTCATATCAAAAACCTTGCAAAACAAATATATATATTTATATGTATATATGCGAACACACTCATACACAGAGGCACAAATTCAACCATATGTTGACACATTTATTATAGATATTAAAGTAAGATAGTTGGTAAAATTGCCTATTCAATGCATATTTTAAAATCTGCAACGGATGAAAATATTAATATATTAACAATCAAAATAAATCGTTTAATCAGACAAAATCCCATAAATCAAATATAAAATCATTTAATTGTGTAAGAAATTCATTACCATTTGAGGATATATGTTACTTTTGTTATAATTTCATTAGTATACGCATTACATTCAACCGGAATTACATTTCAATTCATTAAGAGACGGTTAAATTTCGGACACCTCTATATGGTCCACAAACCTCATTTCACTATCTTAAAAATTGGTCATATTCGATAATCTAGACCGATACATACTATTTCTGAAAATAAAATTGGTGCTATGGATAGGAGTCAAGGATGAAATAACTCTGAACATATGAAAAATCAGGTCAGCATATTCGATTAATGGATGAATAACAACAACAAATAGTACTCAACACAATATAAATATCAATTAAACTATTTACATAGACCTTGACCGTATTTGAACGCCATAAATCATTATTATTTCATCGATTTTCATATTTTGACGGAAATATGGTGTTGTCTTCTTATTTTATCCCCAAGTGAGGCATGGCCGAACAGATTACGATTGAAAGACGCACCTGGTTTACCCCGGTATATTTATATATACATAAGATAGCATTGTGTAATATGTAATATGTACGAGGCATCAGCATTGTTAGGCATATCGTTAGGAATGTTGTTAGGAAAAAACAACTTTGATGTAACAGGAATATTTTCAACCATCCAGTAATGAATGGCGTATTTTGCTAATAATAGGATTGCACTTTCAAGTTTCCTTATATCTTATTTCCTTATACGTTTTTTTAATCTAGATAATTGTCAAGTTAAAATGCATGTTGATCTTCATATTTATGTTATGAACAATTTCCCGATTGAATAAACAAATGAAGTGATTTGTACATTGAAAACTATTCGAGGAAATTGAGTAAAAAAGAGTGAGGTATATAGATAAGGATAGCAACAGGCGAATCGAAATATCGGTGGAGGGGGGGGGGGTCTGAGAATGATAAATAGAGACCATTAGAAAGATAGACGCACATTTGAAATGTGCAATGGCTGGAACTATTTTGCTATACAAACATTCTAAAGGATTGAGCTAGCAGAATCCTTCAATCTTGTTTCATAGGAGTACATTTCTATACATGGATAAAATTACGCACTGTGTTCCAGGGCAAACCACTCAGCTGAAAATTAATATCAGCAGCAGCTAGGCGTTAACTCCGCGCTTAACTGGGTGCCTGTCCAATGGCGTGTCATGTAATCCAAATCGCTGATGGAAAATGAACCGGGTTTAATAACGTGATGGTTTCAGAGAGACTTAAACTGAATTATATATATATATATAGAGAGAGATAGAGAGAAGCCAGTACAATCCATCATCAGTGGTCTACTAGCCATCATAGTTATTTCTTCGCTTTACAGACCATATACATCCGGCTAGGGCAATACAATAATTAAATTAAGTTATCGGGATAAAAAGAATTGGGTGGAGAAAGAGAGACAGGTAAACAAACACGAATGGTGAGGCAATGTAAAGAGAGTAAAAAATGAGAAAATCAAGTCAATGATTCATTTTGAACATAAGAACGTGCGAATGTTGACGAGAAGGCAAAAGACATCTTGGCCGTGCGAATGTGAGCGACGAAAAAATTTCGTACGGTGTGGGACGATGGAGGAAGTGAGAGAGAGGGTGAGTAGCAGAGAGTGAGTGAGTGATATATATATATATATATATATATATATATATATATATATATATATATATATATATATATATATATATATATATATATATATATATATATATATATATATATATATAATTGTATATATATATATATATATATAATTGTATATATATATATATATATATATATATATATATATATATATAAGTGGAAAACAGTATATTTAAAAATTCTTTTTTCTTTAATCTGAAAGAACATATCTTTTTTGTAGTTGCTGCTTTAAATGGTTTGAAGGTTTATTAAAATATTATTGGTTTCGAACGTTATGCCAAATATTGAAAATGTATGTTTTCATATTCTGTGAGCAGTTAGAACATGTGAATTATCTCTCAAAACTCTTATATATATTTTCTTCATGAAAGAGGAGTGGTAAGGGGGGAAATTGGTGTTTAAAATGCCATGATTCAAATTATTTATAAAAAAAAATTCTATTGATTTAAATAGAAAGGTCCTTTTCTATTAGGAATAAAGGTTCGGATGGCATTTTATCGCTACGTAATGTGTGCATGTATGAGTACTTCAGTTGGGTTCTATTGTGTTAAGAATCTGAGTTTATTTTCAACCTTTGTATATAAATACAAGAACAAAAGAAAAATAAATATAAATAGCTGAACTTAGATATAAATATTATTGAAATTTCTATTGAAAACAGAAAGACAAGTGTATAAATATATAGTGGATAATATTAATATAAAAAAAAATGTTGGAGGAAAAATACACACACGAGAAACTGAGTTATGAGATTCTGAGATAAAGATGTACATTCACACACAGACACACACAAATATATTGTTCTACCATTTGAGGAATATTCTATATCCTCACATAAATTTTAAATTCTAACTTCTATATACCGTGAATATATGTTAGTGTCGGTTTGTTTCTATGTGCATACGGGTAGACTGCGAAACAGTCAAATCAGAAATTGAAAGAATCAGAGATATGAGATTAAGTATAAACAGAATGAAAAATATGGCAAAATAGAGGGAAAGTTTATAAAATAAGAAAAAGTAATATAAATTATTAGAAGGATAAAGGCATATTGACTTGAAAGGGCACATATGTAGATATATTGAAAGGTTATTCTTTTTTTCAATTACTCTGTATAGGGAACAATCATTAAACATGAATCATTTATTGATTCGATTGCCATGCTGCAGATGTACTCTGATGTACTAAATCAATGGTTTGAGACTACGTCAATGCTCGAACAAATATTTTATAAATGTCAAATGTATGATAGTAAATTTCATATCTATCTTAGATTTACTTCGAATTAATTTTAGTTCCTTTTAATACTTTCAGTTATTATGTTTATTTTACCTAGAATTCCGATCTCTTTATAACACCAAATTAAACTACAAAGCTCACAAACAACACATTAAGCAACATAACATTATCATAAACTGGCTATGAAAACAAACAAAATACTAAAAGTGGAAGACAGCGTTAGGCATATTAGTGAGCACAGTTTGTAAATGTTGGATTTGGGTCGTCATTTGTCCGACTGTATTATATTAGGTCTTCACAGTCATGTCTGAGTTGCGATTAAACAACAATGAACAGCAACACTTAAGACGGAACATAGCTTACCCACAATCTAATCATCCACTCTATTTTTTCAGGTATAGAAAATCCTGGTAAAAGTACCCTGTTTATTTTGTCAAGCTTGCATACAATCATCTTCTTCTTCTTCTTCTCTACCTCTTCCTCCTCACCTTCTACACTCATAATCATCATCATCACCATCATCATCCTTATCATCCATTATTCTTAAGTACACTTTACAGGTTTGTTTTGATGTCCGGAAATAATAAATCCTTTCTGAGTTTTGCATTCAGTGACAAAACTATCATTAAAATCTCCACATTTAACAAATAAATGCAGGGATAGAATATATATTCAGGTCTTGTTCGTAAATAATTTTGAATTTATAATTTCTAGAAATGAAGAACGTGTCTGGTATCTAAATGATGGGAGGTTTGATCTAAAATGTATTTCGAGTAACCATTGATGTAACTAAAATTACGTATGTTGATTTTTGCTGAAATATTTCACCTTTTCATCGAGAGTAGTTAACAAAAGCAGTGTGATTAAATGAGAAAATATCGCTCTGCTGACGCAGAAGCTCTGATTGTAGTCGAACTAGATAGAAGCAAGGATCATATCATTCCTAAGGTCGTTGAAAATGTAATATATTATTGTGCTTAATAAATTTAAACGCAAAAGTTATATATATATATATATATATATTTCTTTAGGTTTGTTGGTTCACCACTGGATAGAGTTGGTCATTCCGTATGGTCAATCTTGGTGTAATATTGTGGAGAGTACTCAACGTAGTGCAGTTCACCCGTCTTCGTTTGTGTAGTTGGTGGTGCGAATACTGAGTTAATTATACATAAAATAACAGCAGGCTGGACTGGTGTAAATCCATGAAAGGTTTATCCATAAACCTTTCAAGGATTTACACCAGTCCAGCCTCCTGTTATTTTATATATATATATATATATATATATATATATATATATATATATATATATAAAAGCAGAAGGGATATTCAATTTGTTGGTAATTCAACAAATATAAATGTTTATAACTGATTCAGAGCACTCGAGAGATTTTCTGGAGTATAATATTCAGTGATATTAAATAAATAGAAACTATATTTATAAAACCATATTTATTCTATTATATTTATTCTATTTTAACAGACACACTATAAAACTATCTTACTCTACTACTATGAACATAGCACAAAATATAAATAGAATTAATAATAGAAACTTAAATTTAAACCCTAACCAAACTAACCAAAATAGCAATAACAATATTCAGAATAATAGTACCGTTTGAACAACAATATTCAGAATAATAGTACCGTTTGAACGACAATATTCAGAATAATAGTACCGTTCTGAACAACAATGACTCCAGTAAATGTAACTGTAGAATCAAATCAAACTGCCCTTTACAAAATAATTGTTTAGACAAAAACGTAGTTTATAAATGCACAGTTAAAACTAGAGACAAAATGTTTAACTAAGTTGGTGCCACTTCAACAAAATTTAAAGAACGCTGGAATAACCATAATCATACATTTAGGAGATCTGATAAAAAAAATCTTCTACTTCACTTTCACATCTAATTTTGAACTTAAAACACAAAAATATAGACTATTCAATATATTGGCGAACGATTTCGAAAGCACCTGCATACCGTAATATGGCTTTATCAAGATTCTGTAAATTATGTATCGAAGAATTTTTTTATATAATTAACTGTCAAAACTCTATTAATCTCAGAACAGAATTATTTTCTTCTTGCAGACATCGCGAAAATTCCACTTTCAGAACTATTTTTAATTCATAATATTCCTATACACCTTCAAAATGATCCTACCTTTTTAAAATTTTAAATGTAAATTTGTTTAATATTTTTAATATTTTTAATATTTCAAAATTTTTAAAATATTTCTAATATTTCTAATATTTTGAATATATATATTTAATATTTTTAATTCTGACATTATTTTAATTCTGACATTATTTTTAATTCTGGCATTATTTTTCTAATGACACCCCTCTAAATATATTTTTTTAGATGTGGATTGATAATCTTTAAATGACATTCTGAAAATTATCCTCTTTACGATAGATTTTCGAAAAGCACATTACGTTTTTCCTCTGTTTTTGTTATTCAAACATTCACACATCTTTCGACTAAAATAACATATAATTTTCTCTATAACGGTTAACAAACAAAATTGGAGTTATCTTTCCTTTCTCAATCGTGCAAACATAAACATATTATGCTTGATAATCTATATACCTTCGCTAAATTGACAATATTCTGATATATAAACAACTCATATTTGATATATAAACAACTAATAATTGTAAATTATCTCTATAATACTAATACATACGCAATTATTAATCTATATAGATATGTATATACATATACCCTATCGTAATGTAATAAGATAAAAATACTTACAACCATAATTCTTCATATAATCTAATTGATTATATATACAATATATAATAATATAGGTAAATAAATTTAAATTTAAACTCTGGAATCATATTCCACTTTTTCCTCCCAAATTAACGTAAATGCTAGCTCTTCTTCCTTTCTCTTCTTTCCTACGTATGAACAAACTTATAATAATTATTTAAATTATCCATAGCGTCTAAAATAACGTTTTATTCAGGCCTTTTACCTAAAACTCATTTGCATACTCGTCTTAATAATTTGAAATATCTGACTTTTTTCTCTTATCCCTTCATTATCCAAGGAATACTTGAACCGTTAAGGTATATTTTCCTTGGTTATGTCAACATTTATAAGATCCACTTCGTATTTTATATGATGATAGCGTACCAAAATTATGGTACCCTTGAAATATATATATAATAGAATAAATATGGATTTATAAATATAGTTTACATTTATTTAATATCATTGTATATATATATATATATATATAAATGAAAGTATGTATATATATATATATATATATAATAAATGTTAAGACTAAAATCGAAAGAGGCCTCGATAAGAATAAATATATATCAAATATAGAAGAACCCAAGAGCAAATATGTATTAAAATAACAGATTAAAGTTTAAGCAAAGAATCGCCTAAGCGTGAAAGCAGCGATTCTTTGGTTAAACTTTAATCTGTTATTTTAATAAATAAATATATATATATATATATATATATATATATATATATATATATATATCCATAAATGTATGTGTGTGTGTTTGTGTGTATGTATGTATACATGAATGTTTGATATGTATATATGTATATCAGAGAAAGAGAGAAAGAGAGATAGGGGGAGAGAGGGAGAGAGAGAGTGAGAGAGAGTGAGAGAGAGAGTGAGAAAGAGGGAGTGTGTGTGTGCGTGGGGGCGGTGATAAAGAGATAGATATACACTCACATATTTGTGGCGACCATAATTTAAAAAATTACAGTAAATGTATAATTAAGCATACTATATACAATATGCGACTTTGTGCGTTTAACAACAAATTAATCAAACTACAATTAAATAAATAGTTATGCACGTGTCGTGATTAATCTATAACTGTTGAACAATAGGTTGATTCGATTGTTTGTGTTTATCGATTAAATTTTTTAACATGAGGCTGTCAGTCTAGGCTTTGGTGGATTGATAACTTATGTGACACATATTTGTTACATATTGACTTTCATTCAACTAGAAAATAAACTAATTTCTATAAATGATTATCGAATCTCGATTAAGATACTTTGAATCTGTTGGCTGTATTAGACGACATAACATAAGGAATCAAATGTCATTTCGACAACTAGCATACAGTATATTAGCGTACAGTATATTAACTCCACAACACAAAGGCAATCTTCTTCGAAAAATTTTTTCTGAAAACTTTTATTAAAGGCATGAATCATGAAGAAAATTGAGAGGAAACAATTTCAGAAGAGAAACAGGAACCTGTAGCCATGTCACCTATAAGTTATTATCATTATAGTTAAGAAACAAAAGCCGAGCAAGGTAAAGCTATAGTTATTTGCTGTCGAGGGCAGTAATTGACATGGCGCAAAATTTCCATTTCTTTTAATTCCAATCTATTTGATAAGTAAAATAATTTGAAATGGTTTCTCATATTTTCAACAGTTCATTTACAGGAAACTTTTAATACATTAAAATATAAACATACCAACATTTTTATTAAGAAAAAATACATTCTTCATTTAAGCCTATGTTGCATGTGCCTCGGATTTATATCAAATTCTTCTAAAATCTTGTGAAGTTCATTTTCTCATTCTAAAACAACGAATGTTTCTACTGCAATGCAAATGGAAAGCAATGCAGACGATCGTACCTGATTATTGTCACTATTGTGATTGCTATCAAATGTTGGGAAAAAATCTTTAGTAATCAACAGACTTTGCAGACATAACAGAACCGAAAGCAACACTACAATAACATTGTTTCAGATAAACAATTTCAAAATATTTATCAAGCTACATATATGTAGTGTATATATGTTGCATAGAAAATATATGTGCAAGCATATTGAAACTTCTTTACATCAAGAAATTCGTAATAAAAAGGTATTCTAGAAGAGCATATCCCTCCTTTAGTCAGGAGCATCACAACATTTTGGGTGTAAGCAGGACTACATTATCTAAGACAGAAGCTTCTAAGACTTGTTCTGTTGGGCTATACGGACTTAAACGAAGTGGCCTGAGTTTTGAAGTCAATGGTTATATAATCTGTGTGTGTATGTGTGTGTGTGCGTTTGTGTGTATCATGCAAGCCCAGGTACCACAACAGGTACATATATTTTGTCTCTCTTGTTTTTTAGGATCAGACAACCTTTTCCAGAGATCGGACAAGTTTTCTGACAGAGCTTGGCTATCTTAATACATTGGTATATATATATATATATATATATATATAGTAATAATAATGAATTTGAAGACTAAAATCCAAAGAGGGCTCGATAAGGATAAATATATATCAAATATATGAGAACCGTAGAGCAAATATGCATTTATTAAAATAACAGATTAAAGTTTAATCTGTTATTTTAATATATATATATATATATATATATATATATATATATATATATATATATATATGTATATATATACATATATATAAATATATATATATATATATATACAGATAGATAGATATATATATGTATAGATAGAGATGGTTTGGGAGACAGAGATATATCGATGAAAAGAGATTTGAAAATGTAAACCATACAGAAGTATATTTTGAACATTCAATAATTTGCCTACTACGATTTGCATATTACCAGGTTTCTAAAATACCGCCTGATGATGACGTGTCCAATGTATACTATTCTTGCGGAACTATCATCTGACGCCTCCAAAATGTACATAACAGTCGTTATTTAATAAATTGAAGTTTGGAAATACAGAACCGCATTTGAAATTCATCAACAATATAAATATGCGCGTCTACATGTGTATATATCTGTATGGATTCATATCATGTTTTCGCTGGCGTATAGAATAATATTTTAATACAGTTTCGTTATTACATGAAGTAATAAAACACTGTTAATTTCTTGAATCGTGAGATTGCTCTCCCTGAAGGATTGATCAAGTTTTAATAATAGTTTTTAGAAAATCTGTCAAAGTGGAAATTCCCCATCATTATTTCCCTCTCTGTTTTTTTATAGCTCTTATAATTCCTTCCCAGAATGAATTCCTTAATAAAAATGGCTTGCCATTGTCTTCTTTATTTTGGATTGTCCCTAAAACATTTATAAAATTGAAATTAATTTTAATTTGCTATTCCTGTAAATTTTATAGTGTTCTCCAGTGGGATTTCCCTATTTGCTTTTTATATATAAGAATTTGTATATTTATAATCTTCTAAACCAATTCCATTATTTCTTAAAATAATCCCGGTAAAAACAATTATCGTTGTTCATATCTACATAAAATTATGCAGCAACGGCAGTAAATCAGGCATCTTTTACAAAAAGACGGATACATATTAATACTCTAAAATGTTATTCATGCACGAATCAAATTCAACATTCCATATTGCATAGAATACAAGTGGAATATGTGTAATACTGATTGAAACTCTCACCCATTAACGTTAAATAGTATCTAAACCTACAAAAATAGCTTTATAATTTAATTGTTGATGCGATTTAAGCAAAAATACTGGGAATTTCTCAACAAAGTAGACCTAGCCAAAACACGAGGAAGATATCATTCCATTAGTCTATACTCGCTATATGTAACTTTCAAACATATTTACTCGTGGATTGGCAGTATTGGACGCCATGCTTTGACGCATAGAGTTACGGCCCTTGCCATTCTGAGTTCACATCTCGCCAGAAGTTAACTTTGCCTTTCATCCTTACGGGGTCGACAAAATAAAGTACCAGTAATGCACTGCATAATTGCTGGCCTTGTGCCAAAAAGTAGAAAGAATTATTTAATATCTATCAACGCTTGTGGTTAATAAAGAAAGCATTATGTTAAATCTATCAATCCGATACAAAATGGAATAGACACTTAAGTCATGAACAACAAACACCAACCAGGAATAAAAAAGAACCTCACAAGAGCAAAATTACTATACTCCTGTATAGGAGATGTAGTAGCGAAAGCTTTAATACTTGGAAACTATTTAAAAGATGAAATTAAGAGAGGAAAAAATGACAACGTGTGGTGAAATGAGTTAAAAAGCAAATCCTTCAATACATTGCATTGTCTGTCTTAGTTGTAAAGAAAATAGTATTGGAAAATATAGAGAATTGTCCATGTGAGGGAGACAGAATACATAAATGAAAGATACGAAAACTTGAACCAAACATCATCCCCTGAGTAAATCTTTATAAAATTAGGGAAAACTAATTCAACCTTTCACCTCGGATACATGATTTAGATATGATACATATTACCGAAAATAAATGGATGCGCTTTATATAAAAAAGTCGATTCGAAAAAAAGCCATAACAGTTCATTATAAAAAAGACGCGAAAATAAACAAGGACCAGTATAGGTTTGACGGAATTTAAGGCAAAAGAATAATATTCATTGATGAAGCACGAGATGGTCGAATCCGCTCATCTGTAACAATAGAGATTGTTTAATTATTTCTTCCGAAATGATACTATATATATATATATATATATATATATATATATAACAAAGGAATTGGAGTAAGAAACCAGATGGACCATAACGCACCAGAGTACTCAATACTTAGGGTAGTAGAGTGCGAAATAGGAAAAATTATTACCCCGACGGCAGAGCTCAAGCCGTTTCGACGGGTATTTCTGGACAGTCCAGAAATAGCCGTCGAAACAGCTTGAGCTCTGCCGTCTGGGTCATACTGTTTCCTATATATATATATATATAAATATATATATATATATATATATTTATTAAAATAACAGATTAAAGTTTAAGCAAAGAATCGCTGCTTTCACCCTTAACGAAGATCCCGTTAAGGGTGAAAGCAGCGATTCTTTGCTTAACTTTAATCTGTTATTTTAATAAATATTTTCTCTACGGTTCTTATATATTTGATATATATTTATCCTTATCGAGCCCTCTTTGGATTTTAGTCTTCAAATTTATTATAATTACTATATATATATATATATATATATATATATATACACGGGTGTGTATGATTGTGTATAGAAGATTATATTATTAAGAGGAATTCAGACAAAGTTGGAATACCTCTTATTAATATATATATATATATATATATATATACATATTTCTCTAAAATGCCACACTGCTTATACATGTGATACACTTCTTTAAAGTTTTTTTTCCGCCACTCCGCCTTCTAAGTCTCTATCAATTTATTTCCGCTTTTATTTTCTCATTCATTTATGATGAAAGAATAGTGTCTGAAACGTAAATACACTTTTTCTACTATATCAAGCGTCAAACTAATATATTTCTTTATTGCGCTGTGTTGTTATCTTCGATATCTCAGTTTATTTTTTGCTCATATATAAACGTTCCTGGCTGGATCGCTGCTACAGAATTCTGGTTGGAAGCCCAACCATGTGAGATATATTTATAGACCTTACAAAAAGTGAAGCACGGCTGCAATAACTATGATGGGAATGTGTTGAATAATATCATAATTTACTGATCCTCCTGTATTTTCTTTTACCCGAAGCCAATAGGCCTTCAGCACGCCCTCGTGTGTGTATGTATATGTGTATATATATATACATATGTATACATGTATATGTATATATGTATACATATGTATACATGTATATGTATATATTTATATTTATGTGTGTCTATATATATATATATATATATATTATATATATATATGTATATATATATAACGAAGGAAATGTGGTAAGGAACCAGGTGGACCATAACGCATTAGCCGTCGAAACGGCTTGAGCTCAGCCGTCGGGGTCTTACTGGTTCCTGTATATATATATATATATATATATATATATATGTGTGTGTGTGTGTCTGTGTGTTTTTGCATCTGTGCGTGTTTGTGCACGCGCCCGTGGGTGTGTTTGAGTATGCATATAGTCGCGGTGTGAAGATAATGCACTTAATATAAATGCGCATCACGCAATTTTGTTCGTATCTCCTCTAGAAATATGAGATATATTATATGTATAATCAATGCGAATAGTCCCATGTGGAAGATCATAATAGAGAGTGAATGATTTTTATCAGTAACATTTCAATTAAATAGACATTGAACATATATACACATAGCAGATGAGAAAGAAGAACAATCTTACAGACACACTAGTACACACACACACACACACACACACATACACACACACATATATATATGCATATATATATATATATGCATATCTATATGTATGTATGTCTGTATATATATATATATATATATATATATATATATATATATAATGGTAGCTGTTCAGCTCACTACAAATACTGATGCAATACCCTTCAGACTGTGTATTTATTATGCAGAACGCTCCCCGGTGGTACATCTGGGACTAGTAGTTGATTTGTATAATCGATATCACACGTTTTTCTATCAATCTGTATAGAAGGATCGCTCATAGGTGTTGTCGACTGAATATAATATGCTTCGTTGAGGGACCTTGAATATCATCAGAACTTATCTATTCGTTTCACAAGTTGGCTTTCAAAACGCCTCCAAACATTCCATCGTTCTAAATTACTGATTTGCGTTTTTAGCTATTTCACTTGCTTTCTGTTTTTAGATTGAAACACACCGAGAGGGAGATCCTGTTTTCTAATCCCAGTTAATTGAAAGTCCCATTTAATTGAAAATTGTGAACTCCTCATATAACATATGTAAAGGTACGAATAAACAAAATATATATCAGAAACGCCACTAGTTATCTTGCATAATATAATCCTAATAATAACATTTTGTTATATGAATACTGCTTGTACCTCAATTTTCTATTAGAAATATCATCCGGCTATAGGGAATTTGTTAGAAATCCTCGACGATGTTATCAACAGCAATATTATTTTAAAAAGGACGGTTGTTAATTGCAGAAAACTCGTAATAAAATGCTCATCTTGATGTTACGTTTGATGTTAATTCATCACTTTTTATCTGTTCATGCTACACTTACACACAGGAAAATAGCGACTAGTTTACGTAGAAAACTATTAACGTTTCGACTATATTAGGTGTATATTCATTGCCTGTGTAATATCGATATTCTCAACCTACCCTTATTACAGGTATTATGGCAACGAAATTTCAAAAGTTCTTTACAGTTGAAAGATAAACTAAGAAACATTTCTGCAATAAGTTTTAATCAAGCGAGAACCACTCAGCAAGGAAGGATTTACTGATGCGCCTCAAAATCACAATAGCAACGATATAAACAAATGAGTCAGGCAGACATTAACCAGAGTGGAATATATAAAGGTTACAAAATCCTTATTTACATCTAAGTTCATCCCTTTAGTTAAAGGAATCTAATTATGAAAACTATCCGATTGAAGTGCACAATATCAAACACAAGAGAAGATATTTGAGAAAGCAACCAAATAATTAAGCTGAATAGGAACATAAAATTATGAAGCGTTAAGCTGAAGTCCAGACAGCAACATAATACAACACAAATATCGGGAGAACAGAGTATATAGACTAGGCATGTGCAACCTTTTTCGAGAAGCGGGCCGCATGAGACATGGCTTATCATCAGGCGGGCCGTAGGCGCTAATTTACATTTGTGCCCACATTAAAGAAGGGTGGTAACTCAGATTGCTTTGATTTGTTTCTTCAAAATTCGTATACGTTGTTATTCTCGATCGTAAAAATGATAGAAAAATAAATTACGACTGAAAAGTTGTGGTGAAAAAAGATTTTACTTAGGTGACTTAGGCAAGCCATTCAGAAAGCTTCGTGGGCCGCAATAGGGAGATATTAATAGTAAAGGAGAAAAAGACGCATGTGAATTTAACACATCATGAATGAAATATTAGTTACAACGCAGGTCAATGCATGAAGAAACTTAGAAAATAACATAAATAGAATTATATACATTTTTTAGAGAGATACATCTCATATCAATTAAAAGTAGAATATAGACCTCAGAAAATGAAGCACCAAAAAAGGTAATCCACAGCGTGTAATTCAATATAAGGAAGAAACGTGAAAATCAAAAAAAAAACACGCCTCATATGGAAACAAACTCCAGACAGATTAATCGAAAGTCAAAATATATAATGTATATTAACTTAACATTTCATTCTATGGGGGTAGATAAAATCACTGCAAGTCGAGTAATGATTTTCGATTATTCCTATATATCTCTTTCTTTTTTCCCATCTCAGTTTTACTCTTTTATAGAAAGAAACTACGGCCAAACATTTGGAAGGATGAGCTCCATCATATTTCACATGCACAAGACCGTGCTCCTACAACTCCAGCAGAGTTTACGTACCATGGACATAGATGAAATGAACATCTTAAATAAAATGAACATCTTAAATACCAGTGCATTCAAAGAAAGGAAACCAATTCTCCTACCAAAAATCAAAGTGACTGGTTTTTCTAAAAGTTACGGATTGGACACTTGTTGTTTCGAACTTCTAGAGAGCTCTAGCCAAAATGTGAAAGAAGATGATATCTCAATATCTCGACAGAAATATATTTACATGAGGAACACAACGTTTGCAGAAGGGCATCAATATTATAAGAATGCAAGCAGATAGAGAATTTATATACTGCCTAGATAAAGTGTAACCATCGCATATAGCAGTACATTATATCTATAGACTCTTGAGCTAAACATATATATGAATTAACACAATTGATTGTAAGTTTCGGCAAATGTAGTATGTCACGATGGATAAACAATTTAATTCTTATTAACAAAGAATTAACATTTTGTATCATAATTCATATATCAACGGAAATGTTTCCAGGATAAATGGTTTCAGAAAATTTGTTCTGTCTAATTCATGCCCTAGTAAGTGCAGACATCAATTATACATGTATAGGGTACAAGGTGGGAAGCGTTCATAAACAACCACTTGTGCTATATGGCTATCGCCGTTATAAACCTTGGCAAATACCCTAGAACCACTCTCAAGAGTGGGGTGTTGGTAGGGTAGACCGGGCAATACGAAAATTAATTGATAATAAATATTTTCGATGAATATCTGGAGATCACTGAGACCGCTAGAATGGAAGAAATAATCCGAAATAAATATATCCAATTTATAGAATGGTATTAAAGTGTGAATTCAACAAAAAAAAAAATGATCGAAACAATTAGCAATATATCAATCTCATCCAGCAGCAGCTTTCAGCTTCTATTAAAAAAACTGTAATATGTATGAATCAAATACAGAATGTAATCTATAGACAAAATTTCAAAGCTAGATCTCATCGAATATATGTTCTTCTGGAGAATAAAGGAATATGCCTGGTGTAATTTAAACTAGATTAGTTGAATTGTATTAGACACTTTGAAAAGCAGCTACACCCACCACTGCAAGACATTTCTATACACGAAAAAGACAAACTTCTATTCACTATACAGACTTACCAGAAAAGACAGATTCAGAAGCAACAACATGGAGATAATTAAATAAATAAATATTATGGGCAATTGCCTATATAAATGTCGCACGTGTACAGATACACTTCCAGAGACAAATTCACTAAATAGTCGCATATTTCAGATTACAGAAAGCAACAGTGCCAACCTTTCTCCAAGGATTAAAGCTGAAAAGGGAATCCTAAGGAAGATCATCGTGCTTCAGAACAAATGACTCACACTTTAGATATTACTTGAGATATATTCTGAAGCAGAGTCACAAAGCATGAATGCCACGTATCAGGAAACCTTTATAAGTACAGTGAACACATACGGAGCCATATGTTGCAATCTAGCTGCGTCAGAAGATGTCAGAAGACATGACAGTGAGTTTACCTATATTCATTGGAGTATATGCAAGCAGATGAAACCTCAATAGCTGACAAATAATATGTGTATGATCCCTAGTCAGGGGGAACATGAACATTGTGGGATTCTCTAGAATATTCAAGTATCTAGAGATATATAAATATGAAGAATCCTAGCAAACATCATTTTACACTAATACAGGTCTTGTGCATTGTTATGGTTTTCCCAAATGACAATAGTATCTTAGTAAAGCAGGTTCAAGCCATAATAAAGATTTTATCCATTCTAAATTATTTTCAGTGGACACATACAACTTAAGTAGTACACTGTTTTCACACACAATATCTCTATATTTATCACCCTATGAAATATATTTAACATATACTCTACAGAATAGCTAACATAAAACTCGCTCTTACATAATAGATACACGATACTATATCATGAACAACTCACATTCATCTTAATTATCAGACAATAATATAAGACAAACCACAAAACACAAACTGTACGCAACCAAGGTCTGAATGCGTAGCTGAAACAATTTCGCAAGTTTTAAGGAGATTACGAGTAATACATGAATGCATACATACATACATACATACATACATACATACATACATACATACATACATACTGACATTCATTAATACGTACATATATACATACATATATACAACACACAAATATTTATTCATACATACATGCATACATACATGCATACATACATACATACATACATACATACATACATACATACATACATACATACATGGTGGCTGCCAACTCGTTTTTGAGTACGGCCACTACTTTATATCCATGTAGGAGAACCCCTACCGATGCGCTGAACAAGTGTGACTTTTTAGTTCAGCCAGCAACTTGAAAACTCTGTGTACAAACACTACACTTGTGACAATTATTGACACATAGTGCTGGGCCCATGGTACCATGTGACGACAAGTGCAGAGAGATCTCCAGATATAAAGCAATGCCTGTGCCGTGAAGCTTTTATAGTGAGCAAAGGCACTGCACAAAGCCAGTCCCACTCTCTTAACCAAGATGATATTTACCAAAAAGAAGAACAAGTCAACATCATTGGATACCATCAGGGTTGCAGGTGTTATATCAGAGTTTTCCTTCTCCTAGAATTCTGCCTTGACAAAGGCTAAGGGGTCATCTCTCATACATACATACATACATACATACATACATACATACATACATACACACATACATACACACATACATACATACATACATACATACACACATACGTGTGTGGGGAAACACAGATGCATACGCACACCATTTTTACATATTAGTTTATACATATCTCGATGAAACAACAAGAAACGCATTATTAGCAACAGCAGCAGCAGCAATGACAGCAGCAGTAGGACAACCAACAGCAGAGTTGCAGCAGTAGTAGCAGAAATATGTTCTAAACTTCTCAGAAGAACAATAAGAAATAGCTAAGTGGTTGTGAATAGGTATTCCCAGTGTAACACCGACTGCCTAAACTTACGTATGTTCAATGACGTTCAGGCTATGGCAATCCCATCTTTTTATATAACCACAACTACATTATCAAACATGATCTTTTTTGTTCATTATTAATATATATTTTTATTTTATTTTATTTAAGTAGTAATTTGAAGCAACACCACCTAGAAGTTTTCTTCATTGACTCAAAGATAGTAATGTTAATTGTACTGGTATTGTCACCAGTTATTTCTGCGTTTTATGCAATAAACGCTGCAGCTCTGTGAAGGAATTGAGGGAGTGTAGTCATGAAGACGAAACCTTGGTCAAAGAAAAAGTACGTGAAATTATATGAAAAACTGGCAGCAGTTGGAGAATTTGTCTGGGATTTTAGAAGATATCAGAAACAATGATGTTACATAACTTATCTCTGAAAATATGTACTTCTAAACAGAATACTTAAACTGTGGCCTGCGATTTGAATCACAGATACATAGCTACATACATACACACATACAAAATATATACATACATACACACATACATACGTACATACATACATACATACATACATACATACATAGAGACAGACAGACACACATACATGTAGGCTACAACTCGATTTTGAGTAATGGCATCGCTTGATACTTAAGCATGAGCATCACGGACATGTCGTTTTAGGTCTGCTAGGGACTTGCCCGTGGCAAGTAATACCATGCATCGCAAAAAATGTCATATATCACGGATGCCTGTGCTTGAAGCTTTTGTTAAGTGAGGAAAGGCTTAACATAGGCTTAATCCCATTCTCTGAATATCGAATGTATTTGCCCCCAAAAATGAATTGATCTACATCATTAGCTGCAAAGTCACAGGTTTTATATCGGTGTGACCTTCTCCTAGGGAGCTGTCTTAATAAAAAAAAGAAATAACAAAAAAAGAAATAACAAAACATACATACATGCATACACACATGCACGCATGCATGCATACATACATACATACATACATACATACATACACACGT
Organism: Eledone cirrhosa; assembly: GCA_964016885.1. NCBI lineage: Eukaryota > Metazoa > Mollusca > Cephalopoda > Octopoda > Eledonidae > Eledone > Eledone cirrhosa. The sequence continues at coordinate 215,973,847 of OZ024742.1, read as the reverse complement.
ATATACTTACATACATACAGGAACGTATTTACAACCGAAACAACTGAAACCACTGACATATTTCATAAGGATTTTCTAATTTTATAGTGAACACATGTATATTTCATCGGGTTTAACAATATAAACGTGGAAAATATCGATCAAAAATATATTTATGATATCCTTTGGTAAGATATTCCCATTCTCACATGCTTTGTTTATTCATGTCAAAATCACGTCATTGAAAACTTAAACTTTGTGTGGCATGGCGTCACATTTCTGGCTATTGAATCCGCTAAATATTCTCTTAGGATTACTTTTACTTTAACAGAAATAAGCATCTTAATCACACCAAATGAATTACTTCTAGAATCCACCTGTAAACATACTAAGTGGGATGTATCTTTAAATATAGTTTGGTATATAGCGGTACTTAAGTAAAATTGAATACTCATGGCATAAACCGCGCTCTTCCTGTGCTATAAAAGACCAACAAAGGAAACATGACAGGTATAAACGGATGTTTCTCTCGTGGCCATTAAATATGCTAGTAATAGTGGCGAAATCTACTGGGTAATACAGACCAGAGTACACGATTCCTGAATATAAGATTAAATATATGTTTCCTGAATCGTGGACTTACATAACCAATGTCATCAACAGAAAGGGAAACAACGAAGTAATATATTTTTGTTATAATTTACAAATGTAATTAAAATAAAAATATGCAACATTAAATAAATGATTATATTCCAAGTACTCTCTTTCCCCTGCTTCTCTCTATTGATTATTGTTATTAAATGTGGTTTATTAATTAACTAAACAATGCGTATTATGATACGATGAATTCGATATGACATTTCTCAATCAGGTTGCAGTTACTGAGTCGATATATGATCAATGGCTTTCCAGTCATCAACATCCCATCTTTCTTACAGTCTATATTTTCCAACGTATCTAACAATGTATATTTTCCTTTTGAGTGCATGTGTATGTGACTGTGAGAGTGAGGGTGAGAGAGAGAGAGAGGGGGGAGAGATTGATAGATAGATAGATAGAGAGAGAGAGAGAGAGAGAGAGCGAGAGAGAGAGAGAGAGAGAGAGAGAGAGAGAGAGAGAGAGAGAGAGAGAGAGAGAGAGAGAGAAAACAGACACAGAGAGAGCGAGATACCAGGTAGAAGTTCCCAGAACTGGTGAATAGTATTGCTCAACATCAATAAATGTTACAGGACGTTCTTTTTTATATAACAACGTCCACTCGTTTTCTCTCAAAAGGCAGAACTAAATCATAGTATCGTACAAAATCACGTCGTGTCAAGTCAAGTCGAATGAAGCTGCCCATTTATAAATTATACAAAGCTATGACTGTGTGAGTGTGTTGTATTTGCGCGTATGGTTAATGTGAGGACTGGTCTAAGCATGTGCGCGTATCTGTCTGTGTGTGTGTGTGTGTGTGTGGTTGTGTATGTATGGGCATGTGTATATATACGTTGTGATAGATATATGGAAATAAAGCTAAAAAAAATGTAAGAACGAAATGAACCAAGTCAAACCAGACCGACCGGAAAGTGATCAGCAAGTAGTATTACTAGTTGTTAGATGAGTCTATAAACAGTACATTCATCTTAAACTAGAATATATATGTATATATATATGTGTACTTATATATATATATATATATATATATATATATATATATATATATTTATATGCTTATATATATATATATATATATATATATATATATATATATATATATATATATATAGATAGATAGATATAGATACATAGATATATATATATATATATATTTATATACACACACACACAGATATATATAATATATATTTATAAACATATATACATATATATATATATATATATATATATATATATATATATATATATATATATATATATATATATATATATATGTATATATATATATATATATATATGTATGTATATGAGTGTATGGGCTAGTACGTGAGTGTGCGCACCAATAAACATGTCTATACGTCTATACGTCTATATATGTATATATATACATATATATATATACATATATATATATATATATACATATATATCAAAACACCCATATATACCCCCTTTTTCTCTCTCTCTCTCTCTCTCTCTCTCTCTCTCTCTCTTTCTCTATCCACGCACACACACACAAACACACACACACATACGTATATATATATATATGTGTGTGTGTGTATTATAGAACGCATGTTTATACGAACATGCATGCACTTGTATACATATGAAACTAAATAAACGTTTGCATATGTTTGGAATGTATGAATACTGGAGTACGTCTGCGCCGGCTTGTGTTAGATGTATAAGTAGATAGGTGCGGACGTAAATAGAACCTATATATCAATAAACAGATTGGCAGAATGTTTTAAAAATAGAAAAGTATCTAAATGTATTTTTGTATATATATATATGTATGTTTGTGTATTTGTATGTATATCTTTACATATATGCATGCATACATTCACACATACATGTCTACACGCACACATACACATATATGCATACGCATACACGTATATATATAATTTGTTCATAAGTCATTTCAACTTTTGACGCTTTTGTATATCGTACAGTACAGAGCAATTATAGCACTACTACTACTACTACTACTACTACTACTACTACTACTACTACTACTACTACTACTACTACTACTACTGCTGCTGGTGATGCTGCTACTACTACTACTACTACTACTACTACTACTACTACTACTAGTAAACAACTGTTATAGTTTGTATAAAAAAATAATAAACGGGGTCGGCAACAAAAAGTGCTTGATAAATATTAACACTTACTTTTGTGACTCTCGACGTAGGTTGCTAGATATAGCAACCAAACTCCTTTCAAATTACATCCTATTGTATAATGATGTCCTGTTAAATACTTCTAAAAATGTCCTATACCGGCAGTGTCACGGATGGAATATTTCAATCATGGCTAACCTGAAAGGGGGTCGAAACCACAGCAACAATAACAACCAGCCAAACAACCAACCTAACACTCAACAAACCAACCAAACAACCAGCCAACCAGCCAACCAGCCAACCAGCCGACCATCTAACCAACTAACCAGCCAGCCAACACGACAGCCAGCCGGCAAACCGCAGCATTAAATAAAAATAAAAATATTATTCACAACAACAGCATTAATCATTATCATAATAGCAACACTAATATTAACAATAATAAATATAGAATGACAACATCATCAACAACAGCAGCAATATGAATACCATCAACAACCGCAGCAGCAGCAGTTAGCATTAATAAAATATTGGGAAAGCCAGTTGAATTAGAAAAGCAAACGTACCGTGTTGGGCGGTTGGCAGTTGAGTCTCATCTATTTGAATATGACTTGTTTGTTTTAGGCTTTATATCACAGCCTATCACTAGGTATATATAAAAAAATATATATGTATGTTTATTTTTATTGATGTGTGTGTATATACATGCATATCTATGTGCGCATATGTCGGTAGGTAATAGTGAGTGTGTGGATGTTAATGTAAGTTCGTACATTTGTTCCTGGTAGTTCTTGTCTTTTATCTATTGCTATGTATGTATGTGTGTATGTGTGTATGCGTGTATATCTGTAGATGCATTTTATATACGTATGTCTACGCAAGCGTATATATAGGTGTTAGTGCATGCGTAGTTAT
>OZ024742.1:215945161-215965161 GCA_964016885.1 Eledone cirrhosa | reverse complement strand
AGTGTATCTATGAAGCCGATGCTATAACGCAAGGCACTGCTTATAGTTTATAGTACTTTGTAACAATTTGAACCTGGACCCACGTGTTTGCGGTGTGAAACTTTTACATGACAGCAAACGTGGAACTATAATTATGTATGTATTTGTTTGGGTGATTATGTATCAACTCCTTGTTAATAATTCCGCTGTTGTGTGCTACGTATTTATAGAAAATTTCATTAAAATTTCCATAATCATCCAAGAGATGTGAGTGTTAAAACAGTTTTGTTAACAGTACTGCTGTTTATATTGTTGTTGATGTTGTAGTTGTTGCTCTTTCTGGATAAGTTAGAGATTATGTAATCAATTTTCTATCCATAGGAAAAGTGAGCAATAGAGTAAATAACAAAAATTCATAATGTAATATTTACACAATCATGGTCACGAGTAATAATCTTTTCAATACACGCATACACACACGTACACATGATCACACCCGCATATATATATATATATATATATATATATATATATATATATATATATATATATATACTCACACACACATACAAGAACACATGCACATATACGTACATACATGTATATATATATACACACGCACTTACGAAGCTATGTTCTCTGTTGGTGTTGTATATCGCACATAGTAAATGATTGTTCGACGAGAAATTTCTCGCACAAAACTTTGCAGTTTATACATACGTACATTTATATATACTGTATATGCATGTATGAGTATGTTTCTGGATTTCTGTGCTATATATATATATATATCAATAGCGCACAAATATATATATGTATATATATCAATAGCAGACAAATACAGAAACACACACACATATATATACATATATATATATATATATACAGAGAGAGAGAGAGAGAGAGAGATAACGAGAGAGAGAGAGAGAGAGAGAGCGAGAGAGAGAGAGAGAGCGATGAATATGTTGTATATAAGTGTGTGTGTGTGTGTGTGTGTGTATTTAAAAGTATCTTATATTTATTCTGTTTGACATCACTATGCCCGTTATGTTTCGTTCGATTTTTTAAATTATATACACGCATAAACAGCCAGACGCGCGCACACTCACACACACACACATACATATGCACATATAGATATATATACACACACACACACACATATATATATATATATATATATATATATATATATATACGTACATGTGTACATACGCACACACATACACACACACAGACATGTATATATATATATATATATATATAAAATGTATATAAATATATATATGTTATTCACAATTTTTTCTAACAGTATGGCGAAGTAACTGAAGTTAATACTCGTAGAACTCAATGTTATTCATATATCTTCAACACACGAACACCTTTTTAATATTCCAGCCTTTAATAATCACTATAGTGCTATACCTTTCTCTATTTCTACGGGTAATATCTGCTTTTGAGATATTTGCTTACTTTTTTCGCCTCTTTTTCTACCTTTCTCGTTTTACCTAAGAACTTTCACGTTATTTATTCATTTGTTTTTATCTATTTATTTTAAATCATTTTTTAAATGAACTTATTGCGATACTTTTTTTTTCAAACAAGGTTTGTGAAGAGAGGGCAAGTCTCTCTTTCTTATTTCTATAGTTGTGTTGTTCTCTATTTCATAGCATTAATTCTGTTTCAAACTGTTGTAAATAACCTTTGGATAATTCCTTTTGTTTGCTTATCAATTCTATTATTTTGTGCATTACTGATAAAATAAAGTACCAGTAATGCACTGGGTGATTGCTGGCCTTGTGCCTAAAGTAGAAACAATTATTTTGTGAAGTTATGCGATTGATATCCCCGCTACATTTCTGACAAATGTGACCTTTAGTGTAGTCCCAAAATGCATTTTTCCCGGGAGATAAATTTATTGATTGGGGGAGCGAGAAATTGCAAAAAGATAGGGTGGAAGAGAGAGAGAGAGAGAGAGAGAGAGAGAGAGAGAGAGAGAGAGAGAGAGAGAGAGAAGAAATATGAGAATCGACCACGATACCTGGCACGTCCTTTATTTGACGACTATAGATGGATGAATGACACATTTAATCATAGTGACGATTTGAGTGCAAAAAGCCGGAGTAAATGCTACAAGTTATTCTATCCGATACTCCTGTAACTCGTCGCCCTGTAATTTCATCCAGTTTAGCTTAATTACATGAGTGTGTCACACACAGTCTATGTTTAGTCACTTCCTCATTCTTATCCTTTCTATACACATTAATTTCTTAATTTTTTTTTTTTACGAATCCTTTTCGATATATGTTAACTGACCATTTGGATGAAATACGTCTACTTTTCTTTTCTGTTTTTATTGTTTACTTTTCATACATCTAATGCTTAGTCACACAAATAATACTAGACATATGGTTAAATAATTTTGAAAATATGGAAACCTGAGAATTATAGACGTGCGTATGTGTTATTAATGAACGGGAGAGAGCTGAGACATATCTGCTTCTCATTAGAAAGCCATGTGAATAGAAATTAGAACAGAGCACCAAATAATAATAAAATAATAAAGAAAATAAAAAAAAACGCGTGGTTAGGTTTGAATCCAGTGATCACTGCATTCAGTGGCTATATGTAGCGGGTTCGGCCAATACATCAGTCAGAGGGCTGGTTTAGATCTGGTCCCCAATTCCTATGTTTTTCGTTCAAAACATAGAAGAAACATATATTTCACCTTTAAAATTCTTATCAAGCCTACCGAATAACTACCCTTAAAATTGAATATTTTTTAATATAACAACTGACGAGTGTCATCAATAAAATCCTCACCACACACAAAAAAAAAAGAGAAATAATAACAATAATAATGGGCACTCAGTCACATTGAATAGTGAGAGGACTCCCCGCTTCTCACTCTCAAACTCAAAAACACACTTATTCAGTTTGACAAAATATATTTCGAGGGCTCTGACTAGTCTGCTCACTATACTGTGGTGTTATTGGTATAGTTAGAGGGGCAGATCGAGTCAAGTGCTCAAGAAAGTTATCACTGTTGATACGTTCTCCCACATTGTATATTTCAATGAAAATTACATAAGATTCACCCGAACAGGCACCTCCACTTCTGACATATTTTCAACAAGTTCCTTTGTACTATTTCTACACATTAATATCACAACCCGGCTCTGCACGGGATCGAACACGTAATATCATAACTGTTTCTCTCTTGTTGAGTATTAATAATGATAATAAAAATAACAATCATTATCATCATCATTATTATTAAAAGAATGTTTAATATAGAAACTAGTCGGCGAAACGGCGCCGAGGTTGACTTTGCCTTTCATCCTTACGTGGTCGATAAAATAAAGTATCAGTAATGCACTGGGTATTTGCTGGCCTTGTGCCTAAAGTAGAAACACTTATTATTATTATTATTTATAAAGTACCAGTAATGCACTGGATTATTGTTGGCCTTGTGCCTAAAGTAGAGACAATTATTATTATTATTATTATTATTATTATTATTATTATTATTATTATTATTATTATTATTATTATTATTATTATTATTATATTATTATTATTATAAGGGCGGTGGATTGGCAGTATCGGTAGAGGATGGGTAGATGATCGGACATCATGCTTAGACACATAGAGTTACGGCCCTTACCATTCTGAGTTCAAATCCCGCCGAGGTTAACTTTGCCTTTCATCCTTACGGGGTCGATAAAATAGAGTACCAGTAATGCACTTGGATAATTGCTGGCCTTGTGCCAAAAGTAAAAACAATTATTATTATTATTATTATTATTATTATTATTATTATTATTATTATTATTATTATAAGAATTTCTAATATAGAGACTAGTCAGCGAATCGGCAGAGTGGTCAGAACGTCTGATAGAATGCTTTCCTATCATAGGACTTTCTCACTGAGTTCAAATCTCGCCAAGGTCAGCATCTGCCATTCATACTTTTGAGATCGATAAAAAATATACCAGTCTAGTACTGGGGTCGATTCGTCCTCTATACCTCTTTCGTTCTTCCTTTCTTCCACCGTCGATCATCCTCTAGAAGAAACCTCTTGTGTTCAGGCCTTGAAAGAATGGGCCCCCCAGGTTCATGAGGCCCAACAAAATCCGTATATAAATATGAGGCACCTGTAACTTCCTTAGGAGTTACGGGTCCAGACATACAACATAGACCCTCAGCATTAAGATTTGGGGAAAGATATGGTCAATTTAATGGACCTCAGTACTTGACGAGCACGTTATTTATTTCGCGTTTCTCCCCACCGCCAGGAGAATGATATCCAAATTAAACCTGGCGTCATTTAAATTCAGAACGTGGCTATAAGGGAACTCAAAATCAAAAGGTATTTTTCTAGACGCTCTAATGATACTGTTCATCTACTGCCCTAAGAATGGTGATAATAATAATTTATAACATAATCAGATAAAACAAAATATGGGGTACTGTAAGACGTCCAAATTGATCTCAGTACTTCACTGGCACATTATTTGAAAGGTGATATGCACGGTTGACCTTAGAATGATTCGATCAGCGAACGTAAGGAACTAGAATAAATACCGAAGGCATTTTAACAGCAGCATTAACTATAATAATTAGAATGGTTTCTGATTTAAGCACAAGGCAAGCAATTTTGGGAGAGGGGGGGAAAGTCAAAGAAATAGACCCAAGTACGTTACTGGTACTATATTTTATCGACCCCCTCAAGGAATAATAATAATAATAATAATAATAATAATAATAATAATAATAATAATAATAATAATAATAATAATAATAATAATAGTAATAATAATAATAATAATAATAATAATAATAGTGATAATGGTAATAATAGTGATACTTAACAAGCATAAATGGTCATATGGATTACTTTGACAAGGGAAAAAGCTAACGTTATCGTTATTGTGCTGACTGTATGAAAGCCGCATATTACTGGGAGTTAATTTATCGATTCTCATATGATGAATGAGTATCTAAAAGTCGAGACGAGCAAAGTGAAGCGAATTACTACACGTAACATTTCTATTACAACATTCTGGCTCACCCCCAAGACTTACGTCAACCTTAGATATGTTACATCCACGGTAGCACACACACACACACACATACATATATACATATATACATATATATATATATATATATATATATATATATATATATATATATATATATATATATATATATATATATGTATGTATATATATATATGTATATGTATATATATATATATATATGTATATATGTATATATATATATACACAATATATACATATATATATATATGTGTATATATATATATATACACATGTAATATACATATATATATATGTATATATATGTATATATATATATATATATATATACATATATATATACATATACATATATATATATATATATGTATATATATATATGTATATATATATACATATATATATACATTTATATATATATATGTTTGTGTGTGTCTGAATGTATATATATATATATATATATATATATATATATATATATATATATATATATATATATATATATATATATATATATATGTATATATATATATGTATATATATATATGTATATATATATATATATATATGTATTTATGTATATATGTATGAATGTATGTATATATGTATGTATGGATGTGTATGTATATATACATAGTATGTATATATATATATATATATACATTTATATATACATATATATAAATATATTCATGCATAATTGACTTATTTATTCATATCAACCACGCGCACACGCACACATACACACACACACATACACACACACACACACACGCGTATATATATGTATATAACTACAAAGTGCTAACACCCCCTCCATTTGTCATCTTCAGTGTAAAGATATTTGTTTCACAAATAAAATATTTTAGTGTCATTTATGCGCAATATAAGAGTTGAAATGTAGGAAAAACATTAAAAAATTTGACAGAGAAAATTATATGAGAATAATAAACGAAGAAACAAACAAACCTCCAGCTTTGAAAAATAAAAAAAAAGTTATATTTGTCCAGTTTTAATTAAAAGATGTTGATCCAAGTTTGTTGAAAAATCATATTTTATCCCTTTTAAATAGTCCTTCGTGTGGCTCTCACTTATAGCGAAAACCTCAAACATCGTTACAATAATGAGTGAATATGTTAAGCCAGATGTAAATCACAGATATTAGAAACTAGCAGCGTATAAAGTCTGTATACACACATTACATATGTATGTGTGTATATATATTTATGTATATCTATATACGTACACATAATCATGTCAACCATAGTAGTAGCTCCGTGTCAGTAAATGTAACAGCGTAGCAGCTATGTGGAATAACACGTGTAAAATGTAAATGCCAATGCCCGGATGTATCGGTAACACATTATAGACAGTAAAATGGGTGTGGATGAAACATATTTAGATGTGGAGACAAACATTCGGTTATTTGTAGTTGTCACCACTGAACTTTATCTCATAGTAGATAGATCTATTGTCAAACAACGGCTGGTGGATGTTGTGGGTGGGTGTTGACGATGTCGAAGAAATAAAAAAAATCATGTTCATGGAACCAATCAGAGAGCAAACCTGTTCGTGGTCATTGACCTGTTAGAAATAGCAGTTAAATGCCACTTAATTGAGACCACACCGACGTAAAGAATAATAATAACAATAATAATAATAATTGTTTCTAGTTTAGGCACAAGGCCAGCAATTTTGGGGGAAGTTGGAACACCGATTAAATCGACACCAATGTATTACTGTTGCTTTATTTTATCGACCCCGTAAGTATGAAAGGCAACGCTAACCCCGGCGGGATAATAATAATAATAATAATAATAATAATAATAATAATAATAATAATAATAATAAAAGAAGAAGAGAGGCTTATTTGAAATGGACGGGATGGTCACGGCTAGAACATAATTGATGATATGTCAGTATAATCAGAATTGGTCTAGGATTGGCTAAACAACATTAGCAACTTTGAAGGAGGTTCTACGTGGTCACTTCACTTATTAGAAATATCAGCAAAATATTCCTCATATCACACACAACCCACATTCATGAGATCCTTGTTGATAGGAAAATAATTGAATGGTCATGGCTGGAATACCTGTCATCATAGGCTTAATCAATCTGGCCTAACGCAGGGCCAATTTAATGACAATAACATCTACATGGAAGGGCAGCACTGGGATGCTGTGAGGAGACCTAACCGATTCAATGGCAACAGCAGGTGCGAGAAGGATATATGTAACACGTGTGGCAAGAGGCAAGGAAATAGAAAAAGCAGTATCTCCGATGTTGCACTATCGAAGATAGCTGAGCTGCTGTTGAGTGACTGACAGCTTGTGGATGGATAGATGGATGGATGGAGGGACGGATGAATGGATGGATGGATGAATTGATGAATGGATGGACGCGACGCATGTGTACTCGTACTGATAGCAGTGTGATGTAGCGGTAACAACAGGTACAGCTGTAAGTGTTGTTATAAGAGGCAAGAAATGTGTATCATCACATGTTCACATATAATGATATATAACTCTATTGTTGCAGCAACAACTGCGACGGTTCTAGTTAAACAATGTCCATTATTTCACGAGTATTTAGAATGATAGTAACCCGGGTATATCACTAGTAGTCACGTTTAATTGTAATTATGTATACAGGCATGACTAAGTTTTTAAGAACATCGCTTCGCAATATTGTGGATCCTACGTTCGATCTCACTGCATGGCAACATAGCCAAGTGTTTTAAAAATATTCTTGGGTCACGAGGTGAGAGCAATTAGTTAGATGCAAACTACGTGCACAACTGCCAGATAGATTGCATCTGTAAATCAAAGACACAGTGACACGCTGATTCGGCTTGGGAATTTCTTTAAAAACAAGTGTAATTAAGGTCCCTACACTTTAACTAGATAGCTATTCGGTATATAAACCATCTAAATATCTTCGAAACTAACGGAGGATCCATAATTTGTAGTGATAGTCACACGGTTATAATGGAAACAACATTTGGGGTAATAATACAAGGATGTTCATTATTCCACGTGTACTTGCAGTGATATAGTGATAAAGTTAAAGAATATGCATTATATCACATGTAGTTGTAAAGATAGCAACTCGGACATAGCGGTAACTACCGTGGTAAGTATAGCGGTAACAATAGCCGTAAATATCGCGGTAACTATCGCAGTAACTATCGCGGTAATATTTAAGGAAAGTACATCATCATCATCACCATCATCATCATCATCATCACCACAATCATCATCATCATCATCATCGTCATATGAGTAGTTGTTTGTAATAATAGTAGTCAGATGTACGGCCGCAAATATTTGCAATATCAGCAAGAAAAGATATATATCACATGAGTAGTCGTTATGAGAGTGGACGCATGTAGCTGTAATAACTGCTGCTATAACTGTAGCAATAACAGCCGAAGAATGTGTAGTTGTAATGTTAGTAGTCCGTATGTAGCAGTAAGAATTCTAGCTTTAATAATTTTAATACAAAGCTTTAGAAAAGGGGATATAACATGTGTAGTTGTAATGGTAGTATACAGCATATAGCAGTAACATGAGTGGTGAATTGGTATGAGTGTTAGAGTGTTGGCCGAAATGCCTTGCAGTATTTATTCCGACACTTTTCCTTCTGACTTTTTTATCTTAACGAATACAACTTTGTTTTCATTCTTTCAGAATCGATAAATACATTATCTATTTAGGGTGGTTGACTTGTGGAGTTCCTACAGCCTCGGATAAATTGCTTTATATCCCATATTCTGGCATTTTCCGCCGTGAGTTCAAATCCCACACTGCCCCAATACGTGTAATTTACCTTATTGGTCACCGGTGTGAGTATATTTAGCTGATTCCACTCCATTGCAAGCATTCAAGACTGATATCTGACTGGAGGAGAAATTCTTCCCTCCCTCTCATTAATATTGAAATCTAAAAAAAAAAGTGTCATGGGCAACGCCCCTCCACACTACCAAAGGGTTAACAATCAATTCAATCTGAGATAGTTGAAATGATAGACCAACTGTACCCTGTAGTGGAGATAACACGTGTAGTTCAATGATAGAACCCATCATGTGCAGTGACAAATCTACCTGTTACAGTTGGAATAAATAATTTGGAAATGGGGATATCAATGTAAAGTTAGTATATGATATACAGCAGGAGCTATTGTAGCTGTGATAGCACCTCTAACAGGATTTCTAATAGTAGTACACGTTATGCAGTGGCAATAGTTAAGATAACAGCTAAGAACAGTGGATAACAAAGGTGTGTAGTAGTAATGATATATTTGGATACAGCGATAACAACTTTACTTATTATGCATATACTTGCATGTGATAGCTGAGTGCGGGTGTGTAACCATTTGGCTCTAGAATCACACAAGAAATAAACAAACACTTTAAAAGACGCTTGACCATAGGAACCTTAAATTGATGGCTCAAATTGTTAGAATTAACAGCCAAATTTGCTTCAACGGGTATACTTAAGTAAATGACTCGTCACTACAAGGCTTTCGATAAAAGGTTTGCTCAAGCAGCAGTATCAACATCATCAAGAACAACAACACCAACAGCAATAACTAATGTAAATGGATATAACTTGATAATGTATAGCTATAACAATAATACCCGGATGTAGTAACAAGGCGATATTACCCGGATATAAAGGTATAAACGAAAACTGTTGATTCTAATCAATGCAAGGTCAGCTAGCAGATGTAGAAGATTCACGTGCAAGATCAGTACCCGGATGTGAAAATGAATAAAGTAATGATAGCTAAAGCAGCATGTGGGTATGTTTTTATGATTATTTAGAAACAGGTTCGCTTTGAATGAGCGAACAATTGAAAGACGGCGTTCCAGCCACGGCCATCCTGTCATTTGTACCGAGCATTGCGATTAACTCGTATATCATTCCATTTTGAAGAGAGTAGAGTTTAATAAGAGGAACATTTTATTAATACTTCTAGCAGGTCAAGGTTTGATATAGAGACTCCTTCGCTGGCTTGCTGTGGAGAAGTAGACATAGTAACTGTATATACGCACAACAAAGAGATGGCATAGAATGTTCTATTGAGAAAAATAATAACATAACCGGTACAGATACACCTACTACTATTGGGAATTCAATATAGCCCCTCCCAATTATTATGAATGAAAAGGGGCGGGATTCCTCTTTGCTCGTTCAACTGACCTAAAATAGCAGCTAAATCTCTCTTAATTTTAATCACATCAAAGCATCATAACATTTTAAACAGAAAGGGCATATGAAATAATATGACATGAGGCATATTATGCCTGGGGATCGAAACGGCATCATTACAGATGAAAAGCATTTGTTCATAACTTGCGTCAAATCTGAACTGGGAAAAACTACCCCGGCTCATCTCTGATGAACCATACCTATGTCCATCTTGTAGCACATTAATAGTCATTTAATTCGAACTCACGAATGTTAGAACAAGCACTGTACACTTAATTGAATTCGCTATATACTCCACTAGGACAAACCTGTATTGTCATAGGTCGGAGAAAAAGTTTCACTCCTTTTTGAATGATTTGTTGGTTTTCAAAACATGTTTTTCTAATATCAAATTATTTACATGAGGTTTGTTTTTATCAAAGCATAGTGGAATTTTAGAAGAGAGCAACTATTTCATGAATATTAGAGACACTCGCTCTATTTAAGTTAGGGGTCATCAAGTTCAATCCTCTTGCGGGATACATTGGGTAAATGTCTACTATCGTAACATGATGAGTGAAGTTGTTGACATGAAATGTTCGGTAGTCTATCGCATATATATATATATATATATATATATATATATATATATATATATATATATATATATATATATATATATATACGTATATATATACATAATAGACTAGATGGTAGGAGTCCAACAGATCAAACACACACACACACACACACACACATACACACACACACACACTCACACACAGATACACACACACGCATATATATATATATATATATATATATATATATATATATCGTCTTTTGGACTTCTACCATCCTCATTGCTGAGGGTGGGGGACCATTGACAATTGTACCACTGCTCATCATTATGATAGCGAATGTCTATGATTATCATCAGGAAAAATATGAGGCCTGTGGGGCCCGAATGCTTGTTCAACCATTTCTTGGAAGCTGACTAACGAGCTGCGTCTTATCCTCCTTCGTCACAGGGATGAAGCCGTTGGCCACTCGAAAGGTTGTCACCAAGGTGACTAAGGAGTCCCATCTACCGCGGTTTCGTTATCAAACTGATCCGTTTCCTAGACACAACCAACTAAGGTGATCGAGCTCTGTCTACACGTATTCTTTTCACTTTAATGGCCAGTCACCCTCCTAATTTCCCCTACCCAGTGCCAGTGTCGGATCCGTTTTTCATTCTCCACGGTGTCAAAAAGTTACACTCGACTCCATGAAAGCTTGGTGAGCTGCATGACTTGTCACCGTCACCAGGACAATTTGACAAGTAGTACTCAATTATAGGCTACACGTAGCGGTCGTGAAACCCTGACAAACCCACACAAACCTATATACATTTATATATGTTATATCGATCTTAATTACTATATTGCGTTACCGATTGATATAGTAGGAAAACGTTTTATGTTTCGGACATAAGACCTTCATCAGAAGATATAATGATGTATACATATATTTATATATCTATATGGTGGCTGCCAACTCGTTTTCGAGTACGGTCACTACTTTATATCCATGTAGGAGAACCCCTACCGATGCGCTGAACGAGTGTGACTTTTTAGTCCAGCCAGCGACTTGAAAACACTGGCACAAACACTACACCTGTGACAATTATTGACACATAGTGCTGGGCCCATGGTACCATGTGACAACAAGTGCAGAGAGATCTCCAGATATAAAGCAATGCCTGTGCCGTGAAGCTTTTATAGTGAGCAAAGGCACTGCACAAAGCCAGTCCCACTCTCTTAACCAAGATGATATTTACCAAAAAGAAGAACAAGTCAACATCATTGGATACCATCAGGGTTGCAGGTGTTATATCAGAGTTTTCCTTCTCCTAGAATTCTGCCTTGACAAAGGCTAAGGGGTCATCTCTCCCATGTATGTATATATCTATATACATACATGCATACATACACATACGTATATATACATACATGCATACACACATACGTATATATATACATACATACATACATACACATACGTATACATACATACATACATACATACATACATACATACATACATACATACATATACATACGTATATATACATACATACATACATACACATACGTATATATACATACATACACATACGCATATATACATATATATATATGTGTGTGTGTCTATTTTCTCTCTTTCTTTCTCTCTCTCTCTCTCTCTCTCTCTCTCTCTCTCTCTTTCTCCGTATATATATATATATATGTAGGAGGTGAGTTTTATTGTAGTACAATAAAGCCATACAGATATCGGATAAGTAGCACTCTACAGTTTGTAGGACTGGAGTATAAATAATATATAAGATCAAAAGATGGTTAAAAGATGTTGATTTAAAACGGCACTATTCACAAGTGTTTTTAACCTTCATAACATGTCTCCCTATTTTATCTGACGAAAACGCAAATGTTATTGCATGATGATATTTCATTTTGAAATGCGCATAATAAAATACATGGAACTCTTTTAACCATCTTTTGATCTTATATATTATATATATATATATATATATATATATATATATATATATATATATATATATATATATATCCAGACAGCCTCCAAAAGTAATGGTTGTATTTTAAAGGGTACGTCAAACCTATTTGTAAAACTGTTATGTATTGTATTTTGTCTGATGAAGGCATACCATAATTTAATGTGGTATCCCTGAAATATGTATAATGAAATAAATATGGTTTTATAAATATAGTTTCCATTTATTAATATCGTATATATATATATATATATATATATATATATATATATATATATATATATATATATATATATATATAGTTTAACTTCGAACATGGCTGTATATAAATATGTATTTGAATTTCGCATTTCTAAAGAAATATGGTATGTTTAAAAATAAACATTTAGAGAGCCATAACTATGAATGAATAACACACTCGCAACTAACGCCTCCAAGCGGTGCCCGGCAACAGCAAGTCAATCGTCGATGCATTTCGAACTCAACCGGTTCTCATCAGGACGATCTTACTCGCTCTTGCAGCTTCCGGACTTTGAAAACAGTCGAATCTGACGAGCAGTTGCAATAGCGGGAAAGGTCGTCCTGGCGAGAACCAGTTGAGTCTGAAATGCATCGATGATTGTCCCCCTTGCTTCTGCCGGGCACCGCCTGTTGCCGTTAACTGCCAGTGTGCTGTTCATAGTTATGGCTTTCTAAATGTTTATTTATAAACATACCGTATTTATTTACAAATGCTAAATTCAAATACACACACACATGCACACACTTATATATGTATATGTGTATGTATGTGTGTGTGTACGTGTGTGCGCGCGCGCGTTTCGAGTGGAACTGCAAATCGTCTATAAACGTGTATAGATTTAGATAGAATGCATTGGAGGTGTATGATATGTATATTTTAAGTGATAATACGAGATATGGGACTTGTAAGTTAGTTATCGGCTTACATAAACTAATTTTATATGATATGAGAAATACAGAAAGCGGAAGTTGATTTAACATATCACTATGCTTGATAGAAGAGTAGAAGCCGGGGGTAGTTGTGATAGGAAGAGCAAGATATGGATATATAAAATACTGTAGCCAGAATACCACCATATACAGCGTAGGCTCAATAGTCAATTACCAAATTAGTCAATTACCAAATAGCAAAAGGATTGAAAATATGTAGTATGAGCTTATAACAGTGGAATTAATATTTCAGATTGTCAACGAGACATCCTCGGTGAAGCAAAATATAAATTAATATTTCACTAAAATACAATATTTTGTTAAATATTTGCATTAGAATTTCACTAAAATGTATTGCGAATATATTTATAACTATTTTATATATATATATATATATATATATATATATATATATATATATATATATATATACGGTAGTGTCCAATCCGTATGAAGAACTCAATGTAATCCGGATATCATGAAAAGCAAAGATGCATTCAAAAACTACTTTCGGTGAAAAATAAACGGAAAACAGAGATTATATATATATATATATGAAAATGTTCAAGACCCCGACGGCTAAGCTCAAACCGTTTCGACGGCTATTTCTGGACCAGAAATAGCCGTCGAAACGGCTTGAGCTCTGCCGTCGAGGTCTTCAACATTTTCGTATTACCCACCCTTCTACCCAAAGTATTGAGTACTCTGATGCGTTATTGTCCACCTGGTTCCTTACCAAACTTCCTTCGTTATATATATATATATATATATATGTGTGTGTGTGTGTGTGTGTGTGTGTGTGTGTGTGTGTGTGTGTGTGTGTGTGTGTGTGTGTGTGTAGATCACAAGTGGAATCGGGGGTAACCCCAGTAAAAAAGATATTCCATACATTAATACACTGAGAACAACAATATTTAATGTAGAAATGGCTTTTACAGGACTAGTACTGTTTGATTCGTTTGAAATCATCAGGAACGCATTCCTGATAATTTCATACGAATCAGACACTTCTATCTTGTAGAAGTCATTTCCATCGTTATATATATATTCATACATAATCTCAGGTCTCGAATAATCACCCCCCCTCCCACGATTATTAAAGTTTAGTAATCCATCTCTGGCGAAATCTTATTTTATTGCTAATAGTTTTCTTTAGACAGTAAAACCATTATACATGACAAACAAAAAGAACATTACAAAAAATCCCATACGTTATAAAAATATATCATCATCATCCGGCGGCCTCAAGCGAAATGGACTCAACAATTGATCTGCACGTGGGTGTGTCGTGCTTTGCCTTTGTCACGTCCGGGATTTCGACACCAGAATCTCTGGAGATGACATCGGTGTAGGAGAGCTTGAGCGCCCTGTTATTAGTGATTGATTGTGGTTTCCAAAGCACTAATAGGGACACATCCTCGTAGGTGGTTCGATAGCAGTGGCAGAAAATCTTACTCCCCTCTTACGTACAACGACAGATATGCGTGGGAGTACGTCAGATATCTCTTTCAAAGGCAGATGTCGCCAGCTTATGTTTTGAATGCACTGAAGCACGCGAGTGTAAGTGCCATCGAGGTGCTTTTGTTGTTTGGATGAACGTGTCCATGTTTCACCGGTGAATTGGCAGTATCGGTAGAGGGTCGGACGCCATGCTTTGACGCATAGATATACGGCCCTTGCCATTCTGAGTTCAAATCCCGCCGAAGTTAACTTTGCCTTTCATCCTTACGGGGGTCGATAAAATAAAGTACCAGTAATACACTGGGAAATTGCTGGCCTTGTGCCAAAAGTAGAAACAAATATTGGTTGAATTGATTGGTACAGATTCAATATGTAAACTAATTCTGGTTTAACCTAATCCTAGTCCCCCAGGTTATTTCCTCCTCCTTATTATTTGGGACACGAAAATACATATAAAAATGTGTGTATGCGCGCGCAAATGGATGTTTGAATATATCTATATACATAAATGAATATTTATAAATTAATAAATATGTATATACATATATCTATATACATAAATGTATATGTAAAAATGTATCAATATGTATATAAACTCCCAAGTAATCAGTATTGTTTGAAGAAGCAATCGACCAACTATATTGTGATCAGACGTAACAACACCACGACGTGGATACCATGAGCTATTGTAAACAAGAAGCGGGACGGTGACACATATAATACATTAACCTGTTATGCACATTTCAAAGACAGGAATGTCCATGTATATCAATTATTTGATATGTTGTCATCAGATATGTATTGAAATGTAATGTTATTTTGTTTTAGTTTTGGATATGCTCACCATATTATGGAATTGGATGTTGGCATTCCGGCTACAAGCAAGAGTATGATTTACACATATTGGCAAGAGGTGGGTTACGGGTGGTGGAGGTGATTTGGTAGTGATAAGTGGAGGAGGTACGTCGGTGGACTAAAAGAGTCAATTTACTAATGCGGGTCATCATCTTTGGTTTAAAAGGGATAATAAAGTGATGACCTCCTGGCACTAAATTTAAAATCCAAGAACTTTAGAACGGTCCTCTGTGGTATATATGGGAAGAAGGGTGTGCGTGATGTTTATAGGTTGGGAGTTCAAAACGTCAGATGGCCGTGTGCTCAAGTTAGGTTAAAAATATGTACAAACCCGCAGGTTCACATATACACACGCCTAGATAACATATGCATACTCACACACACATACACAGATATAGTTAACAAAAAATATATACCATTAAACATGCATACATACGATGCTTATGCCCATTCGTGTCTAAATACACAAGTACTACGTTGCATAGCTGTTCGTTAGACGCAAATATTCAAACATGCGACTACAGGCCGCCTATGCATTATGTTGACGTATCTGGGCAGAGACAATATCTGTAGGTGTCAGTGGGAACAATTATTTTTCTGAGAGTGGGTGGATAGTATTTAGAGACTAATGAATGAAGGTTACACGTGAATTGCAGATTGTTATTGATGATTGTTAGAGATGTCTCAAGGAAATAGAAGGGCTTGGCCGTCAATAAGATGGATAGGTCAGTGAATCAACACAATGAAGTATTAGAAGGTTTTGAAGTTATCATTTTGTCATGTTCACGTTAATGAGTGTGGTGCAAGATTAAAGGCTATGAACAAAACTAACTATATATTCTAAGGAAATGTTTACATAACTTGTCGCTACATTTGTTGAATAATTCCGAGCGTTTGTTGATTATTTCGGGCTCACATTGTGTAATATGTACAGCTTCAGTAGTGTAAGAATCCCAACCGCGCGAAAAGAATATATTCACGTACGATCAAGCGGTTCTGTGTGTGTGTATGTGTGTGTGGTACCACGACTCGCAGTAGATTCATAGGGGTGCCGGAGTTACGTGGGCATTTTTACAGCTGGTGGAGTCCATCCTTCTCCAAGTCTAAACAAAGTTGATTTCTTCCAGAGAAGGATAGAATGTGAGAGAGAAAACGTTAGTATGAGACATAGAGGAAAACACCATCCCAGTACTACGCTGGTATTCTTTTTATCGACCAAGAAATAATAAAAGCCAAAGTTGTCCTCGGTGGGATTTGAACTCAAAGCACAGAGCACGCGAACGAATACAGCAAAGCTTTTTATCCAATTTGTTGACATATATATATACCTTTGTGTGTTGACAAATACTTCTAAATGTAATGGTAAACGATAGCTATGTAGGTGTCCTTTGGTTATGATTCAGCATACCGCTTGCTTCATTAACAGTTGATTAGAGATCTAACATATTTCGACAACATCAGAGAGATGTACTTTACCTAGTTGTGCCATACAGCTTTGTCGCTAGCATGGTATGCTTGAGCGCTTTTAGAATACGTTGTAGCAGAATTTTTATTTTTGTCAGACATGCAACGGTTATAACATGTTGGATTGGCTGTAACTACTCCAATCTTTTAGGAACTGGCTTATTTACTCCTTCATGAAGATGAGTTCTCTGCACCCAGCGTTGTATTTTTATGAAATGCTTCAACCATATACATAATGAAGTATGCCCTACTTCTCTCTCATGTTCATGAAACACCATTCCAGACTCCTTTCTATGTTCAACGAACACGTTAAATTCAACATCTATAGTTAGTACAGTAAACCATATATGTATGTGCGTTTGTGTGTGTGTGCGTGTATGTGTTTCTGTGTGTATGTGTGTTTATGTTTGTGTCAATGTGTGTGCATGTGTGTGATGGAGTTCGTATATGTGTTGATGATTTTGACACAACTCTGTCGGATAAAATGCCCTGTGTTGAATGAAAATTATAATTATAATCGACAAAATGTAAATTTATTAAATACGTGCCAGACATTTCACAAGAATTCTTGGATCGATCTGAAAAGCGCAAAGGTGGTCCTACATCTCGACCGCAGTCGACTGGCGCAAATAAACATATATATATATATATACATAATCATAAGTCGTAAGCGTCACGTGATATACGAACACGTGATGGTACATTCAGTGTACCGCCACAAATGTAATCCTGAAAATGAGACTTTGGAGAGCTATACATACCTGAAACCGATCAGTACAAAAGCAAATGATTGTTTTCTGCAAGGCCCATTAAAAGAAAATGCAAAATCTAGGATTTGTTTTGTATGAACTGTATTCGTTTCTTAGTCTACTGTAAATGCGTATGTATATAAATACACATTAGGCGCAGCTTCAAGATGTTATTATGTACAACCACACAAACACCATACACACACACACACACACACACACATATATATATATATATATATATATATAGAGAGAGAGAGAGAGGGGGGTGTATGTGTGTGTATATATATGTATGTATATAATTTAATATACATATAGTTATTAAAGCCAGTACTACGACGAAACCATACTGGACACGTATGTCCCGCTGGTCTTGAGAGTCAAACCTTTCAGCCTATATGGGTTCGTTTCTACAGGCATATGTTGAAGGAATGGTCCTGGTATGGCTTCATTAGGTCTTAATAACTATATTAAAACATACCTTACGGTACTGAGTTGCTCTATATTTTGAATATTTCTACCAAGGTATGCCCACTATATATATATATATATATATATATATATATATATATATATATATATATATATATATATATACATATATATATATATACTCATTCAGCATAGTTACGTCCCTTTACGATCTGAGTTCAAATCCCGCCGAGGTTGACTTTGCCTTTCATCCTTACGGGGTCGATACAATAAAGTACCAGTAATGCACTGGGTAATTGCTGGCCTTGTGCCAAAAGTAGAGACAATTATATATGTGTATATATATAAATATATATATAGTAAGAATATTTTCATAGTACATCCGAATAAGGAATGGCTAGGTAAGCGGCTTTAATATTACATGAGACGATTACATGAAGTGTCGGAAGAGAATAGAAAACAATAGCAACAACAAAACAATGTGAGTTAAGCAATATAAATTATGTCTACAGATCGATATGTCGAGATATACTCTGTTCATTCGTTCTGTTAAGTGTATAGTTTGTCACTAAATTTTCAGTGCCCAACTATAACTCCAACCGATTGCCATCGTCTAGCAGAGACATTTACCGTTATATAGAACGAGATTGATTTTGAGGACGTGATAAAGAATTCAGGTGCACGAATGGTATCTAGTGTGGGAGAATGACAAGTTACAAGTAGGAAACGGGGGAGAGGAGAGAGTGAGTAAAGAAGAATAGCTCAGTGTATCGAGATCGAGAATGACGAAGGAATATATATATATATATATATGTATATAAACACATTGAGAAAGACCACAAATAAAATGGCATTACCAAAATATAGATATACTTGTTTAACATTTAACTATTTAACTCGCTGGAGAAAGAACCAAAAGGAAATAATTGTTTCTACATTTTGTTCATGGCCAGCAATTACCTCAGTGCATTAATGGTGCTTTCATTTATCGACCCCGTAAAGATAAAAGGCAAAGTTAATCTCGGCGGAATTTGAACTCAGATCGTAAAGAGCCGTAACTAAAAGGAAGTAATACAATAAGGGAACAATGCAATATATATTGATGCAGAAGGGACAGAGATAAACTAGTTAATATTGAATGTGGAAGTAACAGTATGTATGATTCGATGTGTGGTTTAAATGCTAGACATTGTATTGAAATTAGACATCGTATAGTCATTGTAAGATAGATATAGACTGAGATTATATTTTATAGTGAACAATTTCGCTAAATCTGTGATTAGGGTATCAC
>OZ024742.1:215920161-215940161 GCA_964016885.1 Eledone cirrhosa | reverse complement strand
GTTTTTGAAATGCGCATAATAAAATATATGGAACTCCTTTAACCATCTTTTGATCTTATATTATGCATACTCCAGTCCCACAAACTGTAGAGTGCTTCTTATCCGATATCTGCAATGCTTTATTGTACTACAATAAAACTCACCTCCTACATATATATATATATATATATATATATATATATATATATATATATATATATATAGATATAGATATATATATATATATATATATAGAGAGAGAGAGAGAGAGAGCGAGAGAGAGAGATACAGTTATTTACAGTGTATGATTGAGATAATTTATTTTGATATATATTTTGCGACACACACACACACACACACACACACACACACACACACACACACACATATATATATATATATATATATATATATATATATATATATATATATATATATATATATTAGCTCTGTTTCTCGACCGTTATATCGCGTGACTATCTCCCCCTCCGCCTTTTGGGATTCTCTCTCACGTCGTGTAGACGCGTTCTTGAAGCTAGTAAAATGAGGTATCCTCTTGATAAGTCGGCAGACCTCGCAAGGGCTCTATATCTTTATGATGTACTGTTTTTGTTTATGCCATGAAACTACGTAGTCGAGGAATCTAGGAGCAGTTTAGGTATGATACATTTTATTACTTATTATATCTAAATGTTCCTTCTCTCTTCATAATATATATATATATATATATATATATATATATATATATATATATATATATATATATATATATATTATATATATATATATAATTAGTTACAACAGTGACATATAGAAGTACTTAAGTTTCGTTGGGCTATGCACTCCAACTCATTCAACCTGTTATAAAAACAAAGATCTCTATATATCTTTGTTATACATGTATATTTGAATAAATGTGTGTATGTAAGTATGTATTTTATAGTTGTGAATTACCACTTGTGACGTGACGGATATGAGTTTCGTTTGTACGTGCGCCAAGTTTACATGAAAACGCATGGATACGCACATATATTTATATATAGTGTGTGGTATAGCAATGTTCATTTGAGCAATGACGTGTCTTTACTTCAGTATTGATGAAGCTTATCTTTCTGTTCAAACTTATAACTTTGGTGGGTTATGCATATTATATATCCTAACGTATTTCCTATACGAACATTAACTCTTGGTTCTGATTAGAAATTTCTCCCAGTTAGTAATATTATTTTCATTATTAGGTATGAGGGATTGGCAGAATCTTTCGGCTGATATATGAAAAGCTTTGCCGTGTTACCTCCGGCTCTTTATGTTTTGAGTCCAAATCCCGCTGAGATCAATATTACCGATCAATCTTCTGATATTGATAAAGCGAAGTATCAAATAATTATTGTAGTCGATGGAATTTCATCTCCATTCACTCCGAAATTGCTGGCCCGGCGTCAAAATTAGAAACAAATTATATTACCAGCATTATAATTATTAAATTATGTTGGATTTGAAGAAATGTTAAACCGTTGGTGAGAAAGGGTTTTAATATTTTGTCAGGCATTTTAAATTCTAAGTTCAAAGCTCGCCGTGGACAAATTGGCCCTTCATTCCATGGGTCTTATAAAATATATTTACCAATCAGAAAATATTGTATATATAATTGACTGTTACTATTCCAACTCTAATTTGAGTAATTGGGTTTATTCCAGGAATTACTATCTTTTGGTGGGTTACCAAAAAATACCGTACAATCACTACATTCTATGTTCAAATCAAAATGGCATTTCATCGTCGGATTCTGATGAAATAAATTGCAAATGATGTTTTTGCTTTTTAATTAAATTGTCTACCCCAGCATATATTTTTACCTATCTTTGTCTTATAATGTCTTATATTCTGGTTAGATTTTTCTTTCTTTACTTACATGGTCGAGTTCAACTATATCTTCTCCAAATTCTGTGTGAATTTGTGCGTATTTTGGAAAGAAAGTACAATGTTACTGTGAGTTCGAACAAAAGAGTTAGATGAAATGAAACGTTATATTACATTTCGTGGTTCAAATCCATAGAGATTTAATTTGCATATGATCTGTAAAGGAAACTTTATTAGTTACACACCTAATTCAAATGTGTGTACGCTTGTAATAGTAACTTTAAAGCATCATTGCAATGGCACTGGAGATTATGGAACTCATTTGAACCAGAAGAAACTCTGGGGGGAACTTGTGTTGTTCCATGAAATTTACAAATTCATGATTTTCGTTTCATTGTATACCATTTATCGTTTTCCGTGCTCCCGGCCGACTAAACTCACTCGATATGCAAATTAGGCTGCTCAGCCGTTAATAAGCATAAGGAAAGTATATACTTTCAGACGTTCAACCATCTGGCAGGAAGGTATACGATGCTGACGACAGCTAATAAGCTTGAAACTAGTACATCGTTCCTGTGTCAGTGTTGAACAAACAGGTGACGTGGTTGCCTAAACACTGTACGGTGTAATTCGGGCTGTTTGTTTGCTTACAAACAAACCGAGCATTATAATAAATGTTCGGTAAACCGATACGTGCATATATATGTGTGCATGTATGTATATATATGCATACTACTGTACGTCTGTATACATATATGTATGTACGTATACATGCATACATGCTTACATTTAAGTAAGTGCCGTACTAAGAGTGAGAAATGAAATTTCGTTTCATTCTATTCCATTTAAATATATATATATATATATATATATATATATATATATATATATATATATATATATATACATATATATTTGGCAATATACCGTATGCTTAATTTTATATATATATATATAGGCCTTCAACATGTTTATCTATTAAACGTACCGTATATCTTTAGATATTCGAAATTCCCATTCTTGTATGTATATAGCTATATCGGAGCTAAAGTTTAATTCTACGTTTCAGTTAAGACATGCCACATAGCTCCACATGAAATGAGGCTAATCAGCCCATCAAGACAGGTGAAAGTACAATATATTTTCGCCTGTTTCACGTTCCATCACAGAGCAGTTGAACCACATTCCTGATTGTAGCCAGCGCTTGAAATGCATATAGACAGTTGTCCCCTGTTTCTTCTACGAGAATCATTTGTTGGTAGTAGCCGTCAACTTTTTATTATTCATTGCTAGACTTTGAAAATGTTTATTTAGTAAGCATACCATATAACTTTAGATAAACGAAATTCACATACTTGTATGTCTACAGCTAAGCCGGAGGTAAACTTCAATTCTCGCTCCTTCTATATTTCTTGTAGGCTTTGTCAGTGATAACACTAAATATCTTCATCCTCACAACGTATTACATATGTATCAAATATATCCGTACGAGTTCACATAGTTCCCATATCACTAAAATAGTTTCACGTGTTTTAATATATGCGACTCCCTTTAGAGCGATGCATATCATTTATTCTCAAATCTGTGTCAGTTTGAATTTCCTTGGAGCTCTTTTAATGTGCTGAATCTATCATGCCTATGCTTATCAAATTCCACATAACCTTTAGAGTCGGTGTGTCTCCCGGCTCTGCTTAAACACTGAGGATTAAACAGTATTGCATTAATTATATTATATAGAAAATCAAAATATTTCCATAAGTTTATAACATTCTCACGTCACATATGAAGTTTTATATAATTTGATATATATATATAATTTGTTTTTGAATTTGGCAACATGACCCTCCAAAAGTAACAATATATATATATGTAAAAGGTAAACAGAAATAACAACTCAATCGGTACAGTATATGGAAGGAATATATTAGCTTAATGCTTGAAATGGTAGGAAGAGGATCTTAACGTTTCGAGCGCTAGTCCTTCATCAGAAGAAAGAATGAGAAGTTAGATAGATTGAAGGGACGGGTGGGGTGGAGTGGACCATAACGCACCAGAGTACTGAAAACTTAGGGTAGTAGAGTGGGTAATATGAAAATATGAAAAAAGTCAGAGTCCATGTCTCGTTCCATATATATATATATATATATATATATATATATATATATATATATATATATATATATATATATATGTGTAAATATGATAATAATGATGGCTGCCCGTTGCAAATGGTGGTGCATATGAAAAAATGAGTCCTTCATCAGTGACCCTTCAACCGTCCCAGGCATTTCATCGCTTTAAGGGCCATATGCCTCAGGTTGGTGCGAACAACGGCTAAAAAAAGTCGTTGGGACACGTAAATAAAGGGGACGTTAGGGTAACAAACAAAATGATATATATATATATATATATATTTTTAAATTTTTTTAAATTTTTTTTAAAAAAATATTTTCTTATTTTACGTCCTTTATATTATTGTTCTGCATTCTCCTGCATTGAACCACCTAGGTACTATGACATAACCTGTGTATTTGCTGGCATGGGCGTGCATCTGTGCGCTTATGTTAGTTGATATATTAAATTATCTATATATATATATATATATATATATATATATTGTATTTTAAGATAAATGATGTTTAACTTGTATGAGTTCTTGCCAGTCATGTCACTGGACTAAATGTATCGCACTATTTTTTCGGGTCTCTACAGTCTGTTTTCAAATCATGACGAGGGCACATTTCTCTACCATTCCATCTAAATATCAATAAAATATATACCAGATGATGCAAGTGTCAATTAAACCAATTATACTATCTCGCCCGTTTTATTCAACATACCTCCCATATGTCACAGAGTGATGTTTTGCTTGATTAAACGAAAATCAATATAAAATGTTTGTTTTAATCATGTAATATCATACGATGTCTGGAAGAGCAGTGTGATCTTAGAAGCTATAAAACCTATTGATACATCGTTATTCGAATTTCAAATTTGAAATCTATCATATCGTTATTCAGATCAAATTTAAATCTATCATATCAGTGCACATATAATGTGTGTACCGGTAATAGATAGGATATATTCAAGTGATGTTACTTTAGTTAAGTAACAGAATAAAAATAAGTCATTACATAACCGATTGCGTACGGTGTATAGTAAGTACTATGGAACTTGTTGGTGTTCAAGCTCTGTTCAGCAATGATGATCAAGCCGATGATCAAATGCTTTCTGGCCATAAATATCGACAGTATTTTATGTCCGACTATTATTTTTTTAATGTTTAATTGAGAGACACACTCCCAGGTTCGGAGACATCATGATTCAGCTTCGATTATAATTTAATGCAAGTTAATTCCATATACATACCTAGGTTAGTCAACATTTTTTTTAATATTCAGAACAAATTAATTACTTATGTCCGTGAAAAGATATGGAGACTAACCTCTTGATTATAAAGTCGACAAAAAAAGGAGGAAACAAATTTCCGCCGCAGCTACTGCTTCTGCTGCTTCTGCTGCTGCTGGTGGTGCTACTACTACTACTACTACTACTACTACTACTGCTACTGGTGCTGGTGCTGCTGCTGCTGCTACTACTACTACTACTACTACTACTACTACTACTACTACTACTACTACCTATATGAAGCAATTACTTCACAGTTAGATGAAGTGTTTAGTTTTGGTAAAACACTAGTGTATGAAAAAAGGATGCACATGGTTAATACTGAACAATGAGGGTAAGAGTAAATAAGTTTCAAATTTCTGACATGTCTTCCGTTGACGTGGAATCTCCTAACAGGTATAATATCCGAAGAAACTTATGCATTCATGGACAGAGAAATCTGCTTCACAACAAACCAGATATTGACGAAATTGCGAAGGAAAGAAACTATACCCTCATATATGCAGCAAGTGCTTTTGATACAAGAATTGAACGAAAAGACGAGTAAGTAACGGCTTACTCCGACTTAAAGTATGATATCTTGAAATACTGTTCCAATGTTGATTAGTGACTTGGCATGGTAACAAAGAACATTGAAAACTACATGTCGAAAATTTACTTTGCACGAGGGATTGAACCGCTCTAGAAGACATATCTAATGGGAACAACACGGATATTGAGGAGTTCTGGACTGCCATCACTAGTGAAATGTCAAGGACTGATAGAACAAAGGTGGTGTTATATTAGGTTACTAGATGTAGCACAGTATTCCATAAAATAACAAACCCAGAGCAAAACAAATGAAGGTGTGATAAATAGTTAAATAATTGTTTCTACTTTTGGCACAAGGCCAGCAATTACCCATTGCATTACTGGTACTTTATTTCATCGATCCCGTGAGGATGAAAGGCAAAGTTAACCTCGGCGGGATTTGAACTCAGAATGGCAAGGACCGTAACTCTATGCGTCAAAGAATGGCGTCCGACCCTCTACCGATGGTGCCAAACCTCCGCCCTTGATAAATAGTTAAATAATAATACTTTCTTTCTACTTTAATTATTTCTACTCTTGGTACAAAGCCAGCAATAATCTCCGTGCATCGCTGGTGCTTTATTTTATCGACTCCGAAAGCATGAGAGGCAAAGTTAACCTCGGTGGGATTTGAACTCAGATACTAAGGGCCATAACTCTACGATGCAAAGCATGGTGTCCGACCCTCTACATATACTGCCAAACCACGGGCCATCCACGCAATAATCACCCACCTTTTAAAAATGTACTGGAGGGCAGCATTTCTCTCTCCACTCTCATCTCCTTTTCTAAGTGGAACTTGAAAAATAATAATAATAGTTTTATTTATGAGACACAAGAGCCGACATATGGGGGACAATACAATAGAACGGGGACAGAGGGGCCCTTACACAAAAATCGAGTAAAAAATAGGAAAACAATAACAATAAACAAGAAAAATAAAACAATGAAAATTCTCCTTTAGTGGGGGCATAACCACCCAGGGTTGATTCAGGCACACCCACCAATACTGAACCACCCGACGCTTAGAGGGCACCCAGAAGTGCACGCGCTTTCTTCACAAATTCACCAGTTTACAGGCGCATGATAAGAGTAGGCTCACTCACAGGTGCTATTCTCGCCACATTCACCCAGATTTCAGCCAATATACTGGGGGCAGCACTTCTCTCCCCAGCCTCATCTACCTTTCCAAGTTAAATTTGAAAAAGCAGATGGGGGATTGCCCGAAGACCATAGAGAAAAGTGTCTATCTAATTTCCATTCAACCTAGTCCACTATACAACCTCTTTCGCTACTGCCACATGACAGAAGAATATTGCCTGCTGTTCCTGGCCAAAAGGAGGCGGCGGGTCGATCTTCACTCTGCACTCAGCCGATAGCCGGATCCGTTCTACATGCGACACATCTGTTCGGCATAACTCCACAAGTCAGTAATGCACGGACACTGAACGAGTGCCTGCAGAATGGTATAGTCGTTCTGCATGCGTCTCGGGCAGCACTTCTGTACCTGTAGAGTTTATCTCGAAACAGCAGTGCGCCCCGGTAGCACTGCCAAGCAATGGAATTCTGGAAGTTACGCCCAGAGCCTTTCCAAGTGCGTCGTCGCACTTACCCACCACTAATCTTCTATAGAACTCGAGAGTTGAAGTTCTACCGACCGCATTGCCCGCCTGGTAGAAGGCAGTGATTGCCTGGCAACATTCCAGATGCCACTCAGCCAGTCTCAGTCTCTTCTTGACGCAGGACTGTAGCTCAGTCGAAGAGACGAGCTGCGGAAAGCGGAAAGGCACTTCTGACAAACGGCGACCACACTTGTTCACCGTTTAGGCAGCTGCCTCGGTGTATGTCTGCGCATCATTAGGCGCGGAATACCCAGCCCTCCGCGCAGAGTATGCTGGCAGGAGATGGACCGCCACACCAACGGAATCTGTCCCCTCCACAAACATTTGAAGAATAGCCGTTCCAAATTGGCTCCGCATGGACGGGGGAAATACATTACGGTCAGGTTGTAGTAGCTGACGGATGCGATGTGCCCATTCGCCACCTCCAACCGACCTTTCCGTGATAGCTTCCTCGCAGTCTATTTCTGGGTGAGACCGTCACCTCATTCCAATTCTTATCCACCTAGAAGTCTGGCCCGATCAACTTTTCCGGTCCGTCCGTCCAGCGCCCAACGACGCTGTTGCATGGCATGCACTTGGTTCTCCCGGTGCCAAATTTCAAGCCCAACGACTTTTCCCGGTTAAGTTTCGCTCTCTCAGCCTTTCATATTCCTCCAATGAGTTGCCGACCGCCTCGATTTCCAAGGTGTCCGGCACCATCACGGTGATGTCGTCCGCATAATTCGACACAGCCTTTCTGCGTCCCCGTTCGAGTGGGATGCCCTGCAACAGCTCCAGCTCCGCAGTAAAGGCTCATCTAGTCAATACGTAGAGAGGGGAGGAGAGAGGGCCCCCTTGACGAATTGAGGTGGTCAATATCTTTGACCTCCGAGCAGATGCCCCTATGTATTCCAGCCGTACAGCTTCTAAAGACGCGGTCGAAGCTAGCTGCCGTCACTTCCTCCGAACAACTGAGCAAAGTGGTGGTGAAATGGCTCATACAACTGCCTGGAAGCACCCTTCGAATTGTGGTTTTATCATCATGCTGCGCCTCTGCCACGCGGGCCCAACGAACAGCTTTGGCTCCCTGGTTTCTCAGAGCACGTGCCTTAGCTTTGACAATGCAAACTTTAGCTTTGACAATGCAAACTTTGCGTTTCGCATTGAAGAAATGGTCTAATGCCATTCTCGCTGCTAGCACGTCACATGCAATGTCATTACAAATAGCCTCGTCTAAATTAGCTACTATCTCCCCCTCTATTTTTCTCTAACGCTACTTCTTTGCTAAAGCATATCAAAATTACTGTAATCTCAATTTTGAGAGCCTCCCACCATCTGTTGTTGACGAAGCCCTTCCCTATCAACTTTTGCTTTACTAAATAGTTTGCTCGGTCCCTGCAAGCATTACCTTCCGGAAACGACATGTTCAGCTTCCAGTAACCAGGTCCTAACCTACGCGTCTTATCTAGGTCGACCATGCAGGTCACAAACTTGTGATCTGTATAGGCGGCCGTTTTAAAACGTGGACAGCCTACACTATTTCTATCTATTTTCCTAGTGAAAATCCTGTTTAATAAGAATCTAGATGACCCTATGCGGTAGGTCCATGTCCACACTGGCGGATTAGGGAAATCTAGTCTGTACCTGACAGACAGTTGGAACTCGCTGATCAGGTACTTGGGGCTGTTGCATCCCCCACTCTTATGGTCTACTCCCACACAATCCCAGCGTGAGTGTAAGATGCCATTCCAATCACCAGGCATCCTAGAAACAAGCGAAATGGGAGAGAAGGAAATGAAAGATCTATTATGAAAGGAATATAAACGTTGAAGTTGCTGTTAAAGACGAAGTTAAGTGGCAGGAATAAGATACTGGCTATCAACACTTGGGCTGTTGCAGTACTAAGGTATAGCACTAGTATGATAGAATGGAGATGTGATGAACTTAAGGAGCTTGATAAAAAGAAATAACAACAGGAAAAGGATGAGACTACATGGGGTTCTACACCCCAAATGTGACGTGAACACGGTATAGCTATTTCGACAGAGAAAGAGGTCTCATTAGCTGTAAAATGTTTGTGAAGTCAGAGGAAAATTATCTGATGTGGTATAAATTCAAATGAGAGTGTGATAGCAGGAGTAAGAAAGATAAAGGTCCTAAGCAGTGATGATGCAAAGGAAAAGAGAGAATTTAAACAAGATAGACAGAATGACACATTGAATAGATGGAAGAAAACAATTGTGTAGTCAATTCGTACGTGAAATGCCTGAGACAGTTGACATAGGTAGATACTGGGAATGGACTAGTAAATGTGACATAAATGATGAAATAGAGACCCTTCTCTTTGCAGGCCAGGGACAGGCACTGAGAATGAACTATATCTAGTTCAATATTGACAATTCAGTTAATTTCCAGAGAAAAGGTTGAGATAATAAATCACATTATTAGTGAATGTAAGATGCTTACCCAAAAATAGTACAAGAAAAGGCCCGAAAACATTGCCAGATTGGTTCATTGGAAGCTCTGTCATAAGTATGACATGAGTAGAAGTGAGAAATGGTATGAACACTACCTGTAAAAGAGTTGCTGAAAATAAACAGTATAATATCTTGTGGGACATGAGCAAGTGCGACCATTTCATTGTGGCTAGAAAGCCTGATATTGTTGTCATAGAAAGGAAGAATAACAAAGCATGTGTTGTGGATATTGCTTCACTGAGGAACCCAGGGTCATTGAGAAAGAACTTTAGAAAGTTGAAAGAATACCAGGAGCTGAAGAGAGAAATGAGGAAACAGCGAAGAATCAGACACGCAGAAGCGATACCAGTTATGGTCGGCGCACTAGAAGGAGTTAGTAAAAGATTCGATGCATGGCTTGAGAAGCCAGGAAATCGTATCAGGACAGGATTGTTGCAGAAAACAGCCTTGCTGGGAACAGTAAGTTTTCTAAGAAGGGTTTTGGAAATTTGAAGCCAACTGTTGCATTTTTAAGGCCTTTTGCGGACAGTAAAAACATTTAGCGATGACATCAGGATGGAATTTGGATTGATAAGATTGCTAAAGCCACTTTCAAGAAAGAGAAGCTTGGCAACTCAAACTCAGTTGAATTAGATGCTGAAACAGTCATAAAGGATCTCAAGCATGAACAAAGTTGTAAATACTTAGGGATTAATGAAGGTTCTGGCATTCAGCATGCAAGTATGAAAGAGAATGCAAGTATGAAAGAATAAGGAAGGAATGTTACAGGAGAGTATGCGCAGTTCTGAGATCAGAACTAAATTCTCATAACGAGGTGTTAGCCAAGTCGTTGTCACTTATAGCTTCGATATGTTGAATTGGAATATAAGTGAAATTAAAAGAATCGATACCAAAATCAGTACGTTACTTACTTGTAATAGAGACACCACCCGAAGGCAGATGTGGATCATCTTTTTCTTCGTAAAATTCGAAGAGGCCGTGGCCTGATACAATTGGAACTTATCTACAAGACCACCACTATTGGACTGTCTAAATACCTTGAAACAACAAACCTCTGTATGTTGAAAGTCTTTGAAAAACATGAGAGAGGTAAGAAACGTCATTCTATCTTGAAGGAGAGCAAACAGTATGCTACCGATCTCATGCTTGATACCCAAGTTGGACAGACTAAGGGAACTACTACAACTGATGCTGCTAAGCATATACGATTAATCGAAAAAGCAAAAGAGCATGAATATTTTGCATCAGAGTGAAGCAACTGCATGGCAAATATGTGGCTTGTACCAAATAAGCTGATATTAACCAAAAGCCCACCCATTATTGGCTACGTAGCTCAGGGTTAAAAGCATAGAGCGAAGACTTCATCTTACCTGCTCAATATCAAAGCTTACTAAAACGGAATTACCAGCCTAATGTGATGAGAAATGGAGTAAATCTAAAGTGCCGATTCTTCAATGATGAGGTTGTAATAGTGGACCACTTAATCACTGGATGTAAAGTTTTAGCCCGAGTAGAGAACAGATGTAAACATGTCAGAGTTGGCCAATATCTACACTGGGTAATATGTCGCATTATAAAATCAAAACTGCTGACAGGTGATACCAGGATGAAACTGAAGGAGAAAAAGTAACGATTATTTTGGAAGTTCCTGTATATACTGACCGGACGATAAAAGCTAAAAGACCAGATATCAGTGTAAAAGACTAAGAAATATAAACATCTGCTCATTGAAATTGGAAAAATGTGGGACTTCAAGGCCATTACAATACCAGTAATTGCAGGAGTACTGGGAAAGATAAAAAAAGGAACAGAACAGTATTTGAGAATGATCCCTGGTTTACCCCACTCTGCAAGATATGTCAAAATGGGATATAACTTGTAGTTAAGGAGAGCAATATCTCTCTGAAAATTATAAACAATTTGGTGTGTTAACTGTCTTACCAATGTAGCGAGTTTATTTGCTCTAGTTGTCAGGAAGACACTCGGCATATAACGGAAACAATACCGACGGAAAAGGAAAAACAATGATAATAATAATAATATTAATAAATATGAAAATTAATAATGTTATTAATGAAAATATTTAAAACGTTTGAGAATTTAACGAAAAGAGATGAATGATGTAATAGAGAGGAAATTATATAATAGGCTTCATATTAAGAACTGTTAATCGGTATGAACGACAATACTAACAGAAAAGCTTTGCTGTTCGCAGCAGACATATATACGTCATATATGATGGAATAATTAGGAATATAAAAATATTTATGATATATAATTCCATTTACATTAATCGATGTACAGGACCGAACTAAACAATTCCGCTAGTGTCCTTAGGCGATCACAACACGTGTGAAAAAAAAGCCATATCTCTCTACAAACATTAACCGTAGTACAATGAAATGGAACAGTAATGCCGAGGAACTGTATACTAAGTAATTTTACTTGCTATACATAGCAGATAGACGGAAATAGCTTGCGAAAATTTTTGCCCACCTTATAGACACATACTCACTCATATGAATATACAAACTTACTTATGAAGCGTGGTTTAATTTTAACACACACACACGAGCACACGCACACGCACAAAACCACACACACACACAACACACACACACACACACACACACACACACACACACACACACACACACATATATATATATATATATATATATATATATATATATATATATATATATATAAATATATATACTATATATATTTATATATATATATATATATATATATAACGGAGGAAATGTGGTAAGGAACCAGGTGGACCATAATGCACCAAAGTACTCAATACTTAGGGTAGTAGAGTGGGTAATAGGAACGAGTAGGACATACATATATGCATACAGACGTACAGCAGTATGTATATACATACATACATGCACACATATATATATGTACGTATGGGTTTACCGAACATTTATTATAATGTTCGGTTTATTTGTAAACAAACAGCCCGAATTAAGCCGTACAATGTTCGGTAACCATCGTTGCCCTTTTGTTCAACACTGACAAAGGAATGATGAACATATTATCGGTTGTTATAGTTATTTATTCCATCCCAAGTTATCGTGCTGTTCTATTGAATTTAGAATGAAATGGTAGTTAAAGCTCACACATTTGCCAGTTTAGTTGGCCTAGGATTCTCGGGTGATTTAATGATTCGGTGCCAAGCCCTATAAAAATATCAACGTGGTATGCAGTATACTGCTTTAAATTACAAGGTATTGCACGGCCCAAGAATAGAACCCTATAAGCTAATCACTAAGATATGCACCTCTACAAAAGGATCATTTTCACTGCTTTTATTGATACATATGCATGAATTTCACCGGTATAATTAACCAATGTGATATTGACATACGCCTGCTCTAAAATAATTAGAAAAAGACTTTTCATTGATTCGTATGATTATTATTTTCTTTTTGCCTTGGCCCATAAACAAAGAAATAGATTCCTCTATGGTCCACCTCCTAAAATCTTTGCCAAATATAAAGTTCATTATAGAATATATTTCATAATGTCTTTATCAATCTCACTCGGCTCTCAATAATTAAGGCATTAATTTGTCCATACATATACGCCTATAAAGATGATGTCTGTTAACACGATATCAAGCCAACCTCCCTTCCTTTAATACGTAGTCTTCCCCATCTTGCGTTATCAAGTTGAAGAGTCCTCCACCAGGGCACCAACATCACTTCATTACATGACGGAGCAACATAGGTAACCGCAGAAATGCAATTGTTCTTGTGTATACAACACTACTAAATGATGGAACTACAGAAGAAGTGCTAATTCGTTATAGCAGAGGCATATGATATTTTGATATGTGTAGCGAAATGTATGTAGTATGAGACATGTTGACTAAAATATAAGGAAAGGCATGGTTGGATTGGAGATATAAAAGAAGCTACGTACTCGAATGGATCTAAACATATGTAAAAATAGATCTACTCTTTAAGATACGAGAGAGTGAATTGAAAAGAATTAAGAAAAGACGGAGCCGTTAGCGAAGGAGGGACTTTAGAAAGAGGCGAAGTTAATTTTCTAAAACTTGTGAGTAAAGTTTGTGGGACACAACAGCCATCATTTAAATCTTTGAAGCCGATAGGCAAGTAACAACCTTACACATAACAAGATGTATAATTATATAGATGTGCAAACAATGGGATGGTCAACAACTAACTTATATACACTGCAATATAAATATACATCTAATTATATATAAACACAACCTTGGCTCAGACACACAAACACACAGAGACACAGACTCACACACATACGCACACATACATATATGTATATATATATATATATATATATATATTGATATATATATATATATATATATATATATATATATATATATATATATATATATTGATATATTTTATATTAAGACCTCATATATATTTAGTACTCATATACTCCAGCTGGATTACCTTGAACGATACGTTGTTATCCTATATATATATCTATATGTATATATATATATATATATATATATATATATATATATATATATATATATATATATATATATATTATATACATATATATATAGGATAACATCCCCCCACACATATCCCCCACTAACACCACTAACACACCCCTCCTTTTCACCGCCCACCCCACAGCTAATAATACTAACACCTCCACCCCACACCCGACCACCCTTCCCCAACTAACATATTAACATCCCTCCCTTCTTCTCCCCCTCTCCTTATCACACGCACACACACACCGGTACATATATACACGCGCTCACACTAAACACACACCTTACTACCACCACTAACCCTCACCCCCACACATCCACCCCACCACCCCGCAACTAACATCACTAACACCCCCTGACCCCAAGCACACGAACACACACACCCACTTACACCACCCACTCTACACGCAACTAACATCACTAACACTCCCCTACCCTACGCACACGAATACACACACTCTCTTACACCACCCACTCTACACACACTACCACCGCTGACCCCCACTCAACCCTTTCCCCACCTCCAGTATACTAACATCCACTAACACCCCCTTCACCACACACACACTCATCCAAACACCCACACATACACCAGTACACTACACTCCCTCCACCGGCTCCCACACCCTTTCTCACAATCACACACATCCCACTAACACCTCTACTAATACACCCCCTCCTCCTCACTCCAACTTTCACACCTACCCATCCTCTCCCCTGTCCACCGCACCTCCGCACACACTGACACACCGACTTTCTTCACTTACCATTCTACCCGACTGCTGCTATGCCCTTATCTCTGACCACCTCCCCGCACCCACAGACACACAAGCCTCCTCCTGCCTTGACCCTCTGACCACTTCCTGTTGCGCGCGCACCCCACAACTCCCCTCTTCCGACCAATCTCTTCACGGATTACACATATGTGAACATCGATCCCTAGAATCCACCAGATCCCAAGGATATTACCCAGCATTCCACCACATCCTCTACGGAACTACCTTAAGGACTCACCCACTGACATACACTCAACAATCTTTTTTTTCCCACACGCCACATACATCCACAATCACGCATAAACATCACACACACACGTGCGTACCACCACATATTTACACACTCAGCCTCCGGAATCCTCTCCCCCCACCTCTCTGACCCCTCCCCGTCCACACACGCACACACACTCGGACCTACACCCCACCCCACAGAAACCTCTTCCTGAACATGCAACCCCGTTCTTCCCCCAACTCTTACTATAACATACACACACACACACACACACACACACGTGCACCTACACACACACACCACCTTCAGCCCTCCCCGCTCGGGCACCCCGCCTCCCTCACCCCAATCCACCCGCCACCACCCTTACACGCCCCACACCCTTCCACCACCTGTTTTACTCCATGTTTATTTTTATTTTTATCATGCTTTTATATTTAATTTCATTTGCACCGTTTCCTCTCACCCCCTTTTTTCTATATGTCTCTCCACCACTCCCCTACACACCCTTTGAACTCTCTTCCCACACACTTTTCACCTGAAGAAGGGCTTATGCCCGAAACGTCGTTCCCCACCACCACCCACTTTCAAGAGCGTGAAACTAATAAACCTTTGTTCGTACTGCCTCTCTGTTTTGTTCCCGTTCAATTTTTTACTATATATATATATACAGTATATATATATATATATATACATGTATATGAGTATATGAGTCCTTAATATATATGAGGTCTTAATATATAATATATTAAGCCCGATGAAGTTTCATTTACATGCATTTAGATTTTTATTATGTTTCGACTTGTTACGCGCGTTTCGCAAATGGTTGGTTCAGGTCCATCCATAGAGGTTATATATATATATATATATATATATATATATATATATATATATATATATGTATGTATATATATATAAATATATATATATGTATGTATATATATATAAATATATATATATCTATGTATGTATATATATATAAATATATATATATCTATGTATGTATATATATATAAATATATATATATATATATATGTATGTATATATATATAAATATATATATATATATGTATGTATATATATATAAATATATATATATATATATATATGTATGTATATATATATAAATATATATATATATATGTATGTATATATATATAAATATATATATATATATGTATGTATATATATATATATATATATATATATATATATGTATATATATATATATATATATATATACATACATATATATATATATATTTATATATATATACCATTTAAGTTTATTTAGATTACCTAAGGGTAGACATGGTGGTTCTGTTAGGCAAATGATCGTGCAACGAATCAATCAAAGCATTGAATCTTATGCAAGGCAGGACCACTTATCAGGTAAAATCGAGATAATCACAAACAGGGTTACGTTGAACCGAAACTTGTGGAAAGTAGGGAAAACAAAGTAGATAATTGAAAAATGGAAAATGAAAAATGAATATTTCACTGGGGACAGCCTGTAAAAGAACTGTTGCAGTGAGAAACCAGTATTTAACAAAATGCTTCATGAATAACTGGTGAAGAACCGCAGATACTTAATTGTAATATGGCTGGCCTACCAGAAAGCCTGTTATAGTGTACTATATGTGTGATTATTAGGACTTACAGAGTTAGTCAAATCCCCAAAACACTAGTAACTGCTATTCAATTATAGGTAGCTTGGATACGATGAAAATGACCAGAATTCCATGCGAACAAAACCACATTGCCCTTAATATATTTGCTATGTCAAGCCTAATGCCAAAGTTTGTTTGCTGAACTGGCCATTGTAAGACCTATAAGAGATTGATGTAAGCATTTGCTAACTAATCAGTGTTACGGGAAACCTTAATATAGATGGGGATATGGTTAGGCTATATTCCCCACGCAATGACGATGGTCATGATACGAGATCCAGATTCTAACACTGATGCAACATTTTCAACAAAAAAAAAAAAGTCGTGGCTCGGTTTATGAACATGAACTTTAATACAATGATAGAATAGCGAATACTCAATAGAAGAGACACACCAAACCTGATAAAAATCCCTCCCTCTCCAAGAAACACCAAACACCTCCATTCAAAATCGAACGGAATAAAAATATGTAGAACCGTTCACTGATAAGGTTATATAAGGTACCTTCAGAACAATGAACCCTAATCATAGAGTATATCAACTATACAAAAAGCCTGATAAGGTTCCTTCCAATTTCATAATATACCAGCTTGAAATCTACAGACAGGAAATCTACAGACAGGAAATCCCCACCAAATGCCTATAGCACAAAAGGGGAAAGTTATCAGTTGACAGTATATGTAGGTTGTGCAAATCTAAGAGAGATGTTAGCCATATAATTGTCATCTCATATGACTTCTCATTGCTACATTCGCAGAACATATATGTGCATATATATATATATATGGTCGGTGTGTGTATGTACAAAGACAACATTTGGCAGAGTGCGACATTAACAGATGGACACAGACGTAGGGAAGTGCGAGTTAGATAGAACGTGATACACAAGGAAGAATCCCAACGGATAGCGCGCCCAGCTGTTACAAATTATATCCAAGTTAATTTCAAAGAGCATATTTATATATATATACATACGGGCACAGTCGCACGTAGCTATAATAGTTGTGAGGTTGATGAAGGGTGATACCCAGAAACATTAGTGTAAGCAGTTCTGTTCACATGCCAACACAAGAGCAAGAATGAAGGGTTCATTCTACTGACATGGCTATAAAATTGAGGCTTGTTTGCATAATTGCAAACGAATCGAATGTTATTATTAATATTCGAAAAAATGAGATTACATTTATTGTATTCAGCCATGTAGAGCGAACATTTTCTTTATATATATATATATATATATATATATATATATATATACTATAGAGTAAAGCATGTGCAGAGAATTATTTGATAATATATATACATAATCTCTACTCACATATATTATCAAATAATTCTCAGGACATGCTTTACTCTATAGTATTTTGCTCTGATTGTTTAAATGATTAATTCTTCATTGAGCCACATCGTGAATAGTTGCAAAAACACATATATACCTGTGACTTTGTTTAATTGGTGTACGTGTAAATATATATATATATATATATATATATATATATATATATATATATATATATATATATATATACATATATATATATATTTATATATATATATATGATAAATGTAATCTGAGATTTTCGAATATTAATAATAACATTCGATTCGTTTGCAATTATGCAGAAAAGCCTCAATTTTATAGCCTAGCCATGTCAGTAGAATGAACCTTCTATTCTTGCTCTTGTGTTGGCATGTGAACAAGCCAGTCTGCTGATATGTAAATCTGGCTGATCAGTGGATCTGCTACTATGCAGATCTGACTGATCAGCTAGTCTGCTAATATGCAAATAAGGCCGATCAATCATTGTACATTTTTGAAAATATCATATATTTTCACTGGATCTGACAGTTCGGCAGGTGAACAGTGAGCTGTACTGATGAAGGGTGATACCCAGAAACATTAGTGTCTGCAGTTCTGTTCACATACCAACACAAGAGCAATAATGAACGGTTCATTCTTCTGACATGGCTATAAAATTGAGTCTTGTTTGCATAATTGCAAACGAATCGAATGATATTATTAATATTCGTAAAACTTAGATTACATTTATTGTATTCAGCCATGAGAGCGAACATTTTGTTTAAATATATATATATATATATATAACGTGTGTTTTTATTTGTATGTGTGTATGTCTATGTAATTGTGTGTGTCTGTGTGC
The DNA here is from genome assembly GCA_964016885.1 of Eledone cirrhosa. Taxonomy (NCBI): domain Eukaryota; kingdom Metazoa; phylum Mollusca; class Cephalopoda; order Octopoda; family Eledonidae; genus Eledone; species Eledone cirrhosa. The sequence goes on along the minus strand of OZ024742.1, from coordinate 215,920,909 downwards.
GTGTATATATACGGATGCGTCTGTGTAGAAATATAAGCATGGATGCAAATACACATCCATATGCACACATTGATAGATAGATAGATAGATAGATAGATAGATAGATAGATAGATAGATAGATAGATATGCGTGCAGAATGTGAATGTATAAGTGTTTAAACGAGAGACAAATCACATTGAGAAATGGAAGGGGAGGGAGCATATATGACATCGTATCTTTCGTTAGATTTCCTTCAGTAATTTTAAGTGTTTTTAAGGATTTTTTTTTTCAAGCTGAATGACTAAGTGTGCATATGCTCGCATGCGAAAAGAAAAAAAAATATTATGATGCACTCTGTCATACAGACGCATATATAGCTGACACATATTATAACAGTCATAAATAGACAATGTTAGAAATACGTATATATACACACACGCGCATATATGATCAGATACTCCCATAAATGCAACTTGACAGGTATATTCTGAAATTACAGTTGCCATATACTTGGATCAATGCAGACATTGAACGATTGTTTAATATCAATATTATCAATGGTAAAGGAACGAGACAGCTTCACCAGTACATTCATTGAGCACACACTCACACACACATATATACATATATATATATATATATATATATATATATATATATATATATATATATATATATATATATATGCTTATATACATACACACATACTTACATACATACACATACATATATACCCACATACATATACATACATTCATGCCTACATAC
>OZ024742.1:215890161-215912661 GCA_964016885.1 Eledone cirrhosa | reverse complement strand
TCAGACGTAATGCCAACAACAACAGTAACAGATGTAATGCCAACAACAACAGTAACAGATGCAATGCCAACAACAACAGTAACAGACGTAATGCCAACAACAACAGGAACAGATGTAATGCCAACAACAACAGTAACAGATGTAATGTCAGCAACAACAGTAACAGATGTAATGCCAACAACAACAGTAACAGACGTAATACCAACAACAACAGTAACAGGCGTAATGCCAACAACAACAGCAACAGACGTAATGCCAACAACAACAGGAACAGACGTAATGCCAACAACAACAGTAACAGATGTAATGTCAGCAACAACAGCAACAGATGTAATGCCAACAACAACAGTAACAGACGTAATGCCAACAACAACAGTAACAGATGTAATGCCAACAACAACAGGAACAGATGTAATGCCAACAACAACATTAGCAGATGTAACGCCAACAACAACTGCACGTTACGTAATACCAACAACAACAGTAACAGATGTAATGCCAACAACAACAGTAACAGACATAATGGCAACAACAACAGTAACAGATGTAATGTCAACAACAACAGTAACAGATGTAATGCCAACAACAACAGTAACAGATGTAATGCCAACAACAACAGTAACATATGTAATGCCAACAACAAAATTAACAGATGTAATGCCAACAACAACAGTAACAGACGTAATGCCAACAACAACAGTAACAGACGTAATGTCAACAACAACAGTAACAGACCTAATGCCAACAACAACAGCAACAGATGTAATGTCAACAATAACAGTAACAGATGTAATGCCAACAACAACAGCAACAGATGTAATGTCAACAACAACAGTAACAGATGTAATGCCAACAACAACAGTAACAGACGGAATGCCACCAATAACAGGAACAGATGTAATGTCAACAATAACAGTAACAGATGTAATGCCAACAACAACAGTAACAGACGTAATGCCAACGACAACAGCAACAGATGTAATGTCAACAATAACAGTAACAGATGTAATGCCAACAACAACATTAGCAGATGTAATCTCAACAACAACAGTAACAGATGTAATGCCAACAACAACAGTAACATATGTAATGCCAACAACAAAAGTAACAGATGTAATACCAACAACAACAGTAACAAACGTAATGCCAACAACAACAGTAACAGATGTAATGCCAACAACAACACTAACAAACGTAATGCCAACAACAACAGTAACAGATGTAATACCAACATCAACATTAGCAGATGTAATGCCAACAACAACAGTAACAGATGTAATATCAGCAACAACAGCAACAGATGTAATGCCAACAACAACAGTTTCAGACGTAATGCCAACAACAACAGTAACAGATGTAATGCCAACAACAACAGTAACAGATGCAATGCCAACAACAACAGTAACAGACGTAATGCCAACAACAACAGGAACAGATGTAATGCCAACAACAACAGTAACAGATGTAATGTCAGCAACAACAGTAACAGATGTAATGCCAACAACAACAGTAACAGACGTAATACCAACAACAACAGTAACAGGCGTAATGCCAACAACAACAGCAACAGACGTAATGCCAACAACAACAGGAACAGACGTAATGCCAACAACAACAGTAACAGATGTAATGTCAGCAACAACAGCAACAGATGTAATGCCAACAACAACAGTAACAGACGTAATGCCAACAACAACAGTAACAGATGTAATGCCAACAACAACAGGAACAGATGTAATGCCAACAACAACATTAGCAGATGTAACACCAACAACAACTGCACGTTACGTAATACCAACAACAACAGTAACAGATGTAATGCCAACAACAACAGTAACAGACATAATGGCAACAACAACAGTAACAGATGTAATGTCAACAACAACAGTAACAGATGTAATGCCAACAACAACAGTAACAGATGTAATGCCAACAACAACAGTAACATATGTAATGCCAACAACAAAATTAACAGATGTAATGCCAACAACAACAGGAACAGATGTAATGCCAACAACAACAGTAACAGATGTAATGTCAGCAAGAACAGCAACAGACGTAATGCCAAAATCAACAGCAACGGATGTAATACCAACAACAACAGTAACAGACGTAATGCCAACAACAACATTAACAGATCTAATGCCAACAACAACAGTAACAAGATGTAATGCCAACAACAACAGGAACAGATGTAATGCCAACAACAACAGTAACAGACGTAATGCCAACAACAACATTAGCAGATTTAATACCAACAACAACATTAGCAGATGCAATGCAAACAACAACAGTAACATACGTAATGCCAACAACAACATTAGCAGATTTAATACCAACAACAACATTAGCAGATGCAATGCAAACAACAACAGTAACATACGTAATGCCAACAATACCAGTAACAGACGTAATGCCAACAACAACAGTAACAGACGTAATGCCAACAACAACAGTAACAGATGTAATGCCAACAACAACAACAGTAACATACGTAATGCCAGCAACAATAACAACAGTAACATATGTAATGACAACAACAACAACAACAACAACAACAACAGTAACACATGTAATGACAACAACAACAATAACAACAGTAATAGATGTAATACCAACAACAGCAGTAACAGATATGACCAGAAAAACAACAACAACTGTAACAGATGTAATGCCAACAGCAACAGTAACATATGTAATGCCAACAACAACAGTAACAGATGTAATACCCCCAGCACCACCCGCACCACCATCATTATCAATAACAACAACCACAACAAAAATAATGCCCAAAACTCTAGTAATATTTGTAATGTCAGCTACAACATTAACAGATGTAATGACGACAATACCAGCAACAATTTTAATGCCAAACAGATGAAATGACAAAAAGAAATGAAAAGAATAAAAATCCTATATATAAAAACAATCAATAAAAGGAAACAAGAGTAAGAGAAGCAATGCCATCAACAGAATGCAACAACAACGAAACCATGCTGAATGCCAACGAAAACAACAACAACACACAACAACGGCAGTAATCGATGTAATGGAAACAACAATAGGAACAAACCAGCAACACACACCAACAACAATAACAATTACATCTAAAGCACTAGCGCTAACCACATCATATTATTGATCGAGGGACCTCCGTCGGTATAAACAATGAGTATTTCAGTTGTTCGATTAATGGAACAGAATGCTCATGGAACTAACGTCTACGTGACTGAGCACTCCTCAAATATGTGCACTCGTAGAGTATATCTCGGGGTGATTCAGTGTGAAGACAGTGTGTGTGGCAAGGCCGGACTATAGATAAAGTCTTGGCTGACGGGATTCCAAACAGATTCCATCTACCGAATTCAACTTACAACATATAGCTCGACCCCATAAAATGATAAATGTTACTTGTTGATGAATTGACTTCGGGATCCAATGATTGTGAATTGAACCTCTTCAAAATTAGCATCAAGTGAAATATCTTCGACATCAACATCAACAATAAAACAACAGAATAGAAGAAACTACAACACGAGAAACGACAATTAAAATTACAACATTAACAGTACCGGCAACAACGACGACACCAACAACTAAAACAGCGACAACAACGTTAATAGCAACAACAAAAACAATACCAACACCAACAAGAGTAGCAGCAAAGACGTCAATGTCAACAACAACAACAACAACAACAACAACAACAGCAACATTAATACCACCAACAACATAGACATAAACAGTAGCAGCAAGCAAAACATCAGAAACATCAGCAATAATAACATGAAAGCCAACAACATCAACTGCAACAGAAGCAGTAGCGATAACCGAGTTGACAACAGCAGCAGCAGAAATACAAGTGTAGTTCTGACAACAGATGGGAGGAGGGGGGGGGCAGTAGTAGCTGCAACAGTAGTAGCAGCAGCAACCAAAGAGGCAGCATCACCACGAAACACTACATAAGCAACAGAAGTGACAGACAACAATAATATCGACATCTTCATCAACGACAGCAACAGTAAAATGACGTCTCAAAACGAAACAAAACATATTAAATGATGCAGACTGAAGTATGTTTAGAACCGAAAAAAGATTGGGTGGCCAACGCTGGAAAGATTTTGAACATGTTTGTTCTTCGAAGGCCAACGTGGTAGTTGGAGAGAAACTACAACAGTAGTAGTAGTAGTAGTAGTAGTAGTAGTAGTAGTAGTAGTAGTAGTAGTAGTAGCAGCAGTAATATTAATAGTAGTAGTAGTAGTAGTAGCAGCAGGAGCAGCAGCAAAACAACAGCAAGAACAGCAGAGAGAGTATCATAACTGGCAACAGGAGAAATAACAAAAATAACCATAACAATAATAGGAACAGAATTAGCGGTAATAGACATTCAAATTAGGAGTTGTTGGCAAAAGTGTGATGCATGTAAGTATGTATGTGTGTATGTATGTATGTATGTATGTGTGTACGCATATATATATATATATATATATATATATATATATATATATATATATATATATAAAATAAAGTTAAATAAAAGTCAAATGATTAAAATTCTGAGGTGTTGGTATACAACCAACATAAACTCAAAATCTATATATATATATATATATATATGCATGTGTATTACGTGTTATATAGTAAACACGACTGTGCTCCAGGTTGATAACTTTTATAAGGTCTTTTTTTCGTATTTACCAAGTTAGGAACAGTGGTAAGCCTAAAGCCATGTGTGTGTGAACATTTTGAAACAATCACGATACTACTTTCTGAAGCAGAATCTTCATACTGGTGAATTGAAAACTATTATAATATCTGCCATTCTACAACCGTTGAGAAATTTTAAATTAGACATCCGAGTTCTCCTGCTACTCGCATGGTATTGTACCACCACTACTAAGCTAATACGGCACACGTATGGACATTCAGATTCTGAAGTTAGATACGTCGAGTCTTCGAAACATATGCATATGTAGATGTAGGTACGATACGCTTCGAAACGAGACATAAGGAACTATTAAGTACATGAGAGATATCCTTTATACATTCTTTCAATATATGCTTGAAGGAAAATATGTTGCATACTTATACATACACATATCCATACACACACACACACACGCATATATATAGATATATTATTACTATATATGTATATATATATATGTACATGCAGACACAATACATACATATATACATAAATACAAAAAATACATATACATATATGCGTTGCCTCGCGTCATCTAAATGGATAGGTGGATAGCTGAAGATTTAAACCACGGTAGGAGGTGAAGCCAAGCCTAGTACGTAATGGAGTTGTAGTTGCTGCAGAAAATAATAGCTTCATTAGCTTTATTGTATAGAAACTAAGTAATATGACAGCTACAATTTGATAAAATCTGTCTTCCTCATTTCAAGGAATAGGAAATCAATTATCAAGGAAATATATTATTTCAAGTAGATATAAATATCTAAGACCAAACATCAACCTCCAAGTTCCAGTTTTCTCTAAATTGTTCAAGTCTGCAACGGAATTTGATATTTCTCCGAAAGAGTCCATGCATGTGGGGAGGCATTTTACATAAAATAATAAAACATGTTAAAATGTTCAATATTTTTGGATATTACATTCTATATACATTCGGACAATGAAGTGGTGAGACGGGATTTGTGAATCTGAATGTATATATATATATATATATATATATATATATATATATATATATATATATATATATATATATATATATATATATATACAAAAGAAAGTAAGTAAATATATATCCCACACGGGCAAAGATTAAAGAAAAACGAAGTTAAAAACGCAATTAGCGTCTTTAAGAAGATTTATTGATAGTAAATTTACCGGTTTCGCGTTTGAATGATTTTCAAAAGCAAAGTAAGAAGGAGGGATGTGTCGCTACGTATTTTGCATCTGATGTTTTTTTCAAACTTCCTTCCCTTTTATAAAGAATAATTTGGCCTAGACTGCCAGCTGTTTGAAGCCAAACTGGATTGGTTGTGGCAGATTACATTATTAGATATAGAGATGGGCCGTATTTTGCGCCGAAATTTCATTATCATATGATTAGGAATAGAATTTTTCTTGAATTTTTTACAGCAAAAATTTCAAGTCTCATAGTTCGGTGTACGTAGCTAGTGACAATTTCGGAAGGAATTCATATCTGTTTTATTGTCTTAACTATTCAAATCTGTCTATAGAATCGTTCATGCCAACACCCGCTCAATTTTTGTTAACAAATTTTTTTACTGCATCGGAATAATATTTATGTGTTTGTATGTGTTTGAGTGTGTCTGAAGGAATACTTTTTTGTTTCCAGGATTATAAATGTCACGTAACAACAAGAAAAAATAATCATCATTCAGAGAGCAACATGAACAAGAATTGTACGTGAGTGCAGGCTTATTTGCGCTCGCGCGTGTATATATGTGAGCGTGTGTGTATGTGTGCGCGCGCGCGCGTGCGAGTGTGTGTGTGTGTGTTTGTTTGTTTATTTGTGTAGGTGTAACGATTTGTCCCCTTTTTGCGTTTGACTACAGAGGTGCATGTTATAACAATAATAGTGCTAATATTAGTTATGATAATAACATTACGAGAATGAGCAAGTATGTTAAGAGTGTGTCTGTGAGTGTGTGTTTGTGTATGTGTGTGTGTGTGTGTAGGGTGGGGCGGGGGTAGGTTTAGGAAATGTTTCTCGTTAGAGTTTATTCAGACTTCGTTATTGTGACTATGTGGTGATGTAGTTTGTATTTTTCAATAAATATATATTCTGTATTTATTCGTATTAGGTCTGTTTCTTTGTCTGGACAATGATAAAGTGGAAAGACATAGATTGTTGGGGACTTGCTTGATGAACATAAGTCTAGATAACTACGAAGAGGTATCTATTTTGTGGCGTGGTCTCGTAACTGTTGGTGAACATTCTGTTTCTAATAGCCAATTTGGTTTGCTCTATGCAAACGTCATTACATCCTTTACATTCAATAGCATATATTATTTCTTTTTTAGGAAGAGGTAATTGAAATGTATAAGATATCCCTTCAAATAGATTAGTGAAATTAAGGCAATTAGGGCGAACATATTTTCTAACTGTTGGTGTTAATGTCTGGTGGATAATTTGGCATTGGTGAATAGCTTTAAGGGATTTTAGATGTTTCTGCTTTTGTTTATTTTATGTTTCAAGTGCTTTTGTTCACGCTTGTCTCAATAGTGGGAAGTTCTTATGGATAATGTTGTATGTTTCTGTATTTGTTGTGTTGTAAATTGAGATATGAGGGTATTTCACATAACTGAAGATTCTTTTCGTAATTCTTAAATATCATTGCTTTAGCACTTTCTGTTCCGTTGTCTATTAATAATGACGGGTACTCTTTTTCGAATAGAATTTATTTTAATTGTTGGTGTCTTTATTCCGGATTTCATAATTTGAGACAATTGTGCATATTCCTCTCACTGGAATAAATGGAATATTTGGTTTTTGTGTGAATTAGATGGTTTATGTTGAAGAACATGTATTATTTAGAATCTGGTGGTTTGTGGTGGATGTCAGTTTCAATATTTTTGTTTCTTTTATTATTAGAATGTCCAGGAATGGAAGTTGTTCTTGGCTATATCCCATTATGAATTGGATATTATTATTCATGCTGTTAATTGAAGTCTTGAATTCGTTGAGTTTGTCGATTGCGTGCGTCCGTAGTTTAAAGCAGTCATCCAAGTAGCTTATCCAGTTGTCTAGGAAATATATGTTCAAGCCATAATTCAATTAAATTGTTCATATATCTGGAATTCCAGGTATGATATAACTAAATTAACGTAACCCAATAAATATAGAGGTATACAACATTATGTACAAGAATATCACAGTATTGAAACAAAACACAAGAATGAAAAAAGCACTCGAAACACATAAAAGATCGAAAGTAAAAACATCCAAAACCCCTTACAACAACACATCAGTGCATAATTACCAACCATAAACCAGCTCCAACAGTTGAAATATGTTGTCACCCTGGCTGCGGAAATTGCATTGAAGTCACATTTTATACATTGAAAGCAGGGCAAACATGTTTGTAAAAGAATCATTTTACCTGTTCATCAAAAAATGTTAATGTATGCTATTAAATGCAAAGGTTGTAACGATGATATGTTAGGGCAAACCATAACCCTCTCCTCAGAAACAGAATGAAAATTGATTGCCCACAATTAAAAGAACCCCAGCACGTGACAGATTCTACTTTCTGGGCATTTAATAAAGAAAATATATTTATTGAAAAATACAACCCACGTCTGAATAAACTCTAACGAAAAACATTTGCGAACAACTATCCACAAACACAATAAAACACATGTTTCTTTTGGTAATGGAACTATTATTATTACAACTATTATTATTATTATTATCCTTGCAACACCCTCTGTACCCGAAGACAGACGAGGACAAATCGCTACCCCTACACACGCACGCACGCTCACACACACACGCACATACACACACATACGCTCTCACTCTCCCCCTGTCCTTCTCTCTCTCTCTCTCGCTCCCATGTACAATATTTGTTTATTTTGCTAACTGAATTATTATTATTATTTTATTTTATTCTTACGGGGTCGATAAAATAAAGTACCAGTCACGCACTGGTGTCGATTTAATCAACTTTCTCCTCCCCCAAAATTGCTGGCCTTGTGCCTATATAAGAAACCATTATTTTATTTTATTCTAAATATTTGTATATTTATTTATTATTATTATTATTTTTATTAAAGTAGAAACAATGGCGGTGGATTGGTAGTATCGGTAGAGGGCCGGACACCATGCTTTGACGCATAGAATTACGGCCCTTTCCATTCTGAAGTCAAATCCCTCCGGGGTCAACTTTGCCTTTCATCCTTACGGGGTCGATAAATTAAAGTACCAGTAATATACTGAATAATTGCTGGCCTTGTGCCAAAAGTAGAAATAATAATTATTATTTTTATTATCATTATTAATTGTTTTAATCCTTACGGAGTCGATAAAATAAAGTACCAGTAATGGACTGGGTAATTGCTGGCCTTGTGCCTACAGTAGAAGCAATTATTAATTGTTTTCACGTGACGCTTCATATCCCGACGTAGCAGGGAACAAAATAGACATTACACATGCACATAAATAATCTTCCTATGTACTTAAAGATTTGTTAGATGTGGGATTGCCATAAACAATCTTGTAGAAGACAGACTTATGTAGCTTACATCAAACAATAGACATGAATCCCTTTTGAAATTTTCGCTAGCCATATTCACTTAACAATAAAAATTATATTCCTTATCACTGGATCATCAATATTTTACTCAAAACATAGCTCGATACCAAACCACGTAATCCAGCAAATTCTATCCAATTGTGCTTTAAACAGATAGCAATCTGAGCCAATTTTTTTATCATGTACTTGAAAGAAAGTGGCCGAAATATAAGACGCAACACATCACAACATAGTCACTGATCTCTAGATCTCATTTAACTTTGAAAATCATTCAAACATGAAACCGGTAAAGTGATTATTAATAAAGCTTCGTAAAGTCCCTCATTGAATTTTCTACGTCTGTATTTTTAATGCACTGTTTTGATTTTTTAATCGTTTCAAATAAATATATATGTGTGCGTGTGTGTGTGTGTGTGTGTGTGTGTGTGTGTGTGTGTGTGTGTGTGTGTGTGTGTGCGTGTGTGTGTGTGAAGTATTTCCGTAGAAAAGGTAAAGGAAAGTAGAGTGCTCTATGCATTGTACAGAGATATATAATTACATAATAAACAACACAATATAATTGTTACATTACCAAAGGTTTCGGTAATGGAATAATTATATTGTGTTCTTTATTATGTAATTATATATATGCAGAGAGAGAGAGAGAGAGAGAGAGAGAGAGAGAGAGAGAGAGAGAAAGAGAGAGAAAGCAATATAGCAAAGGATACAATTAGACACACGCATAAAAGTCACGTACACGTGAGCAAAAAGGAAATACACAAAACCAACGCAATACAAAAACAAAGATGAGATGGATTAAAAGTTTAAAAGTTTAAGACGAAGAAAAAGAGGAGGCTGAAAACAGATAATCATTGAGGAGGTCTCAGAATGTGTGACGAATGAAATTTGATAAACAAATGAATAAGGAACAATTAAGATGAAGTGAAAATTGTATGGTGTGTATTTCATTCTATTGGCAATATTGCCAACATGATCACCCCCAAATATAACATCATTGGTTTCAACACACGATTACACATATAGAATGTTGCAAAACTAATACATAAACGTATATATATATATATATATATTTATATATATATATATATTTATATATATATATTTATATATATATTTATATATATATATATATATATATATATATATATATATATATATATATATATATATATATATATATATATATATATATATATATAGTAATAATAATAAATTTGAAGACTAAAATCCAAAGAGGGTTCGATAAGGATAAAAAAAATATCAAATATATAAGAACCGTAGAGCAAATATTTATTAAAATAACAAATTAAAGTTTAAGCAAAGAATCGCTGCTTTCACCCTTAACGGGATCTTCTGAAACTAACAAAGTCAATCTGTGAACCCAGAAGTGAATATTTCAAAAAACGTTGCAACCGGAGGAAGACAGGAAGACGATACTTTGGTTCGTGGAAACGTTCCCTGGCAAAGAACGGGAAAAAACGAATATAATACGTCATTATTTGGAGCGGTGAAAAACAATTACACGCAAAGACAGAATCACCTCTGCGTTCACAGATTGACTTTGTTAGTTTCAGAAGATCCCGTTAAGGGTGAAAGCAGCGATTCTTTGCTTTAACTTTAATCAGTTATTTTAATATATATATATATATATATACATCTTTTGGGAATGTTTTTTGTACAACGTCCGTTTAAAAAATATAATTATTGGGCTAACGCCCCCAAATAATAATATTTTCCTCCCCAAACTAACAAAACACTCATCTATTTGTATATGCGCTACAATTTATGTACATGTTTTGTGGAGACAGATGGAAGAGATAGATATAGATATAGAGAGGGGAGGAGTTTGTCGGTAATTGATTAAGGGTAGAAGGTTGGGAGAGTGTTTGTATATTATATACAGAGAGGGGAAGAGATTGATGTTTATTGATATAGAGAGGGGTATTGGAAAATAGGTCCGTGATTTAGATATTAAGAGGGGAAGAGTTTGGTGCTAATTGATATAGGGTGGTGTATCGGAAGAATATTCCGTATGATAGATATAGAGAGGGGGAGAGTATGGTGTTAATTGATATAGAGGGGGGGATTGGGAGAGTGCTGTATGGTTGATATAGAGAGGTGGATAGTTTGGTGCTAATGAATAGAATGAGAGGATTGATAGAGATAGGTATTGATAGATATAGAGAGGAGGAAGGATTGGTAGTGATAGATAGAAGGAGAGGCAATGAGAGAGAGAGAGAGAGAGAGAGAGAGAGAGAGAGTGAGAGAGAGAGAGAGAGAGAGAGAGAGAGAGATGTATGGTAGATAGAAAGAGGGGAGAGTTTGGTGATGACTGATATAGAAAGGAGGATTGGGAGAGAGTGTTGTATGTTAGATATACAGAGGGGAAAAGTTTGGTTATTATGGATAGAGTGGGAGGGGTGAGAGAGTGTTGTATTGTAGATAGAGAGAGGGGGATAACTTGGCGGTAATTGATAAAATGAGGGGGTTTTGGAGAGTGTGTTATATATTAGATCTAGATAAGAGGAGAGATTCATGCTTATTGATATAAGGACGGGTACTGGAAGAGAGTACCGTGTCGTAGATATAGAGAGGGGGAGATACATATGTTTATTGAGATAGAGAGGGATAGAGTTTGGTTTTAGTAGAATGAGAGAGGCTACTAAAAGATGGTTTCAATATTCATTTATTATGGCTAAGGGTTGTTACTCTGGAGTCTCACCTGCGTACTCACCAGACAGGACTGGTGACACTGTGAGTGCGCAGGTGAAACTTTAGAGTAACAAAGATCACCAATCGTCCGTAATAAATAAATGTATGTATATACATTTCGTTTCTGAATTTGTTTAGCAAGATTCTTTATCTGAAAACGTGTGTTGAAACCGATATTGTTATACTTTGGGAGGGTCATTTATAATAAATTGAAGTGAAAGCATCTGGTGCGTGTGTTCCTTATTGGCAACATGACCCTCCCAAAGTATAACAATATGTATATATATATATATGAGATGAATAAATTGGCTATAATACGAGTTTCTTCCTAAATGGGAAATAGCTCGATATATTAACCCCTTACGAAAGGGCAAAAAACATATTTTTTTAAAATCATATATATACAGTGGCGGTGGACCTGGGTGGGTGGGGGCTCATGTCCTCCTCCAATAATTATATTTTCTCCAAACATCTATTTGGATATGCGCTACAATTTATGTACTTGTTATATTTATTCCATTTCGAAGTTTTCTGGCCATTTTAGAATGCGAAGAGCTAGACTAAATTGTCCAAATTTGAACCGCATCCCCCACGCCGCCAATTTAGAAATGATTCCAACTCCCCTGCTAATACACCTGAAACTAAATTTGACAGAGGGTTAAGTGCGGACAGGAATGCAATTCAAAATCTCATTTTGTGTGCATTTTTCTCGGCACAATTTTAACCAATTCAGCTAAACCAAGTGATGAAGCCTGAGCATGTTCAATTGATATAGATGCCGAGCCAACTAGTGTTTCTTGCAACATTGTAGAGTGAATGTAAGATTTTATAAGCCTGAGCTTTGAGAAACTAATCTCACTACTTGCCACTGATAATGGAAGTGTGAGAAGGATCTTCAATACGATAGGAACATTATGGAAATTATCCTTTTCCTTTTTTTTTTGAAAAACACGTGGCCTATAAAAACACGCAAAAGTTTCGTGTTCCAGCGATTTCCACTCACTCATTTTGCTTTTCTGGTTATACTGAATCTACACGATTATTTGTCCCTGTATGAAATAAACCAGCAAAAAACAAAATCGACCCTCAATAAAACTGAAATTTATTTGTTTATTATTCAAAATGATTGTTGATTTGAAGAAATGCGCCCCGTGAAATCAGCGCTCTAGGAGGCTGCCTAGTTTGCCGACATTGTAGCGCTGACCCTGGATATATGTATATATATATATATATATATATATATATATATATATATATATATATATGTGTGTGTGTGTGTGTGTGTGTGTGTGTGTGTGTGTGTGTGTGTGTGTGTGTGTGTGTGTGTGTGTGTGTGTGTGTGTGTGTGTATATGGATATATATATACTATGTTATAAGAAATATGCCCAATGTGTTCATTCACATATACATGAAGGTTTGTACATTTCATTGCTGATTTTTTTTCGAGACAAGGCTATTTCAGCGAAGTCCCAGACCAAGATGTAACATGTTGAATTATAAGGAATGTATTTATCATAATTGTTTATTAAACTTTAATGTACTTATGTAGTAGGTTGAAATAATACAAATACATTGCAAATTTATTCATAAGATTTATTTATAATTGTTTCTATATTTGGTACAAGGCCAGTCTTTATGGCGAAGAGAAATAGTAGATGATATTGACCCCACTATTTAACTGGTATTTTATTTTATAAATTCCGGAAAAATGAAAGGCAAATATGACCTAAATATTATTTCAACTCAGGCCGTACAAAATTGTAACTAAATTCCGCAAACCATTTTGTCCGACGCTCTACCGATTTTGCAAATTCATCACCCGCTAAGATATAATAACAATTATTATTCCTTTATGACTGGCTGAAAGATGCAGAATGAGAATAAAATAAGAATGACAATACTATGAATAATTAACAGTGACTAGAGAAACATGTCGTTACGTTAAGAGTAAAATCTCCTTCCTGTGGAATCAATACAACATTTTCACCCACATAGTGTGCATATGCAAAATAAAAGCGCAAAAATATTATTAAAGGAGGCATGAAAGTATATATATATATATACCATCACTGGTTAAATAACAAACAATATTGATATTTGGTGTCCGATAAATGAGACCAACATGTCCCAGAATAAATCCTTGACGACGGTAACAAATCTAGGACACCTTGAGTATTTTGTCCCAAAGCAGATCGCAGTCTTATACACAGTAGATATTACATTTTCGTTATGCGCAGAAATAGGCATGAATGACAGATTAGGGATATTACCCTCCCAAGTGACTAAAACCTAGCCGTGAAAGAATTAAAAAATATCTATAATGTCTTGAAGACAGAAATTGTACAATTGTTGTCAATATTACCTAACATTATCAAGAGAATGCAGGCTGTCATAGGAGCTTTGGGATCGATAAATCCAAATGTGTGGGGGTACCTTAAGAAAAGAGACCTCGATTCGCAAATTCCTCTCACACAAAAACTGCCCTTTTGCGCATAATTATGTACTCAGAAAAATACTGTATGTCTACCGTCCTTTCCGAAACTCGATATTCATTGGAATACCAAGTAATTATCATATTTACTGTACAACATCTCAATAATAAATGTCTCTACTTTTGGCACAAGGCCAGCAATTACCAAGTGTATTATGGTACTTTATTTTATTCAATGATATGCTAATTGTGACTGTTCACCTTTCTTCCAATATACGACAAACTGGTGATATTTGATTGAAGCAGCTATTTCATGCAGGGCAAGCAACAACATAGAAATATCTTATGGTCACTGAGAAAATTGGAAGTTATAAAATATGATGAGTAATAATTGTTTCTATTTTTGGAACAAGGCCAGCAATTATGCCAGTGTATTACTGGTACTTTATTTTATCGACCCCATAAGGATGAAAGACAAAGTTAACGTCGGCGGGATTTTAACTCAGACCGTAAAGGGACGTAACTATGTACTGAAAAGCATGGCGTCCGACCATCTACCGATAATATGATGAGTAATAATTGTTTCTACTTTTGGCACAAGGCCAGTAATTAACCAGTGTATTACCGGTACTTTATTTTATCGACCCCGTAAGGATGAAAGGCAAAGTTAACCTCGGCGGGATTTGAACTCAGATCATAAAGGGCCATATATTTTTGCTGCAAAGCATGGTGTCCGACCCTCTACCGATACAGCAATAATAATTGTTTCTACTTTTGGTACAAGGCCAGCAATTACCCAGTGCATTACTGCTACTTTATTTTATCGGCTCCGTAAGGATGAAAGGCAAAGTTAACCTCGGCCGGATTTGAATTAAGAATGTCAAGGGCCGTAACTCTATGCGTCAAAGAATGTCGTCCGACCCTCTACCGATACAGCCAATCCACCTGCAATAATAATATGTATATGTTAGCGTCAATAAAATTAATATAATAATTCTATTCTGGTATTGAGTACACTTTTCTCTCAGCCGTCAAAAGCATACGGATATATATATTTTGAAAGACTTATTTCTCAGTGACTTCTCAATCAGCCGACACGTGGCGCAAAATCAATTTTTAACATTCACATGACCTCTACCGACCAATCAAAATTGTTTTGACCACAAGAATTTTTGCAACACGAATTGGCGCAAAACTTATTTTAATACCGCTGGAGCCACTTTTTTAACATAAAAACAGGTAGAATTCTCAAAACTAATCAGATCAGAGCAAACATCACGGACGCTCTATCTCAAAATTATTTTTGAAAAACATTAGAATTGCGCAACCGGTAAAACTTAAAACCAAAACTGAATACTAACCAATACTATGACTAATTCTCACTTATTCCTAATTAAACTATTTTTCACTGTGAACAATTTGTCAGCATTTTCTTTTCCGTTTACCAATATACCATAACTTGTGTGTTACACCTCTATTCTTTTAAATATATATATTTATATATATTTCGTATCTGAATTTGTTTAGCAAGATTCTTTATCTGAAATCGTGTGTTGAAACCGATATTGTTATACTCTGGGAGGGTCATGTTGCCAATAAGAAACACACGCACCAGTTGCTTTCACTTCAATTTATTATATATTTATAAATTTATAAATTTATAAATTTCTGGTTGGTTGGTTGGTTCCACAACCAGATAGTTGTTTATATATAGTCATAGTTCTTTCGTCACACACTCTGTGACCTCTTCAGTGACTGGGGATTCCTTTCTTTGTTTCTGTGCCTCTCCTTTGTTCTGTCCTACGCCATTTTGTTTCTGTGTGTGTGTGTTGTGTGCTCAGTCTGCGCATGCGCTACATCCGGGTGTCTGTGTGTGTTTATGTTCATTTATTTATTTGTTTATTTATTGTTCATTTATTTATTTGTTTATTTATTTGTCTATTCACACATAGAACAAACAACCAACCAGTAACATGTAAATAAACAAATAAATAAATGAACATAAACACACACAGACACCCGGATGTGGCGCATGCGCAGACTGAGCGCACAGCACACACACAGAAACAAAATGGCGTAGGACAGAACAAAGGAGAGGCACAGAAACAAAGAAAGGAATCCCCAGTCACTGAAGATGTCACAGAGTGTGTGACGAAAGAACTATGACTATATATAAACAACTATCTGGTTGTGGAACCAACCAACCAACCAACCAGAAATTTATAAATTTATAAATATATAATAAATTGAAGTGAAAGCAACTGGTGCGTGTGTTTCTTATTGGCAACATGACCCTCCCAAAGTATAACAATATATATATATATATATATATATATATATATATATATATATATATATATATATATATATATATATATATATATATATAATTAAAAGTTTAACAAGGTTCAATGAAGTCATCAATGAATAAAGTTTCACAATTGGATATAAGCACTCTACAGTTAAAGTCGTCTGGAGTTATTAATATTACTTCAAAATATTAATAAATATAGACATTCATGTGATTAAATATATTTTATTATACATATTTCAGAGATAGTGAGCTATTTCAACAGTACGTCCTCATCAGATACACTAAGTTGATGCCTGACATACATTGACTATGTTGATGGTTATAATTTAGTCATGGCAGTGATTACTAATGACAAAACTCGATATTTATATACCTTATATTGAAACATGAAACATTACATATAATACAGAGGGTGCGTATGAGAATGTGTAAAAAGATATATAAATAATTAATAATATATAATACATAAACTTATATAACTGTTAAAAATTTAAATAATAATTGTTTCTACTTTAGGCACAAGGCCAGCAATTACCCAGTACATTACTGGTACTTTGTTTTATCGACCCCGTAAGGATGAAAGGCAAAGTTAACCTCGGCGGGATTTGAACTCAGACTGTAAAGGGACGTAACTATGCTAGAACGTATGGCATCCAACCCTCTACCGATACTGCCAATTCACCGCCCTTTAAAAATTTAAATAATAATAATATATTCATACCTCATTATTGTTGATAGTGGAAGTGATAGATCTAGATAGCAAATCATGAGGAAAGACAGAAAAAAAGAAGGAGATGTGATCGTAGGAACAGGAGAAGGGAGAAATGATCAAATGATAGCGAGAGGAAAATAAGTTAAATCGTCTAATCAAAGGGGGTAAGATATGCATTGTAACACATTTATTCTTTAAGGTTTTTGATAAATGCTTTCCCAGTACACATATTCTATATTCAATAGACATACAATTAAGCTTTCTTACTCTACAACTATGAGTATGGCACAGAAAATTGCAAAAATAAATGGTAGAATTCTTAATCATAACCAGCAAACAATTAGGGATAATGGCAATATTAACATTAGCAATAATATTGATACTGTGAATAACAATAACATTAACTTATGCACACACAACAGAACACATCCAACTATTAGCAATTATAACGTGTACAGTTTAAATTATAATAATAACAGTAAATTGAAATGTAACTGTAGAAATAGATCGAATTGCCCTCTGCAAAATAATTGTCTTGATAAATGTACTGTTAAAGCAAATAACATCACCTACAACTATATAGGAGCAACCTCATCGAGCTTTAAATTAAGATATTTGAATCACAAACATTCTTTTTCGAATCCGGATAAGAAATTCTCCAACTCTTTATTACAACTCATATGGTCCTTGAAAGACAAACATTTAGAGTACTCAATATTTTGGTGAAAACTTTGTAATAGCCAAGTCTACATTAATTCTTCCGTATCACCTAACTGCAATCTTTGTGATTTGGAGACCCTATTAATAATTACTAATTATGAGAAGTTAATTAACAAAAAAGTGGATTATTCTTAAATTGCTTGCACTCAAAGCTACATCTACATTCCAAGCTTCACAAAAAATCAGGGGGAAAACATTGAATAAATGTGAAATGATTTAAACGTTTATTAATAACTCTGAGTGTGAAATAATATTGTCTCAGATTAAAAATTCTTGTAATGCTTTTATTATTTATACTATTATTAATATTAGATTAAGGGCTTCTACCTTAACATTGAAATTGTTACTCTGATCTCTTGTTGAGTACGTATGACCTTTAGATTGTTTAAATACATTTAATTTTGGTTTTCGTATTTCCTAAATCTTATATCTTATATATTTGAAACCTTTAATGTATTCAGGCTTGTAAACCGTTTAATTACTTTGAATGGTTATTTACGTTTCACGAGGATATGATTATACATTTATAGTATAAGAGACTCCTTAGATCCAAGTTGATAATTTTTTTTTTGTATATTTAAATTGATGTAAAATATTAAATACAGTAAAATCTAGTTGAATTAAATTTATAACACTCTTAACAGTAATTATACTACATATAAGTGACTAATATCGTCTTAAACCTAAATATTTATAGTCTATATATAAATTATACACATGTGTATATCTAGATAAATCTGGTTTAATAATATCTTATTAAATACATTTATAATGCTTTATGAATTTAATATACTTTTAAATATACTTGTGAATACCTTTGGAGTTATGATGGACATAAATGTATCTCTTTCACGTTACATTTGCTTGAACTCAGATATAATACAATAATATAAATCCTTTAAAATTTTATAATCTAAAATCTTATGTCATTTGATTAATTGTCTATTTTCAATTAACTTAAGATTTGAAAATAAACGGACACGCATTATTCTTTCCCCCAATCTAATTATACGCTATTTACATGTTACAATGCATATCTTACTCCCTTTGATTATATCTTATTTTCCTCTCTCTATCATTTGATCATTTCTCCCTTATCTTGTTCCTACGATCATCTCTCCCTCTTTTTTTCTCTCTTTCCTCATGATTTGCTATCTCGTTCTATCACTTCCACTATCAAGAATAATGAGGTATGAATATATTATTATTATTTAAATTTTTAAAAGTTATATAAGTTTATGTATTATATATTATTAATTATTTATATATCTTTATACACATTCTCATACGAACCCTCTGTATTATATGTAATTTTTCATGTTTCAATTTGAGGTATATAAATATCGAGTTTTGTCATAACTAATCACTGCCATGACTAACTTATAACTATCAACATAGTCAAAGTATGTCAGGAATCAACTTATTTTATCTGATGAGGACGTACTGTTGAAATAGCTCAGTATCTCTGAAATATATATAAGAAAATATATTTGATCACATGAATGTCTATATTTATTAATATTTTGAAGTAATATATGTATATATATATATATCAATAATATTAATAAATGGAAACTATCTTTATGAAACTATATTTATTTTATTATATATATTTCAAGGGTACCAACATTTTTGGCACGCTCTCATCAGATAAAATACAGATAGTGACATATTCAAAACTAGAATATGTCACTAACTGTAAAACAACTTTTATATTTTATTTGATGAGAGCGTACCAAAAATGTTGGTACGCTTGAAATATATATAATAAAATAAATATGGTTTTATAAAGATAGATTCCATTTTTTAATATCATTGATATTATACTACAGAAGAAAAACTGTAGAGTGCTTAGTATATGTTATAAACTAAATTTGTTGAATAACCAACACATAAATAACTCATTGCGTTTGTATATATATATATATATATCTATATATGTATATATATATTTGTATATATATATGTGTGTGTGTGTGCGTGTGTGTGTGTGTGTGAAGAAAGAAAGAGAAAGAGTCAAAGAGTGAGGCAGAGAGAGAGAGGCAGAGAGACAGAGAGAGAGGGGGGAGAGGGGGAGAAATATATATCATATCATATTAGTGTGTAAGTATATATCTATGCATGTATATGTGTGTATGTATATATGTGTATTACGTATACATAAACAAGACCAATCTGTCCACAGAACACTGAAAAAACGCCCTATAACGAACGCCAAACTTATCTTTTGACTCCTGCTAAACCAAGCCTTGAACCACACACCAAATTCGGTAAAGCGAACGTGGAACATATACCTTCCCAAATTCGGTAAACCGAGCATGTACAGCAACAGTAACCAAATAAGGAAGACGACGCTATGAAGCTGCCTCTGCCAGATTACGTAGTTTCTATATAATAAAGCTAATAAAGCTATTATTATCTGCTATACGTCGTGCTTCATATGTAGGTATGAATATATGTATGAATATATATGTGTATGTATGTATATATGAATGTATGAATGTGTGCATGTGTTTTAATAGATACCTACTACGAAAAGTACTAACGACTCTAATAATTCAGCACTTGGTTTTATATTCCTAAAACGAATGCCTAGTATAAACAGTATTGGAAGAACAGCATAACCTCAGCGTGATGCAATATGTAACCGGCCTTAATGATTGCTTCTGGGAGACTATAAAATGCAATTAATACAAACAAAATTCAAAACCATAAAATAGTATCACATATTAGACGCGTGGTTGTCTTGAGAGAGTTAGAGGAATATTTTATGGTATTTGTTCTGGTTCTTTGCTCTCTGAATCCATAGTCTGACTAGATTAATTTTGCATTTCCACCTTTTATATTGACAAATTAACATAACATTCACATACGAGACTTGACTCTTCTCTTCCATTCTTCTCTTTCCCTCTCATTGTCTCACGCCCGCACACACACACACACACGCGCGCGCACACACACACACACACACACACACACACACACACACACACACACACACACACACACACACACACACACACACACACACACACAGAAAGAACTGTGTGAGTTTATTTGTGTGTGGAGCTATCTCACACTATCTCACACTATCTCCTTCTTCCAAGTCACACTCCTTCCCTCCATCATAAAACATCAGTTAAAACCACAATATTCATATGATTAATTGTTGCACTTACTGTTAATATTCAAACCCAATTCATCCACACTGAAGCTCCCATTAATATCAATGATATTCTAATTGTGACTGTTCACCTTTCTTTCAATATACTACAAACTGGTGATATTTGATTGAGGCAGCTATTTCATGCAGGGCAAGCAACAACATAGAAATATCTTATGGTCACTGAGAACATTGGAAGTTATAAAATATGATGAGTAATAATTGTTTCTATTTTTGGAACAAGGCCAGCAATTATGCCAGTGCATTACTGGTACTTTATTTTATCGATTTCAGAAGGATTAAAGGCAAAGTTAACGTCGGCGGGATTTTAACTCAGACCGTAAAGGGGCGTAACTCTATACTGAAAAGCATAGCGTCCGACCATCTACCGATAATATGATGAGTAATAATTGTTTCTACTTTTGGCACAAGGCCAGTAATTACACAGTGTATTACTGGTACTTTATTTTATCGACCCCGTAAGGATGAAAGGCAAAGTTGATCTCGACTCAGAATGGCAAGGGCCGTAACTCAATGCGTCAAAGCATGGCGTCCGACCCTCTACAGCTACTGCCAATCCACCGCACTATTGCCAATCTACCGCCCTATAATATGATGAGTAATAATAAAAATATTATTAATGATTTATCAAATATATGTGAGAGAGTATAGTTGATTATATTAATGTTTTGCAGGGGTAACTTGATTATAACGGCCTTAGACCTTCACAAGTATATATTTTATTGATTCCCGAAGAAAGTAAAGTAAATTCCGCCTAGGTCGGATACGAGCACATACCAAAATAACATCTACCGGAATACGGCACGGCAATGTAGCAGTCACTCAACTGATTCGGCGCAGTAATAACCACTCTAAGATAGGATTTTATGATTCCACATTTTTGGGTATTAAAAACAATTTCTGATATAAACGCAAGGTTGAAATTTAGAGCAGATAAATATTCGATTGATTCGACCACAGAACCTTTTAACCAGTAATTCATTTTATCAAACTGGAAGTTGAATTTGCCAAGAATTCAAATTAGAACTACGTGACATATTTTCTCAGCACACCATTAGTTCTGCGAATACAATGTTGTCTGATACAAGGCCAATAATTTGTGTGGAAAAGAAAACTAGATTTCACCGATACTGCTATCGAATTTGAGCACAGAAAATAGAGA
>OZ024742.1:215872661-215885161 GCA_964016885.1 Eledone cirrhosa | reverse complement strand
GTGGAGATAGTAACCAGTGGTAAGATAATGGTATTATAAGTGGAGGTAGTAACCAGTGGTAAGATAATGGTATTATAAGTGGAGGTAGTAACCAGTGTTCAGATAATGGTATTATAAGTGGAGGTAATAACCAGTGGTAAGATGATGGTATTATAAGTGGCGATAGTAACCAGTGGTAAGATGATGGTATTATAACTGGAGAGAGTAACCAGTGGTAAGATGATGGTATTATAAGTGGATAGAGTAACCAGTGGTAAGATGATGGTATTATAAGTGGATAGAGTAACCAGTGGTAAGATGATGGTATTATAACTGGAGAGAGTAACCAGTGGTAAGATGATGGTATTATAAGTGGTGGTAGTAACCAGTGGTATGATGATGGTATTATAAGTGAAGAGAGTAACCAGTGGTAAGATGGTGGTATTATAAGAGGCGAGAGTAACCGGCGGTAAGATGATGGTATTATAAGTGGAGATAGTAACCAGTGTTAGGATGATGGTATTATAAGTGGTGGTAGTAACCAGTGGTAAGATAATGGTATTATAGGTGGCGAGAGTAACCAGTGGTAAGATGATGGTATTATAAGTGGCGAGAGTAACCAGTGGTAAGATAATGGTATTATAAGTGGTGGTAGTAACCAGTGGTATGATGATGGTATTATAAGTGAAGAGAGTAACCAGTGGTAAGATGGTGGTATTATAAGAGGCGAGAGTAACCGGCGGTAAGATGATGGTATTATAAGTGGAGATAGTAACCAGTGTTAGGATGATGGTATTATAAGTGGTGGTAGTAACCAGTGGTAAGATAATGGTATTATAGGTGGCGAGAGTAACCAGTGGTAAGATGATGGTATTATAAGTGGCGAGAGTAACCAGTGGTAAGATGATGGTATTATAAGTGGAGATAGTAACCAGTGGTAAGATAATGGTATTATAAGTGGAGGTAGTAACCAGTGGTAAGATAATGGTATTATAAGTGGAGGTAGTAACCAGTGTTCAGATAATGGTATTATAAGTGGAGGTAATAACCAGTGGTAAGATGATGGTATTATAAGTGGCGATAGTAACCAGTGGTAAGATAATGGTATTATAAGTGGATGTAGTAACCAGTGGTAAGATGATGGTATTATAAGTGGAGAGAGTAACCAGTGGTAAGATGAAGGTATTATAAGTGGATAGAGTAACCAGTGGTAAGATGATGGTATTATAACTGGAGAGAGTAACCAGTGGTAAGATGATGGTATTATAAGTGGATAGAGTAACCAGTGGTAAGATGATGGTATTATAAGTGGAGAGAGTAACCAGTGGTAAGATGAAGGTATTATAAGTGGATAGAGTAACCAGTGGTAAGATGAAGGTATTATAAGTGGATATAGTAACCAGTGGTAAGATGATGGTATTATAACTGGAGAGAGTAACCAGTGATAAGATGATGGTATTATAAGCGGAGGTAGTAACCAGTGGTAATATGATGGTATTATAATTGGATAGAGTAACCAGTGGTAAGATGATGGTATTATAACTGGAGAGAGTAACCAGTGGTAAGATGATGGTATTATAAGCGGAGGTAGTAATTAGTGGTAAGATGATGGTATTATAACTGGAGAGAGTAACCAGAGGTAAGATGATGGTATTATAAGCGGAGGTAGTAACCAGTGGTAAGATGATGGTATTATAACTGGAGAGAGTAACCAGTGGTAAGATGATGGTATTATAAGTGGAGGTATTATCCACTGGTAAGATGATGGTATTATAAGTGGAGATAGTAAACTGTGGTAAGATGATGGTATTATAAGTGGAGATAGTAACCAGTGGTAAGATGAAGGTATTATAAGTGGAGGTAGTAACCAGTGGTAAGATGAAGGTATTATAAGTGGAGGCATTAACCAGTGGTAATATGATGGTATTATAAGTGGAGATAGTAACCAGTTGTAAGATGATGGTATTATAAGTGGAGAGAGTAATCAGTGGTAAGATGATGGTATTATAAGTGGAGGTAGTAACCAGTGGTAAGATGAAGGTATTATAAGTGGAGATAGTAACCTGTGGTAAGATGATGGTATTATAAGTGGAGATAGTAACCAGTGGTAAGATGATGGTATTATAAGTGGAGGTAGTAACCAGTGGTAAGATGATGGTATTATAACTGGAGAGAGTAACCAGTGGTAAGATGAAGGTATTATAATTGGAGGTAGTAACCAGTGGTAAGATGATGGTACTATAAGTGGAGAGAGTAACCAGTGGTAAGATGATGGTATTATAACTGGAGAGAGTAACCAGTGGTAAGATGATGGTATTATAACTGGAGAGAGTAACCAGTGGTAAGATGAAGGTATTATAAGTGGAGGCAGTAACCAGTGGTAATATGATGTTATTATAAGTGGCGAGAGTAACCAGTGGTAAGATGAAGGTATTATAAGTGGAGATAGTAACCAGTGGTAAGATGATGGTATTATAAGTGGAGATAGTAACCAGTGGTAAGATGATGGTATTATAAGTGGCGAGAGTAACCAGTGGTAAGATGAAGGTATTATAAGTGGAGATAGTAACCAGTGGTAAGATGATGGTATTATAAGTGGAGGTAGTAACCAGTGGTAAGATGATGGTATTATAAGTGGAGGTAGTAACCAGTGGTAAGATAATGGTATTATAAGTGGAGATAGTAACCAGTGGTAAGATGATGGTATTATAAGTGGCGAGAGTAACCAGTGGTAAGATGAAGGTATTATAAGTGGAGATAGTAACCAATGGTAAGATGATGGTATTATAAGTGGAGGTAGTAACCAGTGGTAAGATGATGGTATTATAAGTGGAGGTAGTAACCAGTGGTAAGATGATGGTATTATAAGTGGTGGTAGTAACCAGTGGTAAGATGATGGTATTATAAGTGGTGGTAGTAACCAGTGGTAAGATGATGGTATTATAAGTGGAGAGAGTAACCAGTGGAAAGATGATGGTATTATAAGTGGAGATAGTAACCAGTGGTAAGATGATGGTATTATAAGTGTTGGTAGTAACCATTGGTAAGATGATGGTATTATAAGTGGAGGTAGTAACCACTGGTAAGATGATGGTATTATAAGTGGCGAGAGTAACCAGTGGTAAGATGA
The DNA here is from genome assembly GCA_964016885.1 of Eledone cirrhosa. Classification (NCBI taxonomy): domain Eukaryota; kingdom Metazoa; phylum Mollusca; class Cephalopoda; order Octopoda; family Eledonidae; genus Eledone; species Eledone cirrhosa. The sequence continues at coordinate 215,882,052 of OZ024742.1, read as the reverse complement.
TCGTATTATAAGTGGAGGTAGTAACCAGTGGTAAGATGATGGTATTATAAGTGGTGGTAGTAACCAGTGGTAAGATGATGGTATTATAAGTGGAGGTAGTAACCAGTGGTAAGATGATGGTATTATAAGTGGAGATAGTAACCAGTGGTAAGATGATGGTATTATAAGTGTTGGTAGTAACCAGTGGTAAGATGATGGTATTATAAGTGGCGAGAGTAAGCAGTGGTAAGATGATGGTATTATAAGTGGAGAGAGTAACCAGTGGTAAGATAATGGTATTATAAGTGGTGGTAGTAACCAGTGGTAGGATGATGGTATTATAAGTGAAGAGAGTAACCAGTGGTAAGATGATGGTATTATAAGTGGCGAGAGTGACCAGTGGTAAGATGATGGTATTATAAGTGGAGATAGTAACCAGTGTTAGGATGATGGTATTATAAGTGGTGGTAGTAACCAGTGGTAAGATAATGGTATTATAGGTGGCGAGAATAACCAGTGGTAAGATGATGGTATTATAAGTGGCGAGAGTAACCAGTGGTAAGATGATGGTATTATAGGTGGCGAGAGTAACCAGTGGTAAGATGATGGTATTATAAGTGGCGAGAGTAACCAGTGGTAGAATGATGGTATTATAAGTGGAGAGAGTAACCAGTGATAAGATAATGGTATTATAGGTGGCGAGAGTAACCAGTGGTAAGATAATGGTATTATAAGTGGTGGTAGTAACCAGTGGTAGGATGATGGTATTATAAGTGAAGAGAGTAACCAGTGGTAAGATGGTGGTATTATAAGAGGCGAGAGTAACCAGTGGTAAGATGATGGTATTATAAGTGGAGATAGTAACCAGTGTTAGGATGATGGTATTATAAGTGGTGGTAGTAACCAGTGGTAAGATAATGGTATTATAGGTGGCGAGAGTAACCAGTGGTAAGATGATGGTATTATAAGTGGCGAGAGTAACCAGTGGTAAGATGATGGTATTATAAGTGGAGATAGTAACCAGTGGTAAGATAATGGTATTATAAGTGGAGGTAGTAACCAGTGGTAAGATAATGGTATTATAAGTGGAGGTAGTAACCAGTGTTCAGATAATGGTATTATAAGTGGAGGTAATAACCAGTGGTAAGATGATGGTATTATAAGTGGCGATAGTAACCAGTGGTAAGATAATGGTATTATAAGTGGATGTAGTAACCAGTGGTAAGATGATGGTATTATAAGTGGAGAGAGTAACCAGTGGTAAGATGAAGGTATTATAAGTGGATAGAGTAACCAGTGGTAAGATGATGGTATTATAACTGGAGAGAGTAACCAGTGGTAAGATGATGGTATTATAAGTGGATAGAGTAACCAGTGGTAAGATGATGGTATTATAAGTGGAGAGAGTAACCAGTGGTAAGATGAAGGTATTATAAGTGGATAGAGTAACCAGTGGTAAGATGAAGGTATTATAAGTGGATATAGTAACCAGTGGTAAGATGATGGTATTATAACTGGAGAGAGTAACCAGTGATAAGATGATGGTATTATAAGCGGAGGTAGTAACCAGTGGTAATATGATGGTATTATAATTGGATAGAGTAACCAGTGGTAAGATGATGGTATTATAACTGGAGAGAGTAACCAGTGGTAAGATGATGGTATTATAAGCGGAGGTAGTAATTAGTGGTAAGATGATGGTATTATAACTGGAGAGAGTAACCAGTGGTAAGATGATGGTATTATAAGCGGAGGTAGTAACCAGTGGTAAGATGATGGTATTATAACTGGAGAGAGTAACCAGTGGTAAGATGATGGTATTATAAGTGGAGGTATTATCCACTGGTAAGATGATGGTATTATAAGTGGAGATAGTAAACTGTGGTAAGATGATGGTATTATAAGTGGAGATAGTAACCAGTGGTAAGATGAAGGTATTATAAGTGGAGGTAGTAACCAGTGGTAAGATGAAGGTATTATAAGTGGAGAGAGTAACCAGTGGAAAGATGATGGTATTATAAGTGGAGATAGTAACCAGTGGTAAGATGATGGTATTATAAGTGTTGGTAGTAACCATTGGTAAGATGATGGTATTATAAGTGGAGGTAGTAACCACTGGTAAGATGATGGTATTATAAGTGGCGAGAGTAACCAGTGGTAAGATGATCGTATTATAAGTGGAGGTAGTAACCAGTGGTAAGATGATGGTATTATAAGTGGTGGTAGTAACCAGTGGTAAGATGATGGTATTATAAGTGGAGGTAGTAACCAGTGGTAAGATGATGGTATTATAAGTGGAGATAGTAACCAGTGGTAAGATGATGGTATTATAAGTGTTGGTAGTAACCAGTGGTAAGATGATGGTATTATAAGTGGCGAGAGTAAGCAGTGGTAAGATGATGGTATTATAAGTGGAGAGAGTAACCAGTGGTAAGATAATGGTATTATAAGTGGTGGTAGTAACCAGTGGTAGGATGATGGTATTATAAGTGAAGAGAGTAACCAGTGGTAAGATGATGGTATTATAAGTGGCGAGAGTGACCAGTGGTAAGATGATGGTATTATAAGTGGAGATAGTAACCAGTGTTAGGATGATGGTATTATAAGTGGTGGTAGTAACCAGTGGTAAGATAATGGTATTATAGGTGGCGAGAATAAACCAGTGGTAAGATGATGGTATTATAAGTGGCGAGAGTAACCAGTGGTAAGATGATGGTATTATAGGTGGCGAGAGTAACCAGTGGTAAGATGATGGTATTATAAGTGGCGAGAGTAACCAGTGGTAGAATGATGGTATTATAAGTGGAGAGAGTAACCAGTGATAAGATAATGGTATTATAGGTGGCGAGAGTAACCAGTGGTAAGATAATGGTATTATAAGTGGTGGTAGTAACCAGTGGTAGGATGATGGTATTATAAGTGAAGAGAGTAACCAGTGGTAAGATGGTGGTATTATAAGAGGCGAGAGTAACCAGCGGTAAGATGATGGTATTATAAGTGGAGATAGTAACCAGTGTTAGGATGATGGTATTATAAGTGGTGGTAGTAACCAGTGGTAAGATAATGGTATTATAGGTGGCGAGAGTAACCAGTGGTAAGATGATGGTATTATAAGTGGCGAGAGTAACCAGTGGTAAGATGATGGTATTATAAGTGGAGATAGTAACCAGTGGTAAGATAATGGTATTATAAGTGGAGGTAGTAACCAGTGGTAAGATAATGGTATTATAAGTGGAGGTAGTAACCAGTGTTCAGATAATGGTATTATAAGTGGAGGTAATAACCAGTGGTAAGATGATGGTATTATAAGTGGCGATAGTAACCAGTGGTAAGATAATGGTATTATAAGTGGATGTAGTAACCAGTGGTAAGATGATGGTATTATAAGTGGAGAGAGTAACCAGTGGTTAGATGAAGGTATTATAAGTGGATAGAGTAACCAGTGGTAAGATGATGGTATTATAACTGGAGAGAGTAACCAGTGGTAATATGATGGTATTATAAGTGGATAGAGTAACCAGTGGTAAGATGATGGTATTATAAGTGGAGAGAGTAACCAGTGGTAAGATGAAGGTATTATAAGTGGATAGAGTAACCAGTGGTAAGATGAAGGTATTATAAGTGGATATAGTAACCAGTGGTAAGATGATGGTATTATAACTGGAGAGAGTAACCAGTGATAAGATGATGGTATTATAAGCGGAGGTAGTAACCAGTGGTAATATGATGGTATTATAATTGGATAGAGTAACCAGTGGTAAGATGATGGTATTATAACTGGAGAGAGTAACCAGTGGTAAGATGATGGTATTATAAGCGGAGGTAGTAATTAGTGGTAAGATGATGGTATTATAACTGGAGAGAGTAACCAGTGGTAAGATGATGGTATTATAAGCGGAGGTAGTAACCAGTGGTAAGATGATGGTATTATAACTGGAGAGAGTAACCAGTGGTAAGATGATGGTATTATAAGTGGAGGTATTATCCACTGGTAAGATGATGGTATTATAAGTGGAGATAGTAAACTGTGGTAAGATGATGGTATTATAAGTGGAGATAGTAACCAGTGGTAAGATGAAGGTATTATAAGTGGAGGTAGTAACCAGTGGTAAGACGAAGGTATTATAAGTGGAGGCATTAACCAGTGGTAATATGATGGTATTATAAGTGGAGGTAGTAACCAGTGGTAAGATAATGGTATTATAAGTGGAGGTAGTAACCAGTGGTAAGATAATGGTATTATAAGTGGAGGTAGTAACCAGTGTTCAGATAATGGTATTATAAGTGGAGGTAATAACCAGTGGTAAGATGATGGTATTATAAGTGGCGATAGTAACCAGTGGTAAGATAATGGTATTATAAGTGGATGTAGTAACCAGTGGTAAGATGATGGTATTATAAGTGGAGAGAGTAACCAGTGGTAAGATGAAGGTATTATAAGTGGATAGAGTAACCAGTGGTAAGATGATGGTATTATAACTGGAGAGAGTAACCAGTGGTAATATGATGGTATTATAAGTGGATAGAGTAACCAGTGGTAAGATGATGGTATTATAAGTGGAGAGAGTAACCAGTGGTAAGATGAAGGTATTATAAGTGGATAGAGTAACCAGTGGTAAGATGAAGGTATTATAAGTGGATATAGTAACCAGTGGTAAGATGATGGTATTATAACTGGAGAGAGTAACCAGTGATAAGATGATGGTATTATAAGCGGAGGTAGTAACCAGTGGTAATATGATGGTATTATAATTGGATAGAGTAACCAGTGGTAAGATGATGGTATTATAACTGGAGAGAGTAACCAGTGGTAAGATGATGGTATTATAAGCGGAGGTAGTAATTAGTGGTAAGATGATGGTATTATAACTGGAGAGAGTAACCAGTGGTAAGATGATGGTATTATAAGCGGAGGTAGTAACCAGTGGTAAGATGATGGTATTATAACTGGAGAGAGTAACCAGTGGTAAGATGATGGTATTATAAGTGGAGGTATTATCCACTGGTAAGATGATGGTATTATAAGTGGAGATAGTAAACTGTGGTAAGATGATGGTATTATAAGTGGAGATAGTAACCAGTGGTAAGATGAAGGTATTATAAGTGGAGGTAGTAACCAGTGGTAAGATGAAGGTATTATAAGTGGAGGCATTAACCAGTGGTAATATGATGGTATTATAAGTGGAGATAGTAACCAGTTGTAAGATGATGGTATTATAAGTGGAGAGAGTAATCAGTGGTAAGATGATGGTATTATAAGTGGAGGTAGTAACCAGTGGTAAGATGAAGGTATTATAAGTGGAGATAGTAACCTGTGGTAAGATGATGGTATTATAAGTGGAGATAGTAACCAGTGGTAAGATGATGGTATTATAAGTGGAGGTAGTAACCAGTGGTAAGATGATGGTATTATAACTGGAGAGAGTAACCAGTGGTAAGATGAAGGTATTATAATTGGAGGTAGTAACCAGTGGTAAGATGATGGTACTATAAGTGGAGAGAGTAACCAGTGGTAAGATGATGGTATTATAACTGGAGAGAGTAACCAGTGGTAAGATGATGGTATTATAACTGGAGAGAGTAACCAGTGGTAAGATGAAGGTATTATAAGTGGAGGCAGTAACCAGTGGTAATATGATGGTATTATAAGTGGCGAGAGTAACCAGTGGTAAGATGAAGGTATTATAAGTGGAGATAGTAACCAGTGGTAAGATGATGGTATTATAAGTGGAGATAGTAACCAGTGGTAAGATGATGGTATTATAAGTGGCGAGAGTAACCAGTGGTAAGATGAAGGTATTATAAGTGGAGATAGTAACCAGTGGTAAGATGATGGTATTATAAGTGGAGGTAGTAACCAGTGGTAAGATGATGGTATTATAAGTGGAGGTAGTAACCAGTGGTAAGATAATGGTATTATAAGTGGAGATAGTAACCAGTGGTAAGATGATGGTATTATAAGTGGCGAGAGTAACCAGTGGTAAGATGAAGGTATTATAAGTGGAGATAGTAACCAATGGTAAGATGATGGTATTATAAGTGGAGGTAGTAACCAGTGGTAAGATGATGGTATTATAAGTGGAGGTAGTAACCAGTGGTAAGATGATGGTATTATAAGTGGAGGTAGTAACCAGTGGTAAGATGATGGTATTATAAGTGGTGGTAGTAACCAGTGGTAAGATGATGGTATTATAAGTGGAGGTAGTAACCAGTGGTAAGATGATGGTATTATAAGTGGAGGTAGTAACCAGTGGTAAGATGATGGTATTATAAGTGGAGGTAGTAACCAGTGGTAAGATGATGGTATTATAAGTGGAGGTAGTAACCAGTGGTAATATGATGGTATTATAAGTGGATGTAGTAACCAGTGGTAATATGATGGTAATATAAGTGGAGGTAATAACCAGTGGTAAGATGATGGTATTATAAGTGGAGGTAGTAACCAGTGGTAAGATCATGGTATTATAAGTGGAGGTAGTAACCAGTGGTAAGGTGATGGTATTATAAGTGGAGGTAGTAACCAGTGGTAAGATGATGGTATTATAACTGGAGAGAGTAACCAGTGGTAAGATGATGGTATTATAAGTGGATGTAGTAACCAGTGGTAAGATGATGGTATTATATGTGGTGGTAGTAACCAGTGGTAAGATGATGGTATTATAAGTGGAGTGAGTAACCAGTGGTAAGATGATGGTATTATAAGTGGTGGTAGTAACCAGTGATAAGATGATGGTATTATAAGTGGTGGTAGTAACCAGTGGTAAGATGATGGTATTATAAGTGGAGAGAGTAACCAGTGGTAAGATGATGGTATTATAAGTGGTGGTAGTAACCAGTGGTAAGATGATGGTATTATAAGTGGAGAGAGTAACCAGTGGTAAGATGATGGTATTATAAGGGTGGTAGTATCCAGTGGTAAGATGGTGGTATTATAAGTGGAGATAGTAACCAGTAGTAAGATGGTGGTATTATAAGTGGCGGTAGTAACCAGTGGTAAGATGAAGGTATTATAAGTCGAGGTAGTAACCAGTGGTAAGATGAAGGTATTATAAGTGGAGAGAATAACCAGTGGTAAGATGATGGTATTATAAGTGCTGGTAGCGGTGGTTGGGGGGTAGTGGTGTTGGTAGTATTAATATTAGTAGTAGTAGTAGTAGTAGTAGTAGTAGTAGTAGTAGTAGTAGTAGTAGTAGTAGTAGTAATACTAGTAGTAGTAGTAGTAGTAGTAGTAGTAGTAGTAGTAGTAGTAGCAGCAGCAGCAACACTAGCAGCAGAAAGCAGTAGCAGCAATAGTAGTAGTACTAGTAATAGTATTATTGTTATTATTATTATTATTATTATTTGTAGTAGTAGTAGTAGTAGTAGTAGTAGTAGTAGTAGTAGTAGTAGTAGTAGTAGTAGTAGTAGTAGTAGCAGCAGCAGTAACAGTAGTAGTAGTAGTAGTAGTAGTAGTAGTAGTAGTAGTAGTAGTAGTAGTAGTAGTAGTAGTGATAGCTGTGGAAAGATTGACGATCGTCATTTGGTAATGCTGATGGTGCTTTTTGTGTCGTGTTTTTATTGACTCCGATGACAATGTAGTAGTATGTGACTTTTGTAAGGAATTAGATAGGGATAGCTTAGGGTTAAATAAAACTATAGTAAAAGGGTAGTGAGAGTGTAATGGTGTTAACCGTAGTCACATGTAAATGGGTGCTGTTGTGTGTGTGTATATAGTGGTCCTAGCTGTCGTACTTAAGATGGTGACATACTAATGGAATGGTTGGGTTCGTAATATTGATAGTATTGGTATTGGGAATATTCACACAGCAGTGCACAGTAGTGGTGTGTGTGTGATGGTGGTGGAGGTGGTTGTAGTGGTTGTGATGTAGTTGAGTTGTCGTTGACGGTTTCTCGGTAGTTGTGCTGCCGGTGGTGGTGGTGGTTGTAGTGCTTGTGATGTAGTTGAGTTGTCGTTAACGGTTTGTCGGTAGTTTTGCTGCCGGTGGTTGGTGGTTGTAGTGGTTGTGATGTAGTTGAGTTGTCGTTGACGGTTTTTCGGTAGTTGTGCTGCCGGTGGTGGTGGTTGTAGTGGTTGTGATGTAGTTGAGTTGTCGTTGACGGTTTTTTGGTAGTTGTGCTGCCGGTGGTTGGTGGTTGTAGTGGTTGTGGTGTAGTTGAGTTGTCGTTGACGGTTTTTTGGTAGTTGTGCTGCCGGTGGTTGGTGGTTGTAGTGGTTGTGATGTAGTTGAGTTGTCGTTAACGGTTTGTCGGTAGTTGTGCTGCCGGTGGTTGGTGGTTGTAGTGGTTGTGATGTAGTTGAGTTGTCGTTAACGGTTTGTCGGTAGTTGTGCTGCCGGTGGTTGGTGGTTGTAGTGGTTGTGGTGTAGTTGAGTTGTCGATGACGGTTTTTCGGTAGTTGTGCTGCCGGTGGTGGTGGTTGTAGTGGTTGTGATGTAGTTGAGTTGTCGTTGACGGTTTTTTGGTAGTTGTGCTGCCGGTGGTTGGTGGTTGTAGTGGTTGTGGTGTAGTTGAGTTGTCGATGACGGTTTTTCGGTAGTTGTGCTGCCGGTGGTGGTGGTTGTAGAGGTTGTGGTGTAGTTGAGTTGTCGTTGACGGTTTTTCGGTAGCTGTGCTGCCGGTGGTGGTGGTGGTTGTAGTGGTTGTGATGTAGTTGAATTGTCGTTGACGGTTTTTCGGTAGTTGTGCTGCCGGTGGTTGGTGGTTGTAGTGGTTGTGATGTAGTTGAGTTGTCGTTGACGGTTTTTCGGTAGTTGTGCTGCCGGTGGTGGTGGTTGTAGTGGTTGTGATGTAGTTGAGTTGTCGTTGACGGTTTTTCGGTAGTTGTGCTGCCGGTGGTGGTGGTGATTGTAGAGGTTGTGGTGTAGTTGAGTTGTCGTTGACGGTTTTTTGGTAGTTGTGCTGCCGGTGGTTGGTGGTTGTAGTGGTTGTGGTGTAGTTGAGTTGTCGATGACGGTTTTTCGGTAGTTGTGCTGCCGGTGGTGGTGGTTGTAGAGGTTGTGGTGTAGTTGAGTTGTCGTTGACGGTTTTTCGGTAGCTGTGCTGCCGGTGGTGGTGGTGGTTGTAGTGGTTGTGATGTAGTTGAATTGTCGTTGACGGTTTTTCGGTAGTTGTGCTGCCGGTGGTTGGTGGTTGTAGTGGTTGTGATGTAGTTGAGTTGTCGTTGACGGTTTTTCGGTAGTTGTGCTGCCGGTGGTGGTGGTTGTAGTGGTTGTGATGTAGTTGAGTTGTCGTTGACGGTTTTTCGGTAGTTGTGCTGCCGGTGGTGGTGGTGATTGTAGAGGTTGTGGTGTAGTTGAGTTGTCGTTGACGGTTTTTCGGTAGTTGTGCTGCCGGTGGTGGTGGTTGTAGTGGTTGTGATGTAGTTGAGTTGTCGTTGACGGTTTTTTGGTAGTTGTGCTGCCGGTGGTTGGTG
>OZ024742.1:215810161-215865161 GCA_964016885.1 Eledone cirrhosa | reverse complement strand
TCGGTTACATCGATCGATCCCGTAGAGATACTATAATTTATCCACGCCACTAGGATGAAAGGCAATGTTGAACTCAACAGTAGTTGAACTCGGAACGCAAAAAGCCAGAACAACTACGGCAATGACAATGTATTAGATAATAAAAATTCAAATAATCCACCACCCTGATTCAAGAACGGTAATTTGAAGAAGGGATAAAGTTGGTTATATCGACCCCGGCAAGATAAAAGGCAAAATTAACACCGACAGTTTGAATTCAGAATGTAGGGTGATAACAAATAATGGTTTCTGATTTAAGTACAAGGCCAACGATTTGGTGGAAGGGAAAATCGATTAAATCGACACCGTGCGTTAGTGGCACTCTATTTTATCGATTTCCTAAGGACGAAAGGCAAAGTTAACTTCGGCGAAATTTGAACTCACAATATCACGAACAAGCACAACTACCGCAATGACAATATCTGACACTCTAACAATTCAACAACATCTTCCACCCTGATTCAACATAATTGTCTCTAACATTGTCACAAAACCAGCAATATGCGGAAAGGTATAAGTCGATTCTCATTTCCCTGATTTGACCATTCAGTCGTTTCTTCAACCAAGATTCTGATCTTTCTTGTTTGTTGTTTCCTCTCGCTTTTATCCAAGTAATTTCCTCACCGCATTTGCTGTTGCTTTGAGGATATTGTTGCACTGGTGAAAGCTCCTCGCCTCAAGGTATTCGATGACTTTGTTTACCTTAGCTGTTGTTTCTTTTAACTTTTTCCTGTCTAATCCAGCCCATTATTTCATCGATACCAGTAGAATGGGGCAAGGCAAATTCCACACCGGTGGTTATTTGAACTGTGAACATAAAAAGTATGAACAAATAATGCTAAACTTTTATCTTCTGCTCTAAAAACTCTACCGCCCTCTTTTATTAAACAATATCTAACCAATGAACAAGTTCCTCATATTGAACACAGAACGGAACCAATCAGAATAATGACGTCAGGTATTTGCATATTCTCTACTACAAAATATATCTTGATTGTTCTGAAGAACTATTAGAGTCTTTAATTGTTGTATTTAATATATGGATTATATTTATTAATTTGTTTATGATGAAAACTGTATACACATGATAGTATTTACAGTAACAGTAATAATAATAATAATAATAATAAGGGTTTCTTATATAGGCACAAGGACAGCAATTTTGGAGGAGAGGAAAGTCGATTAAATCGACACCATTGCGTGACTGGTACTTTATTTTATCGAAAAGGAAGAATGAAAATCAAAGTTAACCACGGCGGGTTTTGAACTCAGATCATAAAGGGCTGTAACTCTATGCTGCACAACATGTCATGCGACCCTCTACCGATACTGACAATCCACCACACAAAAACAACAACAACAACAACAGCAATAATAATAATAATAATAATAATAATAATAATAATAATAATAATAATAAGTTTTTACCTATTTGTATTGTTTGTTTATTTATGTTCGTCTGCAGCGTGATAGTGCCACACTAAAATCACCGGGGGTGATGAAATCACCGGTGGTTATGTAACCATACATTCACCAATCCTCCATAAGAGTGTTTAAATGTCGAACCTAAACAGTACGAATAGCGGTGAAGTGGAGACTGGAATGTCATGTGACAGACTCTCACCCAGCAGGTGTCGGAGGAAGAAGAAGAAGGAAAGGGACCAGAACCAACTGGATTAAAGAATTGAATAGAACTGTTATGCAATGTTACCTGAAGAGTAACCCCAATGAGAAAGGCTATAGGAAACGGATGCATAACATCTGGAACGAGATTGGTCTATTTAAATTAGATGAACAAAAATTGGCCGGGCAGGCTCGGGTAATAAGAACTAGTGGGTGGATAAGCGTGCTGGAACTGGAGCAACTCAGCAGAGAGATTAGGTTGGAAATGGAGAGTGGAGTATGCTAGGCAAACGAGCCAGTGGGAAATGAAGGTGAAGAGTTTGAGAGAACGGAGGAACCATCCGAAGCAGACAATGGTCTGAATGCTGAAATAAATAATACCTGGAACAAAGATACAGCCATTGAGGAGATGAATGCTGACGAGCTAGGACAAGATTTGGTTGATATCCTAAACTTAGTGGTAGATGAATTGAACAATGATAGTGGGAAACCTATGAACCTAAGATTTGTAGACAGGAAAAAGTTAAAAGAAACAACAGCTAAGGTAAACAAAGTCATCGAATACCTTGAGGCGAGGAGCTTTCACCAGTGCAACAATATCCTCAAAGCAACAGCAAATGCGGTGAGGAAATTACTTGGATAAAAGCGAGAGGAAACAACAAACAAAAAAGATCAGAATCTTGGTTGAAGAAACGACTGAATGGTCAAATCAGGGAAATGAGAAATGACATTGGAAAGCTTGAGTCCCTACTGATGGGACACTAAAAAACATAGACACTAAAAATAGACTGGAAATAAAGTACAAATCTAGGAGGAAAAAGCAAGGAGTGCAAAAATTAGGCGATACGAGAGCAGAGTCAGTCAGTATAGACAGAACCGCATGTTTGACAACAACCAGAAGATGCTGTTTGGACAGCTTGAAGGGAAAGAAAGAGGCAACAACTTGATCCCTGAGGCGGAACAAACTAAGACATTCTGGAGAGGAATATGGGAGCAGGATGGTAAACATAATGACCAGGCAGTGTGGATTGAGACAGTACAAAAGGAGATTAGTGAACAGGCACACCGACAAACTGGTTTGAGTATCACAGTTGAAAATCTTAAGGGGCAGGCCAAAAAACTGAGGAATTGCAAGAGGAGACACACTGGTCTTGCCATGGGAAGGATAGACTACAAAAAGGCATTTGACATGGTGCCTCATTCTTGGATCACCAAAAGCCTAGAGATCTTCAAGGTGGCAGATAACATCAGACAGTTGTTGGGCAAAAGTATGAAGTCCTGGAAAACAGAGTTAACATTAACTGGAGAATCCTTGGGAGGCGTGAAGATCAAGAGAGGTATCTGACCATTATACTGCGAAAAGTGAGAGCAGGATACAAGTTGAGAAAAGGAGAGCTTACCATCAACCACCTCCTCTTCATGGACGATCTTAAACTCTTTGGGATGAGTGAGAAGGAGTTGGATGTGCTTGTTGACACTGTCCGTATTTTCAGCAGTGATGTATGTATGCAATTTGGTATTAATAAGTATGGAGTCCTAGTCATGAAGAGGGGTAAATTGAACAAAAGCAACGGAATCCAGGCACCAACAGGTCACATGATAAAGGAAATTGACACTGAAGAAGGATACAGGTGTTCGTGAGGCTGATGACATCAAAAACAAAAAACTGAAGGAATTGATAAGATCTGAGTACATTAGGAGAGTAAGGAGCGTATTAAAATCACATCCAAATAGTAGGAATGTCATAAGTGCAATGAATTCCCGAGCTGTGTCTATTATTAGGTACAGTGCGGGAATTCTGAAATGGAATGTTGCTGAACAAAAAGAAATGGATAGGAAGACTATGAAGCTATTGAATATCTACAACATGTTCCACAAGAGGAGTGATGTCGATAGACTCTACGTAAAGAAATCTGAAGGCGGAAGAGGTCTTATCAGCATAGAGGACTGTGTTCAGATGGAGAAAAATAACCTGCACAAATACGTGACTGACAGTAAGGAGCCAATGCTCAAAATTGTACTGAAGGAGAAGACAATTGACCAGGGGATGTCCAAGGAGGAAATAACAACAACGAGGAAGAGCAACATTCTTGAAAAATCCCTTCATAGTACCTTTTTTAAGAAATCTGAATTTAAAGATCCAAAGAAATGGAACTGGTTAAAAAGAGTAGACCTTAAAAAGGCTACAGAAGGAATGCTAATGTCTGCACAAGAGCAGGCCCTCAGAAAGAAGTTGGTGAAACACCATATTTACAAGGAGGAGGCTAGCCGACTGTGTAGGATCTGTGGAGAGAGAGAGGAGACTCTGGCTCACATTGTATCCGAGTGTAAACACCTAGCCCAGATTCACTATAAAGGCTGGAGACATGATGTGATGGGCAGGGGGATCCACTGGCACCTATGCAAAGTAAACAATTTACCACATTCTGAGAAGTGGTATGAGCATAAGCCAGAGTCGGTGATAGAAAACAATCAGGTGAAGTTCCAATGGGATTTTAGGATACAGACGGTCAAGAAATTAGAACACAATAGGCCTGACCTGGTGGCTTTAGACAATGAAAAAAGATCGTGCCTGATTGTAGATGTAGCCTGCCCATTTGGCATGAGAGTGCAAGAAAAGGAGAGGGAGAAAATTAACCGATACCAGGACTTAAAGTGGGAGGTTTAAAGGATTTGGAACTGCCATGAAGTCAAAGTCGTCCCGATTGTAATAGGAGCACTAAGTACTATCTCAAAGAGTTTCCAAGGATTGTTAAAGAAGTTTAGTCCAGCCCCGCTTTTTGGAACACTTCAAAAGGCATTTTTGCTGGGAACAGCAAGAAGCCTCCTATACGGCCTGAATATCTGAGGCTGCAGGTAGCGACTTGATATTCATTTCAACAAACTTTCCAGTTAAATAACACCAATGACTGAGTCTGAAAGAACAATAATAATAATAATAATAATGGTTTCTTATATAGGCACAAGGCCTGCAATTGTGGGGGAGGGGAAAGTAGATTAAATCGACCTCAGTGCGTGACTGGTACTTTATTTTATTTACCCGTAAGAATGAAAAGCAAAGTTAACATCGGCGGGATTTGAACTCAGATCATAAAGGGCTGTAACTCTATGCTGCACAGCATGTTGTCCGACCCTCTACCGCTGCTGACAATCCACCACCCTAATAATAATAATAATAATTGTTTCTACTTTTGGCACAATGCCAGCAATTATCCCAGTGCATTACTGGTACTTTATTTTATCGACCCCGTAAGGATGAAAGGCAAAGTTAACCTCGGCGGGATTTGAACTCAGAATGGCAAGGGCCGTCACTATTCACCAAAACATGGCGTCCGACTCTCTACCAGTACTGCCAATTCAATAATAATAATGCTTTCTTTATTAACCACCAGGGTTAACCCAAAGTAAGACATTAAGGACAATACAGGACAGTACAATCCAATAATAATTATTATACAATCTAATGATAATCACTTTTGGCACAAGGCCAGCAATAACCCAGTGCATTACTGGTACTTTATTTTATCGACCCCGTGACAACTGTAATGACGGCAATGATAAAAAAAAGGGGAATTAAAGGTAAGAAAAAATAGGGAAATATAGAAAATAATGAGAGAAAGAAAAAAGAAATAGAACCGGAACGGAAGGGGATGGCAAGGGCTCTGGTGTCGGAGGATAGAGAGGGAAGGGGGAGGGCGATTGGGCTTTCGGCCTAGGGCAAGTGGGCAGAAGTGCTGCGGCTCGAGGACAAGACGGCAAAAAGCATTCTCACGGACCATGGCCAGTGACACCCGCGGCAACAGCCACCCAACCTCGCGAGGCTCTATCCCCAGACGCTCAGAACTTGCGGATGAGCTCGGCAGTAAGTGGTCAGAGTACGCCTGAGGTCTCGATAGTAAATGGTGCGAAGGGGAAGCGGCCGGACAATCCCAGGTATTTGTTTATTTTACGTTCTTCTGTGAGGCGGGCCGCCATGCCGAGGTTTGTGGCCAAAGAGACTAATTTGGAGGTTGAGCAAGTGTCACAGCAGGTGGCGTCCCAGGTGAGGGATAGGAAGAGGGTGATTCTGTGAGGGCGCTTGACATCTCCACGGTCTAAGCCTTCTGGTTCCAGCTGAGATGGAAAGCCAGCTGCATCCAGGTTTCTTCTCAATACGTCGTTAAGAGCGGCGTGTCGGGTGAACCAGCCTGCGCTCTGGTGGCAAGACAGAGAGTGTAGGCCGAACTTGTCAACAACCACACCACAGCGGCATTTATGTGGCTCACACACGCGGTGGCCAAAGAGTTGGGATACCTCCAATGCGAGTGCACTCATCATCCAGAAGGGTACCGGTTGCACAAATGTGAAATGCTGAAAAACCTAAGAGGAATTCCAGAAAGCATCTAGATATAGAATCAACAAATTTAGAGAGTGTAACAGACGAGTGTAATGAAGATCAACCCTAACAAGAGAAAACAACGAATACTAACAATGTAGAAAAGTAGGCGGAAAAAAACTAATAATATTTCACTAATAATTCACCAGTACGGTCACGACATATTGCAGGATATAGTAAGAATATATTCACACCCAACATCTCATGCACAAACTAAGAAGAATATTTATCTCTAACATTCATATCCAGTAGCTTATCAGATGATGTTTCAATTGGTATTAACATACACATTCTTATGTTGAAAGCCTATAAATTACGATACTTATGTGCAAATTAACACACACACTCATACACACACCCACTCACACACACACACACACACACACACACACACACACATCCACACACAGAAACACACATATATATATAGGTGAGTGTGTATGTGGCTGGATATTGTTGAAAGCAGATGTGGTGCGCACCCGGCCAAGTCTTAACTTCATTGGTTTATATCTAAATGCTACTCTAAGTACAGTACACATCGTGCCATGATATATATGTGTGGTAGAATTACTTGTAGATACTTCATGAAATTCCGAGTAGTTTGATATTGTCGTTTTTATTGTTATAGTAGGGTTTGCGCTCTCGTGGAAAAAATACAACTAACAACAAGATCTCGAAAAGGAGGAGGGTATAACAAATATCAGTATAAATTACGAATGAAGAAAGAAAAATAAATCAAAGAAATATATTACAAAGCAGACATAAAGTAGAAAGAGGAAAATGTATGGAAGCGGAAGACATTCGTTTCCACATGTAAACACACAGAAGTAGACTTGCAACTATACATACGCACACACACACACACACACACACACACACACACACACACACACACACACACACACACACATACATACACATATATATGTATATATATATATATATATATATATATATATATATATATATATATATACATATGTGCGTGTGTGTGCGTATGTATCTATACATATATATATATATATATATATATATATATATATATATATATATATATAGGAAAAAGTATGCTTTTCTGCTGTCGGGGTCATACTTGTTCCTATTTCCCACTCTACTTCTCTAAGTATTGAGTACTCCGGTGCGTTATAGTCCATCTGGTTCCTTGCCACAATTCCTTTGAAATACATATATATATATATAATATACATATATATATATACATATATATATATAGATATATATATACATATATATATATATAGTTAATAAAGGAAACAAATAAAACCCAGGAGGCAAATTCACAGTGTTATATGAGGCAAGCGTGGGCGCATTGGTTGTGCGTGTCGGTGTCTTTGTGTATTGGTGGTACGTGTGTACTTCTATGTGTCCGCGTAATTCTTAATTATATATTTAATAGTTATGCATAACAACGTATAACTCAAATTCTAAGGTAAATTTTATACAGCTAAAACTACAGTTTAAATGATAATTCATGTAAACAAATTCTAAACACGGGGGATACCCAAAATATAATATGATATAATATGATATAATATAATATATGTATGTGTATATTTATATAGATACATACATATATACACGCACCTAACCATATATTAATGTGTGTGTGTGTGTGTATGTGTGTGTGTGTGTGTGTATGTGTGTGTGTGTGTGTGTCGGTACGTGTGTGCGTGTGTCTGAGCGTGTATATATATATATATATATGTATATATTTGTCTGTGATTGTGTGCGTGTGTGAGTGTGTGTGTATTTGTGCCCAACGAAGGAGTGAGGTATTAATGTTCACTTGAACAGGAATTTTTAGGCCCATGATGCACTAGTGTAGCTAACAACGATGTTACATAAATATTTGTGCCTGTGTGTTGTGTGTTGGATATGCCTTTGTGTGTATATATCTATGTGTGACAGTGTATGTAATCTTAAACTGTATATCTGCATTATTAGTTGAACCAATAACAAATTGACTCATTCAAATTCTACATACGAAATTCTCACGAAATAATATGTTTTACCTCTTAAAATGAATGACTGGATTATTTTTATCGCAATCTTCAAAGGAAACACCAACAGAATATGTATCCTGTATATATATATATATATATATATATCAGGCTGGATATAGAAAGTGTTACAACTAACACTTTCTATATGCAGCCTGATATCGTAGGGCTTGACATTTTCCAGTATTACATTTCTTGTTGTCAGCACATCAGATCTTGGTGTAAAAGAATAGCAGCAGCCGGGCTCTTGATTGTCTGTCCTCTAATTCCATGGTCGACCGATACGAAAGACTTCTCAAATTAAGATATATCACGTGCACATGAATCCTTTTACAGTTAGTCTTGTGAAAGTTTTGGCTGGATAGATTCCCGGTGCTTCATGTTGGTTAAGTCTCTTCTTACTCCCTCAGACCATATCATTTGTTCTACTATGTTATGATCCGAGAAAATCGTTGGTGTCACCTTTACATTGTGGATGAACATTTTTTGGGGAACTACTACTTATTCCATGAATAACTACTTTGTGGGGTCCAGCAGGGATTATGTCTATCTCTATTCAAGTTCTATCATTCCTGAGAGGAGATGGCCTTCAGGCCATTTCATCTTGGAAAAGTTAACGTCTCCCAGTAGAAGTACGTTGAGACTCTAATCTAGTGTGTTAATCTAAAGTTAATATGCTTTTTCTTAAATAAATTAAATATCATCCAGTATGAATTACCTCCCCCTGCATATTAACTCTCTAAAAAGGGAAATCATATCAACCCCAGTTTACCATTTGCCTCCACCATGGATCAACTAAGCACTCTTGCTATATTAACACATTTTGAACTGCTTATCTTCAAGAACTATGCCTGTAAATAACATTATTTTTTTCTTTCACATTGCCTTATTATGCTCCACATTACGATCCTTTTTTTCTTTTTTCTTTTCATTTCATAAACCTTGTTTGTAAATAACATTATTCTTTCTGCACCATTTCTTTAACATGTCCAACACCACCATTCTTCACCAATACATATTATTATCATTTAATAATGCATAAAAATGCTGAAACCGTTATTAGGCAATTATTAAATATATAAATAAATAAATAAATGCCATTGTTAATTAATAAATAGATCAACTAATACCTTAACACTTCACACAAAGTAAAATATTTCGTTTTAATCATTTTCCAACCCAGAAAAAAGAGAGAAAGAAATAAAAAGGGAAAGAAATATTTTTCTTCCTAATAATCGTCTTTTTCTCCCAGTCTTCATATATATATATATATCCTAACTCGTGTGCTTCTTCTCCCCATTTTATTATTATTGTATATATATATATATAATATATGTATATATATATATATATATATATATATATATATATATATATATATATATGAGGGTGTTAAAGTTTGCTTGAAGCATTGTGAAATATGTAGTTTAGAAAGCCACAACAATGCAGATGGGAAATCTCGAGGTAGGAAGTGAGTGAGAAATAAGAGAAAAGTGAAAATTGAGAGAAACGAATGTCATGTTGAGAGAAACACGTCAACACCAACGCATCTTCCTTCCGTAAACACATCCTTAAATGCGGAAACCCACAGGGCAGACCCTTGGTCACAGTCCTAGCGACTGAACGCAGCATCGGATCCTTAAGGATAAAGGAAGCACTTGTTATTAAGAACCTCAGACCCCCACTTAACAACCGGGCTGAGAGAAATGAACTGACATGGCTAATCTAACCATAGTGACCAGTAACAGCCCCTACGGCCTACTATCTTTCACACACACGCACTTATATGTATACCCATACACATACACACACACACACACACATCTATATGTATACACGCACACATGTTTATACAACCTACCACCTTTCACACCCTTTGAATTCCAGCTTCTACGGCCCACTATCTTTCACACACACACACTCACATACATACACACATACACATACACACACACAGTTACAAACATATATATTTACACACACATATTTTACGGCTTTCACACGCTAGCGCACCCTATTGATTTAACCCAATTGGTCAGTAGCTTTTGCCACAGCCTATCACGCGCACGCGCATTCTTTCCCTCGTTTGAATTTTCCCCATAACGGCATTCCTATGTTTTAACGACAATACAACTTTCTCCGGCTTAGCCTGTTCCCCCCCCCCTTTTTTTGGAACTTTCCCCCCGTTGATGGGCGTGAGCCCGAAATATTGGGATTAAATCTCCACTACGGTAACCCTTCTACCTTTGTTTTGTTTTCGTTTTTTCGTTTCTCTCAATTTTCACTTTTCTCCTATTTCTCACTCACTTCCTACCTCGAGATTTCCCATCTGCATTGTTGTGGCTTTCTAAACTACATATTTATATATATATATTAAAATAACAGTTTAAAGTTTAAGGAAAGAATTACTATATATATATATACGTATATAAATATACATGTCAGTATCTATATATATAATTTATTTTTCCCTCAAAGCATCCAGGTTTAAAGAAATCAACTTATACATTAGAAAGAGTAAAATAGATTATCCTGCTGGGGGTTCGTACTATGAATGAGATATTCTATTAATGATTCAAGTGATATGAAAATAAATACATACACATACACCCCCTCTAACTTTATATATGTCTATGTTTGTCTGCGTGCACATGAATGCCTATGTGTTCGTGTGCAAGAATTTATGTGCTTACATATTCGAATATATATATATATATATATATATATATATATATATATATATATATAAGTGACGAAATATAAGTCAATTGCATGAACTCATAATCCTTTATTTACTGCTATATATATTTCGATGATAGCCATTGAATGGCTATGACCTCATCAGGCAGTTATTCAGTTCTTAGATATGCCAGCTCTGTGTTTATAGTGCTGATGGTATCAGAGCCTTGGGACATATATATATATATATATATATATATATATATATATATATATATTATGCGTACAAACTAATCAAGGAGGAGAGATAGGAGATTAGTTGTGAGAAGTATATGCTAGTATTGAAGGGGATAGTGTGCTCAATGCATATAAGATGCAAGACAAGCGAAGGAAAATAAGCAAGGGAAATAATGTCATGCAAAATGTGTATAGGCAGAGCATTAATATAGAAATTAAATGTTAGAGAAAACAATACCAGATTCTTGAACAAATATGTTTAATGGCTTATACTTGTTTCAAAAATCATATCAGAATCCAGTTGTAACAAATGAAAATTATCGATTACATAATCTATTTCTTCACACCTATGTATGTCCCCCAACCTGGGCCTTCCCTCAGAACTACATTTTAATTAACCACCAGTGGAACATTTGCATAGTAATTTGGCCTCTTACACTCTAGTATACATAGCCTGACAATTAAATATGATAATATTTCTTTTCTTTTTATCTATCATTTTCTTACCCTTTAATTTATAATATAATTCTTTTAATCTTTCCTCCCTTATCACTCCTTCTAATTATTTTATTTTAATGATTCCTCGTATGTTAACACTCTTGATTAATTTTGCACGCTATTTTTTTCACACCTATATTCATTTTTTTTTATTATAAGTATAATACTAACACCTTTCTTCCTTTTTTTTTTATATTTCCTTAGTATTTCAACGTTAAATTCTATTAAATATTTATTTTTGCTTTATTATCAAATTGACTTCCTTTCATCATATTTATGCCGCTTGCTATATACACCTTGTTTCCTGTTTCATATCTCCTCCAGTTTTTACACGGTTAACATCTTTAAATTTAAAATATATTCTAATTCTGTTTCGATCCTTCATATGTCGACTGGTATTCTTCGATTTTTACATTTAATGTAGTCCTTATCTATAGTGACATGTATTTTCGAATTTTATATCTGTTTTCTTTTTTGTTCTGAAGATGAGATCGTATCTTTGTTTAGTTATATTATGATTTGCTCTTATCGATTATATAATCGATAATTTTAATCTCTGTATCGGCTGGATTCTGATATGATTTCAAAAACAGTTTTAAGTCATTAAACTTATCTGTTCAAGAATTTTGTATTGTTTTCTCTAACACTTAATTTCTCTCTCTCTCTCTCTCTCTCTCTCTCTCTATATATATATATATATATATATATATATATATATATATATATATATATATATATATATATATATATATATATGCATATAGTTTACAAAAATAGCTTGTGTAAAGATTATATAGCTATAACTACACTTTTATATTAAACGCCTCGCTGGGACAGGAATAAATTTTAATAAAATTCGGGTTTAAACGGAAAAGGTCGATTTTGTAGTATTAAATCTAACCACAAGACCTATTGCATTTAGTCCTGATTATCACATTTAACACATCTTTGATATCTTTCAGCCAGACAGAGGTTGTATATTTATCGTGTTCTGAGGACGTTGTGACATGCTTCCCAGTTACCGTGGGCGAGTTGTGCAAGAAGAAACTATTACTAATTTCATGTTTGTTTTCATCGACTTATCTTAAGGTCTTCTTTTGCTAGCGAGGACAACGAAATGTTGTCTCGCAATTCTCGTTTTATTTGTATCAGCTCTTTTGGGAGTGTAGTTACTTTTCCTCTATTAACGTATTGCCATGTTTGTTCTAGTTTATCATTCATCTTAATGAAATGAAGTCTAATTTATATTCATACAAACATATTCCAATGCTTCTACTGTTTATATCTTGTTATATCGTTTTCATTTAAATTTTCAGCTGTTGTTATCGGAATTTTATTGTTTGTTTGTGGTGGTTTTAAATCTAGATTAATCCTGGTTCAACAGATATATGATTAAAAACTTTACGGCTCTCTTCATCTCAGTTTGTTTTCAATCGCACACTATCTTGGAGTAATGTTTGGTTTTCATACTTTAAATATGTCAGGTGTAATTTGAGGTGCTTCTGTCAGGTCAGAGGATTTCAATTGCACCCTAATGTTAAAATGCAAAATTCCGCCGCTGGTTGATGTTTCGTGCTCATTAAGTAAGCAATACTTTTTTTGTATCGGTTTGCTGTGGTTGCTATTGTTGATGCTAGTCATTCTGTTATCCGTTTTATATCTGATGAATTATTTGCGGTTCCGATTAAACCTATTTTTCTGTTTGATTTTTCTTTGTTTCTTTGTCAATTGGCTTGACATCTTACGTTAAGTTAACCCCGTGGAAAACGGTCTGCTAACCCATTACGGATTCTATATCCTATAAGCAATTATGTTGAGGTCCCGTTGAAAGATAATTTCTGATTCAAGACTTAAATATATAACAGTTAATAACCTTTCCACTAAATATAAAGAAATTTATAACGTTTTTCATGAAAAAAGAAAAATATTACAACATATCAACATATATGTTATGAAAAAAATGTAACAAAATCAACAATAAAAACAACATCAACTCTGATGATAAGGCAGTATCAGTAGAAGGTTGGACGTCATGCTTTCTAGAATAGTTACGTCCTATTACGGTCTGAGTTCAAATCCCGTCGAGGTTAACTTTGCCTTTCATCCTTATGGGGTCGATAAAATAAAGTACCAGTAATGTACTGGGTAATCGCTGGCCTTGTGCCAAAAGTAGAAACAATTATTTATGATATACATATATAGACACCGTTTATATAGGTTGATGTTGAATCCAGGCATTGGTAAGTATTTTACAGGCATTGTTAATCATTTTACTTTTGTGGAGTTTGGGAAGTCCTAACGATGTTTTTCAATCAAAATCACTTTAATCACAGGCATATGCCCCCCCCCCCTATAGGGGGGGGGGTCTTTTCGTAGCTCCAGTGGGACGTTATGCAGTAAGAGAGCGTTAGGGGGGCGTTTGAAACTGTGGGGGTGCTAGAAGCCCCTATAGTTTGGTAAGTTTTATAAGTCATATGTGTACGTCGCTTAGACAGCCAGTGTGAATGGATTTGAATGAAGAAAACGAAGAAAATAAACAAAAGAGGCTTGTCAAAGAATTTCCTAGGGAGATAAAAGAAAATCAAAAGAAATTAAAGAGAATGAAAATAAGGACTACTTCAACAGAAATGACAACAAAAAGAAGCGATGATGGTGAACTTACACACACATACATAGATACACACACACACACACATATATATATACACACACAAGCCGGCGTTAGTATTTTGATGAGGTTGAGAACCTGGTCAGCTTTCAGCCAGAGCTGTGGTATTTAATCTCCCTAGGTAATAATATCAGGCGACAACATTTTTCTCCTTACCAAAAAAACCCACATAGATCATGTCAACATCCTTACACACTTAAATATAAATGCATGTATATATACAAATGTATAATTGCATAGCTATATACATACGTAAATGTATGTATGTATGTATATATATGTATGTACGTAGATTTATATATATATATATATATATATAAGTGGTTACACAACAATTAGTTCACCATACCGAGAACATGGTGTAAAGATGTCCATTGCGAGCTGAGGATCCGCTAAGGTGAAACAATTGTTCTCGGTATGGTGAACTAACTGTTGTGTAACCACTACTACCTAACTCGTCCCATGGACTGAGTGCTCTACCACTAGGATATTACCTTCCAGTGTTCTATCATATATATATATATCAAGTAAGAATATTTTCTAAACAGCGAGTGGATTTGAAATTATTAGAAATGTTAGCTATCGCCGTATTTTGACTAAAGAAATTAAAGAAATTATTTAGCCTGATAGTGGGGTTAAGAACCCTCGGAGAAATGGAAAAAGTATTGACGTACATGTACGTCAATACTCATCTTTTTCCATTTCTCCGAGGGTTCTTAACCCCACTATCAGGCTAAATAATTTCTTTAATTTCTTTAGTCAAAATACGGCGAGAGCTAACATTTCTAATAATATATATATATATATATATATATATATATATATATATATATTTATATATATATATATATATATATATATATATATAAATCTATATACATATAAATATATATATATAAATCTACATACATATAAATATATATATATATATAAATCTACATACATACATACATACATATATATATAAATCTACATACATATATATATAAATGTACATACATATATACATACATACATACACACATACACATACATACACATATATATATATATAAATCTACATATATATATATACATACATTTACGTATGTATATAGCTATGCATTTATACATTTGTATAAATACATGCATTTATATTTAAGTGTGTAATGTTATATATATATATAAATGTTTCTGTGTGTGTGTGATATATATATTATACACTCACACACACACATATATATATATATATATACGCAGTGTGTCAAGAAGCTTGCTTCCCAACCACATATTTCCGGGTTCAGTCACACTGCCCGTGCCGACCAAAGCCATGAGGGTGAATTTGATAGACTGAAACTAAAAGAAGCCCGTCGTGTATATGTATATATGTCCGTGTGTGTCTTTGCGTTTGTATGTGCCCTCCCACCAATGCTTGTTGGTTTGTTGACGTCCCCATAACTTACCAAGGTGGTGCTCCAGTATGGGCGTAGTCCAGAGACAGAAAAAAAGTAAAATATATGTGTGTGTGTGTGTGTGTCTGTGTGTGTTTGGGTAGAAGAGGGGTCTCAAACTGAAGGACACAAAAGGGCCATTACGTCCCGGAGGAGAGGCATAGAGGTCCAAACGTGGTGGTGTGTGAAGATTTTCACCAGTTATAATCATTTCTACTATGGAAACAAGGCATGACATTTGGGGTTTAGTGTTCAGTCGATTGCATCGATCCTAGTACACAACTGGTACTTAATTTATCGACCCCAAAGGATGAAAGGCACAGTTGAGTTCGGCGGAATTTGAACTCAGAACGTAAAAACGGAAGAAGTACCGTTAAGCATTTCGCCAGATGTTCTAACGATTCCACCAGCTCACCGTCTTATTTACACCAGTTATAATGGAATCTGAAATATTGGTTCTACCACGGGCCACAGAAAAGTAGTTCGCGTGCTGCATGTTTGAGCCCCCTGTTGGAGATAGATATGTTTCTTTATTAGCCACAAGGGAACAAAAGAAGGGGACGAATACAAAGGGGGAAGTTTACATACAATAAAAACGTGTAAAATATTATCACAAATGCAATTTAAAAATTAGTCGATTTTCCCCAATAGGGGGAGACAATACGTATGGGTAACACATAGCCCCGAAAAAAAATGTGCAACCCTCATCTCCAGGAGTACGAAGAGTTTGTACTCCTTTCCTCTCCTCCTCTTTTTCTCAACCTACAGGCTGATATAGAGAGAAGGCCCATTCACTCGGGCCATTCTCGCCACTTTCACCTACCTTTCATAAACTTTGCTGGGGTACAGCACCTCTCTCTCCATCCTGATTCTTCTTCCAAAGTGGTATTTGAAAAAAAGGATCAGTTGTTGGCCGGAGAGAAATGTGTCTGACCTCAGCCCTTTCAACCTTGTCCACCATACAACCTCTTTCGTCATAACTAACAAACAAAGGAAAACCGCCTCTCGTTCGTTTTTGAAGGAAGGTGGCCGTTTGATCATGACAAAGGTGTCGGTGGTCAACTGGATTGGTCCCACCCGCGACAATAGTCGTTCTACATAGCCCCACGGGTCGGTGACGCCCGGAAAGTGTATGAATGCGTGCGCGACGGTTTCTTCGTCTCGCACGCACCTCGGACAGATCTTTTTTGCAGTGTCCCTGCCCGGGTGCCCATGTCTGTAGAGCTTGTCACGAACTGGTAGAACTCCTCAGTAACACTGCCAAGCCAGGGACTTTTGGAAGTTGTCCATCGGTCCCGGGCGGAAGGTCCTACCGAACAGACTGGCCAGTTCGTCTTCCTCTACGCCCAGAGTTTCACCGAGCATGTCGTCGCACTTGCTGCGGATCAACCCTCTATAGAATGACGAAGTGGAGTCTCCACTAATCGCCGGGTCCGCCTGCCAGAGGGCTGTGAGCGCCTGAGCCCATTCGATGTGCCAGTCGCCCATTTTCCTCGGTCTTTGCTTGACCCAGGACTGCAGCTCGGTCAGCGAGATGAGTCGTGGGAAGGCTAGCCTCACGAACGGGGCCCACACCAGTTGTCCGGTGAGGAATACGTAGAGATGCCGCAGCCTGAGCGCGTGTTTGCGCATCGTCAGCCTCGGCATCCCCAGCCCTCCGTTGGAAGGGTGTTGGCAGCAGATGGATCTTCTCACCAAAGGAGCCCGGCTCTTCCAAAAGAATTGGAAGAGCGCGCGCTCCAGTTTGGTGAGCGTTTTGGCTGGACAAGGCACGACGGTCAAGCGGTAGTAGATGGCGGACGTATAAAAGTGTTCGCCACCTCCGCTCGACATTTCAAGGATAGTTTGCACTCGGCCCACTTCTGTGTGGGTGCAAACACCTTGGCCGTCACCTCGTTCCAGTTCTTCTCCACCTGGAGGTCTGGACCAAACCAGACCCCGAGCAGCTTTACCGCTCCTTCCGTCCAGCGTCCGCCGACGCCATCGGAAGGCATCGGTTTGCCTCTCCACGATCCGAATTGCAAACCGAGGGACTTGTCCCGGTTCAGCTTCGCTCCTGTGAACCTTTCGTATTCCTTCAGTAAAGTGCCGACTTCCTCGATTTGCGAGACGCTCGACACAATTACTGTTACGTCGTCGGCGTAGGCCGATGCCGCTTTCCGCAGTCCTGGTTCATGAGGGATGCCCTGCAATAGCTCCAACTTCCGCAGTAGTGGCCCGAGAGTCAGTACTTACACAAGGGAGGAGAGCGGCATCCTTGTCGAATGGATCGCGGGATATGGAACGGCTCCGAGAGGTAGCCGTTCACCTTGACCCTTGAGCAGATGTTGCTTTTTGCATTGCAGCAATCCAGCCCCTGAACATGGGTCCGAAGCCTGCCGCCTCGAGCACAGCATCCAGATAACGATGGTCAACCCTATCGAAAGCCTTAGACTGATCCAAGTTGATCAGGGCCCAACGGAAGCCGGGTATACACCCTACCCTCTCTATGATGTATCGCATGAGGTGGAGGTTGTCGTGTATGGACCTGATCGGGATTGCGCATGTCTGCGCTTCTCCCACCAGGTTTCCGACGACAAGCGCCAGCCTCTTTGCCAACACCTTGGCCAAAATCTGTAACTCTGTGTTTAGCAGGGTTATAGGCCGGAAGCTGCCTATGTCATCCCCTTTATTCTCGTCCTTCCTGACTAGTGTGATTACGCCCCCAGTCACAGAACTGGGAATTCTCCCGTTATGTTGCCAGTTGCAGTAGGCCGCTTCCAGAAGACCGGAGAATAAGTCCGGCATTGCTACGTAAAATTTGTAGGGTAGACCGTCGAGACCTGGAGATTTGCGTTTGATGCATTGGCTCAGCGCGTCCCCTATCTGAGCGGCCGAAATCGGCTTTTCGCAGAACTTTGCCTCGCTGTCCGAGAGTCGCTGTAAGCCGTCGAGGTATGGACCAAAATCCAAAGCCCCTCCCGGCGCGCCGCCCTTCCCGAACAGTTGAGCAAAGTGCCGCTGCAAGGCCGCACACATCTGCTTCGGCTCACGTATCACGCGTCCGTTTTGGTCCTTCAAAGACCGAATCGTGGACTTGTTGCCACTTTTTGCCTCCGTCACTCGGGCCCAGGTAACAGCTTTGGCTCCCTCGTTTCCCAGAGCACGTATTTTGCTTCTGACAATGCAGCCTTCGTGCTTTGCGTCAAAGAACTGGTCCAAGGCCGTTCTCCTTGTTAGCACGCTGGCTACGTTGCCACTTCTAATTGCCTCTTCTACTATATCTACCAGTTCCTTCTCGGTTCTATTTCTATCTAACGCTAATTCTTTACTAAAAACTAACGAGTCTAATCTAACTGCCCTCTTGAGAGAGTACCACCATCTGTTGTTGACAATGGCCCCTGTCAAGTGCTGTTTAACTAAAGTGCTAATCTGTCTGCTGTAGGCTTTGCATGTCGGTAACGACAAGGTCAGCTTCCAGTAGCCGGGTCCTTGTCTATGGGTTCTATCAAGGTTGATCATGCAGGTCACTAGTTTGTGATCTGAATAGGCAACCATGAACATTGTGGACAGCTTAACATGTCCCTATCCTTATTTCTAACTAGAACCCTATCTATGTACGATCTAGATGTTCCGCTGCGATTAGTCCACGTCCACAGTGGCACAGTCGAAAAATCTAGTCGATATCTATCGGCCAGGTCAAATCGGCCGATTAACTGTTTGAGGCTGTTACACCCCCCTTTATCGGGACATGCTCCCACATAGTCCCAACGTGCATCTAGGAATCCATTTCAGTCCCCCACTAAAAGCAAGGAGCGGGACGTTCCCAGAAAAGTCTCTAGACATTTGAAGAAGTCTGGCCGCGGTGTCCCGGATGAGGCCTATGCGGCCACCAGCCTGAAAGCTCCACCTTCACTACCGACAACGTCTAGGACCACCAGTCGACCCTCCGGGTCCAGATGTACCGTCTGTGTTACGAGGCCCAGGTCTTTCCGCAGCCAATCGGCAACCCGCCCCCACCCCCCGGCCGACAGAAAGATGCATAGATCCCAAAGTCATCGAAGATGGGGGCCAGCTGTCGCTCGCTGTGGATCCTGTACTCGCAAATGGCTACTACATCCATACTGTGCGACCTGAGGTCGTTTAAGAGTTTGCCCGGTTTCCAGGGCATCCCCAGGCCGCGTGCATTCACACATCCAACTCTTATATTGGCCATGTTGGTTCTGAAAAGTTAAAAGAGAAGAAAAGACTCACCTCTTCGTCTCCCGGGTATCAGGCCGCACGGTTTCCATGGGGGTGTTAGAGGGGATGTCTGGGTGGGTGGTGGTTTCCGGTGGGGAGGGGACGGAGATGTTTGGTAGAGTGGGGGTGTATGGGGTGGGGTGGGGGGTGTCTGAGGTGAGGGTGTGGACACTTTTTAAAAGGACGCGGTTAATGGGTTTAACACAAGGATTACCCACGTCCTTAGGAAAGTTTTCCTTTAAAGACTTATAGGTGTCCGTAGGGACCCTAATCATCTTTAAATTAAGGTTTGTCTACACAGTTCGAAAAAGTTTTCCCTTCGGTGAAAACCGAAGGGTCGTTGGATATGTCCTCCATTAAAGTTTTGTTTTGACTGTTTATGTATGTGTAATGTTCTTGTTGTGTTGCGGTGGTTTTTGTCTGTTGTTCTTGTGGGAGCTTTCGTATTGTTGTAGGTGTTTGTGTTTAGAGTGATGTCGTGGTTTTGCTTTCGGGACGGGCGGGGGGGGGGGGGGGGTTGTAATGTTTCTGTTGTTTGTGTTGTTTGTGTTGGTGGTTGTATGTTTGTAGTGATGTTTGTTGTTTTGTCGTTCTTGTGGTGTCTTCTCTTCTTTCTTTTCAAACGGAGAGGCTCTCCCTCATCGTCACTTGGTGATGATGTGGGGGCCTCGTCCGTTGTGGTGTCTGTGTTATTTGGAAGGGGTATGTTTTGGGAACTGTTGTGTTTGTGGGTGTTTTTGCAGTGGTTTTAGGTGGAGTGGGGATGTGTGGGACTGTGCTTGCAGGTTGGTTTGTTGTTCTTGTTTTGGTTGTGTTTGCGTGTTGTTGTTTTTGTTGTGGTGGTGGTGGTGGTGGTGGTTGTGTTGTTGTTTAGGGTGTTGGCAGTAGTGCCTCTTTTTTTGTAGTTAACTGAGGACAGTAAGCCTTCAGGTGACCACTGCTTAAACAGTGGTAACATGAAGGCCGCCTACCTTCAACAGAAATGTTTATGTGTGAAATTCCATCCAGAGGCACACGTTGGAGTATTTTAGCTATCCGTTCTGGTCTCATTTGGACCAGAACTTCCATGCTTGTACCATTGAATGTGCCTCTGGAGGGCTTTCCCACCGAAATGATGGTGTCTTCGTCGAAATCGATGAAGCAAGTTAGAATCCACCAGACGTTTACATTTGGTGCAATGTTCAACATTTTTATTTTTTGCGTTCTTTTCCCATATATGTGGGGGGAAAATGTGTAAAGCCGGGACACAATCGGCGATACAGAATATTTTTGTACTGTCAATTGGTCTTCCAACAAACCGAAATGCTTCCAAAATGTTTCCCTTTTTGGATGAAGGCAATATCCTTCATGGAATTCTTCAGAACCAGTTCAATATCGTTTTGGGATAATTGAACTGGTTTTTTCGACACATTTGAAACCGTCCTAAAAATTACTGTTTTTAGAACAGTTTCTCTGCGTAACTGTTGAGGAGAAGTGATACTGAAAGCACCACTCTCACCAAAAGTTACGTACTGTTTTGCATCACTTAACATTTCCCTAGCATTGGAAATGTCAAGGTATGTGAACAGTTCCGTCTTTTGGACGGTTTGCGCAAAGGAAATATTTTCCTTGTTCGTGGAGTTGTTCGTGTTGCTGTTGTTGTTGGTGGTGTTGTGTTATCATTGTTGCTGTTGTTGTTGTTATCATTGTTTCTGTTGTTGTTCTTGTTGTGATTTTTGTTGTTGTTGTTGTTCTGGTTGGTGTTGCTTATATTTTGCATGTTACTGGTGTTTGTGTTAGGTGTTAGATGTTTGATGTTACAATCAACGTCCGACATCGTATTTTCAAAACCGACGATATTTTCGATGTCTTTCAATTAGATAGATAGATAGATAGTACCAAACACACACATTTCTTACTCTCTCTGTCCCTCCCTCTTTCTCTCTTAATTTATATATATATATATATATATATATAAATGTGTGTGTGCGGCGTTGTTGAAAAGAGCAGTGGCCTATGACCTGACAATAAAAAACTGTAGACAAAATTATTTCTGTACCCACACCAAGGCACACAAGTTTGTGTGTGTGTGTATATATATATATATATATATATATATGTGTGTGTGTTGTGTGTGTGTGTGTGTGTGTGTGTGTGTGTGTGTGTGTGTGTGTGTGTGTGTGTGTGTGCGCGCGCGTCTATGTGTGTGTGTGTCTCCGTGTATCTATCTATGCATATATATATATAAGGGATACACATACTACTTTCTCATTGTCACCAAGTTCTCAATTCATTCGTTGCTGAGTATTTTATTTTGCTACGAGGTATTTTATTTTGCAAGGTACTATTTTCCCCCGAGTTTGTGATTTCAGAGAAAGGTAAGAAATTCTTCATATTTTACATCTTTTGTATTTTGACTTTACAGTTTGAATTGTAGAATTGTTTATCCAATTAAAATATTACAACAGTTAACAGTGAAATATAGAATTTAAAAAAAAAGCTTTTTCGACTGAAATCAAGTTTTGAGAACATTCACGTCTATTTTTCAAAAATATATAATTTGAATTAGTTTGCTTTTGTTTTGGACTCAAACTTCTTTTGTATTTAAATCTTTTTAAAGATTCTAACATAACTTGATTTGGCCCATTGCGTGCACTGCGGCATTCATATTTCTCAACTTTTTATAGCTAGGTCCGTACAACAAGCTTCACAAAAATGTTCTAGATTACATGAATGAATTGCGGAAACGATATAGTACATCAGGGAAATTTAAGCACGCGTATTTATCACAACATGATGAAGAAAATGAAGTATCGTCACCACGCTCCTTAAAACACGTGTGCCCTACTCGATGGCTAACATGACTTTCTGCAGTCAAAGCCCTTCTTGACAATTATTCAGATGTCCCTATTTCTTTACAAGAGGCAACAAATGAATTTGGCACCAACATTGCATCCAGAGCTAATGTTATTCTTACGTGCCACTCTCCGGGCCAATGTGTTCTTGGATTGCACGTTGTAGTTCCATTACTTCAAATCCTTGAAGGATTGAACAAATCTTTTCAAAGTACCACCTTCAATCTATGTAGCATGTTGCATAGTGTCAAATTGGTGCAGGAGGAGCTAAGCAATCTACGCAGTGAAGAACAATTTCAGGAGCTGTTCAATACAGCAGAAAAAGTGATTTATCAACTCGATATTTCTCCTCTGGAGGCAACGAAAAGTTCCTAAAAGATACCAGGAAGGAAATGCCTTAACATATCAACACTGCACTGCTTTGGATCATTACAGAGTGCCATATTTGCAGGTAATGGATACTGCAATATCAAATTTGAAAGATTTTTTTTTTTCACAGGATTTAGCAGATTATGAAAAACTGAGCAATGTTTTACAAAATGGAAATGTTTGTGCTGAAGTGAGCATGTACTATCCTGAGCTTGATGAATTTTCTTTAAGGAACGAAATACTTTTTTATAGAAATCATCATAATGGATCATCTCTCAAGGATCATCGTAAAATATTCGGTGAAATGCAACCAGAAGTCCGTCGCATGTTTCTAAATCTTGAGCGATTGCTAAGGCTGCTTTTAATGTTTCCAACCAGTTTTTGTGAAGCTGAAAGATATTTTAGCGCTCTGCAGAGACTCAAACTTGGTTGCGATCGACCATGACTCAGTAAAGTTTGAATCATATTCTAATATGCCACGTTCATAGAGATGTTTTGAAAAAGATTAGTTGAGAAGAAGCTGCTAAATTATTTATTGACAGCAATGCAATGATGCGAGATATGATACATTTGGAAAGTTCTAAAAGACAATAAATTTACTTTATATGATTTTTATTCAAACGTCTATGTTTTATTTTTTGTTTATTTGATATAATAAATACATGTTAAGCTTATTTCTTATATCTAAACTTCATTTAAATATATAAAATTTAATTAGCGTAAACTTTTACTTATGTGATAGGGTTCAGGAAATACACCATAAGTAATACTAAAATGCTCCAACAAATGTCGGTTTGTCCCCCTCACATTTTTAAGACAAACGAGGCGCCTGGAAAAGAGCAACATTATTCATGAATTGAATTCACTGACCCGTTCATCACCGTGTTCGGCTTGACCTCGATACTTCAGCTCATTCTTATTAACATTCGGTTTGCTTGACCCCATCTTATCTTCATTGCATTTCCTCATCAATTATTCTATAACTAGGTTGTTGCTATTCCTATATAAACTGACTGTTTATCAAGTCTTGTTATAGCCTTGGGCTTAAGGATGTGTTCGTGTAGTCTTCAACAGTCATCCATTATAATTGCACCACCAATACAAGAATATCACAGTGATGCATTAAGGTAAGGGTGATAATTTGAGTAACTCTGACTAATAAGTAATGTCTTAACTTGGTATTATCGCGTCTTATCACTACGTGCTTAATTGATGTATTCCATTTCAAAATAGCACATTACTAGTCATTCTTGCATTAAGTTCTCTTGAACTCGTTGCCTCATTGAGTCTGCCACTTTCATTCTCACAAGCTAAGTTATTACTATTCCTACATGAAAGACTGCTTAATCTTCATATATAACTTGTCTCGACTTGGTTAATTAACGACAGTATTTGAGTTTTTCATTGCAATTGTGTTTATTACAAAGCGTTATTCCAGAACATTACTTGAAACTTTATCATACTGGAACAGGACTCATTATAGTAAGTTCCTTATGCATAATTTTATAGGCTTATATAGGCAAATCTTTGCGTAATTTTACCAAACACATTCGATAAACAGAAAATGGCCTCAGCAATGAAGAAAAAATGCAGGCAGTACAGCGTTGATTACTTACGGTTCGGATTCATCCCATCGCCATCGAACCATCTGTCACCCATGTGTTTAATTTGCAAGGATTTCTTTTCGAATGAGTCGATGACGACATCGCGTTTGAGTAGACACCTGGAGGTGAGGCACCCCGATAAGAGATATACAGATTTAGCATACTTTCAGTCTCTTAGGGACCAATTTCAGAAAACAACACTAATTTCTTCTGCCTTTTCAAAAGTTGAAGCTTTAAATGTTGATGAACTTGTCTCATCTTACAATATTGCCAACATAATCACAAAGTGTGGCAAGCCCCATTCCTTGGGTGAAACATTGGTAGCTCCTGTCATCTCAGAAATTCTTTCAACAGTACTACGTCATAACCCGTTAAAGACCTTGAAATGTATTCCGTTGAGTAACGACTCAATAAGGAGACGCATCGACGAAATGGCGGAAAATGTTAAACAAAAGTTATGCAACATCTTGAAATCGACACAATTTGTTTTGCAACTTGATGAAAGCACACTTTCCAGGAATCAGTCCTTACTACTGTGATACGTGCGATTTTTCCACCAAAACGAAATGCACCAGGAGCCTCTCTTCACTCTGAATCTAGCCACAGATACTAAAGGTGCAACCATCTTTGAATCTGTCAAGGGATACCTCGAAGAGAAAAAGGTACCTCTTAACAATATTGTATCATGTGCTACGGCGGCGCAAGAGCAATGGTCGGCCTACATAAGGGTTTCGTCCCTCTTCTGAAGAGGGAAAAATCCATCTGTATTTGCTGTTCATTCATCGACAACACTTGGCCGCGAAGAAACTCAGCGAACCACTGAGCAAATCTTTGCAGGTAGCCATTGATGTCATCAATTATATCAAACGCCATTCCCTCAATGAACGAATTTTCCGGCAACTGTGCGAAGATAATGACGAAGAATTCGTCGAGTTGCTCCTTCATACTGAAGTAAGGTGGCTTTTAAAGGGCAAGTGCCTTACTCGCTTCTTTGAACTATTCGACTTTATCATTGAGTTTCTTCGAGGACGCAACACAGAACTGTACAAAAGAACTCTCGATGTGAGGCAAGACTGCACCTACCTCGTCGACATGTTCGACAAATGCAATAGCCACATTATGGCTTTGCATGGGGAGAAGATCACCTTCTTTAAAGCAAGGAATTTGTGAAAATATTCCTGGCCAAATTGAAAGTCATCGAAAGGAATCTTTGTCGAAAGTAATTCTATAATTTACCTAGTGTCGCCAATGTTCAAAACATTGTGAGCGATGATCAACTCCAAATTTATACCACTCACCTCCGTGCGCTACACGACAACAGGATATAATGGTTTGTCGAACTTTTGCAGATGGACATCCCAATGTGGATAGCAGATCCGTTCATAGCTAACATCGACGATTTTGAGGTTAAATTTCAGGAAGAATTAATTGAACTTCAAACAGATGACGTAATCAAAATTAAAATTTCCAAAATAGGTGAACCCCTTTTTTGGATGCAAGAGGAAATTCAGCGTCGATTTCCACTCCTACATGCAGAGGTTAAGAGATCTGCTTTTCCTTTTCCTAGCTGATACTTAGTCGAGAGGGTGTTTGGTGCTGTTTCCAGACTGCACAGTAAGGCTCGCAACCGCTACAATGTGATTGCACGTGGAGATCTCTGGCTACATCTTACGAAAATCCAGCCTGACGTCAAAGAGTTAGCTAAACTCCATGAAGCTCAATGGTCCCATTGAAACGAGGTCAAAGTCAGTCGGTTTCTTATTTGTAGTTTCAGTTTGACTGGACTGGAAACCATCTACCACAATTTACTTACTAATTTGTTGTATATATTTTACCGTTTACTAATGAATATACACTCTTACGTGGTCATGAAAACCCTTTCCCTGGTCTCTAAGCTCACAAAGCGGAGGGGACATCAAGTTAGATATCAACATTTATTCTGTCCCTTTCATTAAAGGGAAAATTAGGAAAGATTTGAAATAATATAATTGCCACTTTCTTCCAGATAAGAGCACTCTTTGGATAGACAGAGTTGCTCTTGTATAAATGTTCAAAATAGCTGGTATCGTCTGGTGGGAATATAACAAATTCAACTGGTCCTTATTCATAAAAAAGAACATTTATGTTCCTTTTTTTGAAATATATATACTTCCTTTCAAGGAATGTATTTATACTTTCAACTGCCTGCAATGGTATCTTTGGAATATCGCTTATCAATTTTTTAGTAATCTACTGATATCAAAATCAGTAGTATATTGAAAAATGGAAAAATAGGGTACGGGCCGTTTCGTGATTTCGAGGGGCAAAATGGGTTGAGAACCTTTGAGTTAAATGATCACATTACTTTCGTTAAGCTTTTTTGATGTTAGCAAATAAGTGTGTTGTGTCTGTTTATCGCTCCTGATTGCTGGCAATTGTTTACTATTTCATAATAGCTAATGTTTTGTGGGATTGAACAAATAGTGTTTCCTAAAGTGTTCAACATCAATACTGGTGACAGTACTTCCCTTATCCGGTTCTTTGATATTATTATTGTTTTTTAATGATTGGATAATTTCTTATTCCTTTCGGCTGGTATTGCGTTTGGGTGTATGTTGTGATAGTTCATTGCATGGTAGAGTTGATATGTGTTCAGAAAAGTTGTCCAAAGTTTTTTTTCCTACACGATTGATTTGTCAGTTTTCCTTGTCAAAATATTCTTCTGTTCGTCGAAGTTTTCTGCAGAAGTGTGGGTATCGTCCAAAATCTCATTGGAGTTATAGTATTTTGGCGTTGGGGTGTATTTTACTCCACTTAGAATGATTTTGATTTGTTTGGTTGAGAGGTTTATATTCGATATTTTGGTTATATCCATTTTCATGGATTCTGTCGACTTGATCTAAAATATGAGGATCTTTTATATCCGGCCTTTAATGGGTATTTCTGTATCTGAAGGCTTTTTTCTTTGTTATTCTGTGGTCGTTTATAGAAGGTTTGGAATTGTCTCTTTTATGTTCGGACGGTTGTTGGAACTATTTGAAATTGCTTTGCGGGCTGTAGTTTCAGTTCCTTTGTTTGTTGGTCCCAGTTGCACGTGCATCGTACACACGTTTGGATTAACTCCATTTCCCTCCTCCGACTCCCCCTCTCTCTCTATTCCTCTAACCCATCTATTTGCCCTCTACTCCTTCTCGATTCCGGTTCCTCCGTCTTTCTCTGTCTCTGGTTTGCTTTCACTCAGAACAGACGTGGATTACCTAGCTCCGTTATTATGGCCCCGAGCTTAAACCCAAGGGCTTATATCAACTTGAACTTCATTCTTCTCGGTTACTTACATGTACCATTGTATCCACCATCTATCCGTATGTTTACTTCTTTTTTCCCTTTTTCCTTTATTTCATCCTTTTACTTCTCTCTTATTTGCTTTTTCTCCTTCATGGCCTATTGATAGATAAAAGGATGTTGGCGCGCTACGGATAGATGTATAGTTTATAATGCGCCGAAGGGAAACAGTCCATCTCTTCTTTGTGTCGCCTTACCTTCTAAAATTCGTTATCAGTAACAACCACACATCCCCTCCGCATAATATATATATGCAAACTAGCCGTTCTTTATATACCTGTGCCCACTCTAATTTGGCTAAAATCTCTTATGTATGGATTCGTTATCTCTCTGTATATCATTCCCCTCTGTGCATCATTCCCCATGGTACACACAGTTGTTTAGCATTTTACAATGTTGGTTAGAATTTCGGGATGTAGCACCCGCTCTCACAAATGGGTTTTATGCTTTCAAACAGCAGACGGATTAATAATTATCTATTATATATGTTGACCCAATCCTATTGTACACGCAAACCTATTCTCTACATTCATGTCCTGGTGCCAAAGTTATTATTATTTTTGGCAAAAGTCATTGTATA
Organism: Eledone cirrhosa; assembly: GCA_964016885.1. Classification (NCBI taxonomy): domain Eukaryota; kingdom Metazoa; phylum Mollusca; class Cephalopoda; order Octopoda; family Eledonidae; genus Eledone; species Eledone cirrhosa. The sequence goes on along the minus strand of OZ024742.1, from coordinate 215,836,662 downwards.
CAGGTAAGTTTTGAGTTAAGACTAAAACTGTTAATAGTTGGTTATATATGCGTTTCTATTCTCAAATGCCCCGAGTAAAGCTTAAAGGCATCGTTATAGCTTTCAACATTACAGATTCTATTCCCTCGCAGAACGGACGCATTAACAACGGTGAATACTACTATACTATGTAAATTTTCTTTTCGGCTACGGAATTGTAAATTCAAAAGAAAAGTCAAAGGGATTTAAAATATTTTAATGTATTAAAAGGATATTCTATCAGCCAAATAGCTGTAAATAGTCTAGCAATATATGTTATATTCTACACCTTTACAACAGCAAGAAAAACTACCAAACTCTTGCATCTTATTGTTATGATACCTCGTCATTGTTTCCCTCATACCGGATTCGATGTGTTAACATCAATGCTTTAAGTTTTAATGCTGGCTATTTTAAAATCAATGCCTTAGACTTTTTTTTTTCATTTTTTCACAAATCAATATCTTAATAACAATTATCATATAAATAAAATTTTATTCAATTATAAAAAATAAGCAACAAAATCAAAATCCAATATTCTCAGATAATTTATTAAATCTAAAAACGAAATGCGGAAATCTTAATGTTTCTATTTTGTAATGTCTATTCTAATATTCTCTTCACTCGGATTTTCTTTTCACGCCAAAATGTTTGAAGAATACATGTGTGCGCAGAACTATGCATTTGAGGAACGAGAGAGTGCGAAAGAATAAGAGAAAGAAAAAAAACAAAAACAAAAAACAAGATATATATATATATATATATAAATATATATATGTGTGTATATATATATATGTATATATATTTATTTATATATATATATATGTATATATATTTATTTATATATATATATAAATATATATATATATGTGTATATATATATATGTATATATATTTATTTATATATATATATATATATATATATATATATATATAAATATATATATATATATATATATATATATATATATATATATATATAAATATATATATATATATATGTATATATATTTATTTATATATATATATATATATACATATATATATATATGTGTATATATATATATGTGTATATATATATGTATATATATATATATATATATATATAAATATATATATGTATATATATATATGTATATATGTATATATATATATATGTATATATGTATATATATATATATATGTATATATGTATATATATATGTATATATATATATATGTATATATGTATATATATATATATATGTATATATGTATATATATATATATGTATATATGTATATATATATATATATATACTTCAAAATATATATATATATAGATATATACTTCAATAGAGACGTTATGAGGCAATTCATTTATGATATACATGTAACCCACATATACGCACTCATTCTCTCTCACTCTCTCTATCTATCTATATATATATATATATATATATATATATATATATATATATATAGAGAGAGAGAGAGAGAGAGAGAGAGAGAGAGAGAGAGAGAGAGAGAGAGAGAGAGAGAGTGAGAGAGAATGAGTGCGTATATGTGGGTTACATGTATATCATAAATGAATTGCCTCATAACGTCTCCTTTGAAGTATTCGTTTCCAAATAATATATGGAGAGAAATAGCTTTACATAACTAAACCCCAGCCAACCAGAATGTTTCTGAATTACAAAGTGTTTTCGTAGACTATAACGATTTGAGCGAACAAGTCGGATTTGCAAAATCGAGGAATGTAATAGTGTATAAGATATCGTGTCAGGGGTCGGTTTATAATGAATATGAACCAATGAACTAAGGTACGGAAATCAAACAGATTACTAAGTGGATCTGCTAACATAGTGTGTACAGAAATGCGTGATGCTGCATGCAGCCATCTACCACTTGTTGATATCCATCAATATTTCGGAAAAGCGCTATCAATGTTATACTGAGCATCTTACCTGAATGTAATCTTAACACTTATGTTAAACTATTGTTTGGTTAATACAATCGAAAACAGCAAAGAATAAGGAGAATGGCAGTTGTTAGATTAACATATTTCATTATCTGAGAGATAGAACACTACTTTTAGTAATATCTGTTCTTCTAGATTCGGCAATAGCAGACAACACCAGTATTTATTTGCAGGACAGGTTCTCTGGTAATTTTTATACATGGTTATTCAAATTTTGATTTTGATATATGTTTTGTGTAATAACTTATGCGGAACAATCCACGTCATGTTTAACTCCACTTTATGTAGGAATCTATTATTTTGTGAATCAGTGGTGACAATGGCGACCCCTTTTACTATAAAAGTAATCGTGATGATGTCGAAATTCCGAAAACAGACTCACATAAGCATCGATATGATACAACATATAAGAAGATTATATCTCATGTTACTACCCCGAAAGACATTCTTCCTTTTTGAAAGAATGCTATGTTTGTTTTAGAAACCTGTTATTCAAAATGTTTAAAAGATATTTATGTAAATTTAGTGATTATATACTACATAGAGCTTAGTATATCTGAAATTCTGCAAAGAATGATAGGATATATATTTCAAAAGGGAAACAGTTATGTGAATGGGAAAAGGAAGATATATTTTTGAAATGCCGTTCATATTGGAGAGAAATGTAAAGTTCGAAAATGCTAAGACCAATTTTATTTGCAAATATCGTTTGATGTTGGTGCACTTTAATTCTACTCATCCGAATTGCAGTTGTTACCCTTGTACAAACATATCATTCTCACACAATTACTATATTAATTAGATGCCATAAGTCGAACGGGAAGTTTACGACAAACTGATTATGAAGTCATCTATTCTATTTCTCTCTCAATATATACTACGATAAACGGAGGGTGAGCCATTTTAAAACAAGATCAACGTGTGATTTAGAGGAGAGACTGTGCATTATCGTGTAATAATGAACTGTAATATATTATACCTACCTCAATTAATCAAGAAAGTGTATTTCTTTCATATTTACTCTTTCAATAAAATATCGCAGACTTAGACTGTCGTCTGGTTTCAAGCAACTAGCGAGACTTTGGCTACCTTAAACGGAGTGCACTTAGTTGAAAATATTCAGGCCAGGTCTCCTTTTTTAGGATAAATTCAAATCTGCATTCTACCAGAGTTTCAGTGATTCTGAAAAATCCAGCCCACTTTATTGAACCTAATCATAATTTTGAACCTAATGATAGCAAATCAATATTATATGCTTTGAATTGTGAAGTTTGTTCTGAATATTCAGTCTCCGCTATTCTGCATTGTAAATATATTTATGAATTAAGTCAAATCCGTAATGCATTTTAGATAATTAAATATAACCGGCATGAAGTTAATTCCTTAAAATCGCATTATCAAATTCTAATTTATAGAGCTAGCTTTGGAATAATCCCTTAAAACCAATACAATTCAGTTGGGATATATTCAACTAAAGGAAAACTGCTAAACCAGTATATGGAACATGGATGATTAGAGAAAATTTGAAAACTAATTACCATATACCGTATATTTTCTTACATTTCTCGAAAATTGAGAGCCGAGTGAAAACCGCTCAAAACAAAATTAATAAACATGTCAATCAATTAAATGTTTGAAATGAGAAAATACTGCAACAAAAACGAAACGGAATAACATTTATACCAAATGACATATAATGTGAATGGATTCCGACCTACAATTCATTACTGTAGATGATTTATATTATCAGAGAGCGTACGATACATGAATATATGCTTATATGGCTGACTGAATACCTCAAACAAATACTTTCCGTTCCCTCCACTTCTTATTCTCTATCTTTCTATTTCATCTTATATTTCATTATAGCATCCAATGAAGGATTATTGTCTGAAACGTTAAAACTCTCTTCCTACTATATCAAGGGTTAAATAACATATGTTGTCACTGTACACATGTACACGCAGGCACACACATATACACAATGAGTGTATGTGTGTCTGTGTGTTTACATGCAAAAGTTGATGAAGTTATATGTTAGCTGAACGCTCAATATAATGAGAAGATCGTTTTAACGTTTCGGATACTATATATATATATATATATATTTATAATAAGGGTGTATATGAAAGCATGTTCTATATGTTCATATACAATAAACAAACGAGAGCGTCACTTTCAATGAAAGATATGTTTTTCTCTTTTGTTGTTGTATGAACACATCATAAGTATGTCAATTGCAGTTGAGAATGCCAGCGAGTGTAGTTTCAAGATTCATTAATCTCAAGAGGTAATGACATGGGAATCGACTAGGATTTATATGCCCATTTAATCACACATCAATCAAATATTTGTTGTCGTGATGAAGATTGAACAGCACAGTTCTGTGGAGGTAGGGAGGAAATTATGGTGAATTTAATGATAGTTTAAAGATATAAATGTGTTAAAGAATAAGAAATCAGTGAGAGCGAATGGACGGATTTTATTGTGGTAAGAGTGGTGATGGTGGGATAAATGTGAATAGATAATATGTTTTGGGCAGTTGGGGAAAGTGCGTTGGGCTAGAGAAGGGTTATGGTTATAGCATTGTGAATTCAGTCACTTCTAAAACAGATTTGAGGCGACGTTTACGGAGAGGGTGATAACGCTGCTGGTGCTACTGGATGTGAAGGTGGTGGTGAATGTGAGGTGCTGGTTGTGAAAAGGTGGTGAGAAAATATTTCCAGACAAACGTAACGAATATGGAAAAAGAAAATGGCTCAGGCCCACTCATTCAAATTGTGTGCATGTGTATGGACGTGGATGCTTTTCAGTTTTATTCTGTTTTCAATTTTATTCATTATTTTCTTCTGTTTGCGCTCTTTTGTAATGTTAAATATCAAGTACAACCCACCCACCCCCACCCACCCCAAAAAATGAATTAATCCGACCATGAAGGTTTTACCACACGTGTTTCTTCAAATGACACTTTTTCATATTTCATTTGAAAAGTTCAATTTTTTTTCAAATAAGATGATAGTCAGAATTCATTTTTTTTAAATTAAAACATTCAGTATGACCAAAGCAAATCATGCATGAAATCATGCATGAAGAAACTTATTGAAGAATCAGAAACAGAACATATTTCCGATGAGAGATTGTAGCATCAATCTGAATAATCTTATTACTAAGTGTTGATTGACAAATTCTATAATCTGTTCTATTTTGAAGAAACGAACGAAATAAAAAAGGATCTAATTGTGCAACATTGTCCAAAGGCATAATATCTCTGCTTTGCCTAGAGCCGATATGAAAAACCTCTTATTAATGTTGTTCAATGAGAGGAACATTAATTTGTAGAAGGATTTCTGTTTACGATCGGCGTTTACTGTTTCTTGACGTATGGGTTGTACCCATGACCTTCACAAACCCTCCGTTACATAAAAGATGATCCAGAAGGTTTCAACTTCTACCAAAACTAATAGTGAAAACAAAATCAAGACGAAATTAAAACCTGCAAACGTTGGTAGAAATCTAAATACTTTTAGAAAATGTTCTGGCAAGACATGATGAACTCATATGTAAGATATGGCAGTTTCGTGACTTCTGAGGCAGAGTAATTTATGTTTTCAACAGATTATTTTGATTGCAATGAAACTTAACTTTAGAAGGAAATGCCTCAGGGAAACGACATCACACAGGAAACCAGATTGCCTGGACAGCCTTCCTGCTACTATGCTTTTAGGAGTTTCTCCTAGTGTATCATTCAACAACCCCAAGACCTTTATTGTGATCCTCCTAAAACCAACAAACCAGATGTTGCCCGCGAACGGGATTCAGCGCTGGTTGACTGGGCCCGGGAAGGCCTTGCCGTTCCCTAATGTACTGAAAGCCAACCGAACAGGTCAACGTCAAATGTTCATTCGTCATATGGTGAATCGACAATTTCTGGTATTCAACACCACCATGCACTTCCCCGCAGAGCCTTGCAAACAAATACTGATTCTTGCTCCCCAACCGGTACCCTTCCGGATGAAGAGTGTACAAGAATTAGAGTGGCTCAACGATTCGGCCTCCACGTGTCCGAGGCACGCAGATGCTGTTGTGGAACAATGGCCAATGAGTTCAGTTACACCCGTTATCTTGCCGCCTTAGGGCTGGCAGACTCCTCCGTCACGCTGCTCTCAATAACATGATCTGAAGGAGCCTCGATGCAGTCGGATTCCTTCACAATTTGAGTCGACGAATTAACTTCTTCCCTTTCGAGGGGGTGAGGCGGAACATCCCTAATTTGGGATACGACGTGTAGTGACTCGTTCTCTACCTTCAACATTGCTGCTTTGGCCACAAACCCAGGCACCGCTTCCATAACTGCGGAGGAGAGAAAGATAGCGAAATATCGGGGCCTCAGTGAACAGTTAGTCTGTCGAGATGTTTAGCGTCCTTGCTCACCGCACTGCTGATTTCTTCTATACATTCGGAAAGACGGCAGCCTGTTTGAGGAGGGAGTACCGTAGGGGGCTGTGATGTCACAGCAGGTGTCTCTGTTCATTCTGCCCGGTAACGCTGTTGTGCGCAGTGTTCGGCTGAGACTCTGCTCAGACTGGGGTGTTGTGATTGTCTCGCCCCTCTCCCTTTCTTTTGCCACTTAATCCTTCTCTATTTTACTCTTTTTCATTTTCATTTTTCTTCCTTTTCTTTTCCCTTTAGTCGTGTGTTTTGTTTTATTAGATACTGTGCCATTCAGGATATTGAATTATTTTGTACACTGAATAAATTACTCCGCATTAAACAAATTATTTTTAATATAGAAAACAGCATAACTTCTACAGACAATATCACTGATGTAAACACATTACATGCTACACAACTATATTTCCGTAATTGACTGGTGAATCTAAATTGGCTTGGTTAAGCGCAGTATTCGTTGTATCAACCATTGGCACATTCAGTTCAGTTATTCGATATTTAAATGCCTAAATACCTTTGTCAGACTTCAATTTTTATAAATTTTTACTAGAAAGAAAAAACGATTTAGCGGGTTAATTGTATGGTAATTCCGTTCAATGTCGCCTGGCCTGTAGCAATACAGATTAGTTTAAGATGATTGCTGTGTATTTTGTAAGGCATCCAAGTTGACTGGTTTTTATATGTTGCTGTGTATTTTTGTGTAACAATGTGTAATTTTATCATGTAAGAGTTTTGTGAATGTATATTTACTTATCTTGTATAACTTTTTTCAGCAAATAGGAAACAGCCTTTTCGAGAGTTTTATTATTTTCTATCGGATATATTAGATTTATTTCTATATCCAAATATACCGTTTAAAATCGAGTTATACATTATATATCCTTGGGTCAAAACGATATAAAACTTTTATAAATTTTGTTTTATTTCGGTATATAAATATTTCTGTTCATATAGACTGTGAAACGTAGAGTACTCTTTTATAGTAAACATGTATGTCTTGCGACAAACACATTATTTACGTGGAAATCATGACACAAAACAGAAACAAACACAGAAGTGATCTTCTTATAGGCTCACTTCTTCTAGACATGATATATTCTGTGATACATTTACATAAATCTGTTTCTCGATTCATCTAAACTACTATTTTGGTAATTTACAGTTTGTATTAATTCGACAGCGGCCATGTGGCAACACACATATTAAAATGATTGCTGGAGCAGCTAGGTTATGGGAAGTAAAGTAGTTATATGCATATATATGAAGGACTAGTGTCGGAAACTTTAAGATTCTCTTTTTGCTATTTCAAGCGGTAAAATAATATATTTCTTCTATGTATTGTGCCATTTGTTTTGTTATTTTTGTCATTTCTTTTACATAATATACACACATACATACAAACATATATATATACACACACACACACACATATATATATATATATATATATATATATATATATATTTATATATATATATGTATATACATTTATGTGTATAAATATGTGTGTATGTGTGTGTGTATATGTACATATAACCTGAACGTATATACATCAGCCAGATCAAATAAACACATACTCACACAAATACACACACACATATATGTATGCATATATATACATACATGCATATATACACACATTAATACATGCATTCATACGTCTGGCACCATAACCACGTATACCCACACAATTTTTTTAATTGCTGAAGTAACGGATTGTAAGGAGGTATGTAAGAACGCAACTCTCTCTCTGCATGCAGGAATGTGACTTAACTGAATCAATATATTTCCAGAAGAAAAGGTTAAGTGAATAAAACTATTAATTGTGTAAGCACTATAGGTTTCTAAACTAAGCAAATAATCTTTACACTGCTACATACAAATATATGAAAATACATGTATATTTTCAAAAGCTCTTCTCATATGCAAATACTAATCTTATCATATACACTACTCATATTATATGCAAACACAAATATAATTACCAAACATATGTCAGTTACAGTAGGGAGTGAGGATCTACCTATTATGTTTGTTTCTGCCGCTATCTTTCACAGGACTCCTGGACTTTATTCAATGTGATACTGTGTTTAAAACACGTTGTCCTTGCTTTCTCTGTTGTTAGCCTCTTAGAAAGGTAGTATTTCACTCACCCTTATGGAACAGCTGGAATTAAATCTGTGAGTAGGCGACTACCTCCTATGTTACTAATAATATATAGCATGTAGTTAAAAGATATCTAGTATCTGCAACTTTCCTAGATTTGAACCTATACGCCCTGTTTTCAATTTAACAGAATATATGTAGTCCCATTCACAAATAAAAATATAGTACTACATCTATAGCCGCATAACTACATTCAAATTCTTGCCAATTAAACACTATACGTGGGTATAGATATGACTGCATGATTTAGATACATTTGTTCAAAATACTGTGGCATATTTGGCAAGTTGCTTTTTAAGCTAAATTGGGTAACAAAACCTATGTTGAAGAGCATCGTAGGAATTGTACCTTTTATTCAAATGTCGTATCTTCTCAAATATTATGTCAAACTGATTCGACTTGGAATACGGAACAATAAACACGGTTAGCCACGAATTCGGACCGAATAGTCACAGCTGCAATGGTCTTTCACATGTCTCAACTGCAGCTATCCCACAATAACAATACCAATGAACGGCAAAAACTATTCCTTAGCTATTAGCTAATATATCCCTAAAAATATTATGCCTGGTTAAAGGCGGAATGATTACGACTAGATTTGTTAGATAAGAAACTTCACATTATTATCACAATGTCAGCAACGACGACGCCAACTACCAGCTAGCCATCGCAATGACGACCCTGACCAACAACACACATAACAAAACCAGTGAAAGTAATAACACCACAATTAGTAAGAAACTCTCGCGGAAGCCTCTACAAATGTATTCCAACTGTAAGCAATTGCAAGCACGACTTTCATCAAATATAATATTACATTCTTTAAAAGAGGGATAGTATACGGACTGGCCTAATACAGAATAGACTAAATTGGAAAAGACGAGATGATCCAGGGTTGAATTCCAACTGAATCATTTTTTTAGAATCACAGAAATATTTTTGTCTTAAACACGGACCAGACCAATGTCTTTAGACAATAACAAAAACCATAAGTAAGAGTAAAAGAAAACATCTTGTAAATTCACCAAAATACACGCATTTACAGGGAAAATATTAACGGATATAACAACAAGAGTATTAATAAAGGAATGTGGTACCGTTATTATCTTCAGTCTCAACGTCAGAGGGGCGTCCTATATACGTTTAATAATATACATTTGAAATCCGGCAGAAATATTATTTCTGTAACTACTGCCAATTCAGCACCAATGCCTTAAAATCTTTTAATTTGTTTTGTAAAAAACGAAAGGAATTTATAATTAAAAACGGCATTCTTATAATATTAGAATATCATACTAGATATTTTAAAGAAGGTAATATTTCTTTTGAAGGTGTTGTTTGTAATTAGTTACATGTCTTTATTTTAGCACTTATAGTTGACAATACATACTCCAAAGTATAATAATTAATCGTAACGCCAGAGGACATTAAATGCAGTACCAACACATATATGGGCATGAACATACCTTATAGCCAATAAAGAAAACAGAATAACGCATAAACATATATTGTGCAAATGAAATATTAATGGTGGTATACGACATTACATCGGCGGATGAGTATTCCACACATTCGACTGGATCGTTAAGGTAGATCACAGAGTGATATAGCGTGATAGAGATTTGAATTACTTGTGACTATTGAATTACAGTTACCGTCCATTCGACGAACGTCTACATTTTTTTTTTTCATGCAAGATTTCTTAAAAGTGTTTAAACTGTGAAAGATGACGCTTGTCTAAAATGTCACGCAGTGATATCACACCCAGAAGCTTATGATTGTGAAACGAATTCTATAACAATTTGTCTATGGCATGTTCACGTCAGAGTACAAGTGTACAATCTGAAGAAATTAGCGATGTTCCGCTTATGCAAAAATTAATATAAACAATGAAATAATAGAATTAGTTTTAAATCACGTGGAAGAGGAGAGCATAATGGTTTGAGTGAAAGAAACTAAACTTAAAGTTGAGAAAGGACGTCGAGTAGATGGAGTAACGCGAGAGAGAATCTGAGGGGGTTGGGAGAGAGAAATAAGGGTAGTCAGAGAATAATTGTGACATAGAGAAATAATATTGTGAGAAGTTATACGTGGTACTAGAGGTAGTGGTTGAAAACGAGAGCAGAAAAACAGCCCAAAATAGAATATCAACAGCAGGTATACTTTATTTATTAAATACTAGCAGGATTGTAATAACTGTTGATATGGAGTGTACTTTATATATTCTATGATTTAAAAAAAATATTTATAAATTGCATTTCCTTTTTATGCTATTGAATTATACACAGTGTCTTATAACCCGTTGGTAGTTACAGTTTATCAGTTTGGAGAAAATATATTTACATCATAATAAATAACAAAGTAGTTCACTTGAATATTGATTAATAAAGGCATGAGTAAGTGCTGGCAGCATCGCCTCGTAAATATCTAATATGATTCTTTCATGGAGCCATATGTCTTCTCCTCTTTCCTCGGTTGTCTGAATAGGCTTTAAACTAAAGGCATTCTAAAACGATTACATTAAAAGGACAGAAGCACTACTGATTTCAAAAGCCTTAGTCTGAAAATTATAGTTGGCAGATATGATTGATATTAAAAAAAAGTATTTCTCCTACCAATAAAGCAAAAGAACCAATATGAACAACGCAGTGAAGGTTACGAAATGTAGCAAAAGTAAAGTCATACCATTTGGTGTTTTGCCATCAGTAGTTGACAAACCAGATTGCCCCAAAACAGACAAAATATCGATTGAAGCCAATGCTTGCTTTTTTATCATGTTGATCTTCGAAAGTCTAGAGAATTTTTACGTATTTAAGTGACAAGAAAGTCCTTGGAAGCTTTTGCTTTGTGCAATGATATTGCCACTTTATTACTTACTCACAATATCACCAATATTCTCATTTAATTGTTAATCAATTAATTGCCAATGTTAGTAGTTGATACGGTTTCCTTACATCCAGCCATATCTTTGGAACGGGTAGATAATATACAGGTACGTGCTCCTTTATTACAATTCAGCATAAATGAATAAATAAATAAATAAATAAATAAATGAAAAGATAAATACATAGATATGTAAATAAAACAACTAAAACATAATTTTCTATTTTTTCTGCTTCCGCACAACTAGATATATTCTCTCTGTTAAGGCCGCTCGCAATTCTCCGAAGAAACTACAATTATCGCTTACCCAGAAGTGGACAGGCTTCGATACTGGAAAAACAATGGAAGGATGCCAAGAAGCCAGGTAATCTATGAACTCTACAGCGGTAGAATCGCAAACCACAGGGACTAACCAGTAATTAGGTATGTACTCAGAGGAGATAAATAAATATTTTAGATTTTCTCAGGGTCTTGTTTCACAAGAAGGTCATGATCAGTTAAATAAACATGAGATTATATGTTTTGTAATAGATAAATTAAGTTGGCATAAGAAGGTGCCAAACTAAGAGAACATATTGATACGTTACTCTACCATGAAAATTGTTAATTAGGGTAAATTATAAGAAAAAATTAACAAAGGCGTTTGGAGGCCGAGAGAAGATGTTACAGTTTTGGTGCTTTTCTTAATATATGACAAAACATATCATTGTATTTTAAAACAAGCATTTCATAATTGGTATCATCGGCAATTTGTCTAAAGTTAATTTGTGCAGAGTCGTTCTGTCAGAAAACAGGTGGTGGTAGGCAGTAGTGAAACGATCACCAGGCATGATGGTTAGTTGTGATATAAGTGGGTACCTGCCGGGTGAATGAGCAACTCCAGACCATCTGTTGTAAACTACTATGAGAGATAGAGCAATGTGTGACACATTTAGCTCCCAAGAAAACTCTCACAACCCAGTGATGTTGATATAACCAGGAGAGTTAAGGCCGCCTCTAAAAGGCCAATTCTTAGCGGGTTTGAAAAAGTACCAGATTGGTAATTGACACGAATAAAACCACCAAAATCGATATATGGTGAGAGGTATGAAAAGGAATCATATCTTTGCGCGGGTTAAAAATGCATTCACACCCGCTGAAGGGCCTCTCCGAAAAATATATTGCAGTCACCATTTCAAGCTGTAAAAATTGCCGAAGGGCCTGTGACCTGTACTGGGAGGCATGGGATGAATGCACAAAGATTTCGTATCACGAGATCCAAAATATGATTGTGAAGAGAGCATTCCTTGACCATTGGAATCTGGAACATGACAACCCCTCTAGGTAAGGAGCAGGAACTAGTGGAGGAGTCTAGATGCAACATGATAGATATAGTCAGGTTTCCACAACGAAGTACCGTGGCTTTGATGCTGTTTGCCACTGTGGATGGAGCAAGATTATGCACCAAACAAGGAGTCCGAATACGCATCTCTCCTTAATGAAATCACTGCAGTGTTAGATATAGTTAAGACTGAGTAATATATCCTAATGCGACTTCAATACACATATTGGAAAGAAGTGACAGGAAGGATCGGCGATTCGGATCTAAATACTAATGCGGAGGTTTATGAGACTTCTCTTCTAGCAATGGACTCTCTATTATAAACTACGTCTTCCAGTCTAGAAGCATCCATGAATACACACGATATAAGTTGAATCAGGGACAGAGATCGATAATAGATTCTGATCTCTTCGATTCTGTGCTGGATGTTCAGGTTAAGTGAGGGGCTGAGCTCTCAACTTATCACCATCTTGTTATCTGCAGCCTGAGACAAACGGAAGCCAGAGAAACCCACAAAACTGACAGAACCAGGCTGACCTACAAAATAAAGTTGGAATTGTTGGTGGATAAGGAAGTCATGACCAGATATGCAGATACCATTACATCCAAACTTAGAGAGCTCCATGAGCAACCTGAGGACGTCGAAACGGAGTGAAGATTGCTCAGCACAGTAGTTTCTGTTTCATCTGTGAAATAATGCTAGCGAAAGGGGCTTGGTGCGGCACCGGATAGCAGGAGGATCCTTTGGTTCAATCAAGAGTTCAAACATGCAATCCAAACAAAGATGAAGGATTACAAAACTTGGCATGGAAATAAATACTCCTTCTTGTACTTGCGGTACAAGCAGGCAAGAAGAATAGCAGGAGAGACAGCAAAGGTGTACAGATTTAAGATATGGGAGGACTTAATGGGTACGCTGGTATCTGACTTGAGATCAGCAAATAAATGGCTCTGGCAGACCAGCTGCCGACTTCATAATAAGGAGTACTGCTCGACGCCGTTATGAGGAATGACTCTGATGTTTTCCTTTTTTAGAGGGATGCATCCACGTGAGATGCGACAATACTTTGCTGAACTTCTAAGTTCGATCAAAGCAACATCTGATGTCCAAGAGGTGTGTTTGGGAATGATGACTAATGTATGGCAGGTCGAGGTCACAAGGACAGTTAAAGAGCTTGAATGTGACAAGGAAGTGAGGAGGATGAAATTCGGCCTGAGATGTTAAAAGCCTGAAATAGAGAATGTCTTCTCTGGCTAATTCATGCGTGCTGGATGGCCTGAATATCCCAAAAGGCATCTAAGAAATGGTAATCGGGAGGGATAATGAACATTTTCAGAAAGGGAATCAAGAGACGTGGGGAGATTGTGGAGTCCAAGCTAGTTGATGAAAAGATTGGTTTTCGTCCTGGACGCAGTACAGCTGGCCAAATATTCACCCTGCTCTAGGTTTCTGACAAATCGTTGCAGTACATTATACCTCGAAAAGGCATATAACCACATTCTGTTGATAAAGGCATATGACCGCATTCCGCGTAACCCGTTGTGGCAGGCACTGCAAAAGTATGGGATCGATAGTCAATTTCTTTTTGCTCTGATGCCCCTGCACCAATTACCAAGTATTTGTATGCGGATAAATGTTACTAAATCGAAGTCATTCAATGTGACACTCGGACTCCGCCCCCGGTGCATACTGTCATTTCTCCTGTTCATTATTTTCATGAACGGCATTGACATGCGCAGCCGGGTTTGAAGTGGGATCCCGATTCGCAGGTTTAAGATCAATCGTCTGGAATTTGCATTCGTTATAAAGTGATCGCCAACATTCACTTGATAGGTTTGATGTCAAGACTTGCAAACGTTGTAATGAAAATCAGTGCTGCGAAGCCTTAAACACGAGTCCTACGGAAATACATAACACACACACGAACACACACACACACACACACACACACACACACACACACACACACACACACACACACACACACACACACACACACACGCACGCACGCACGCACGCACGCACGTTCACACGCACGCACACACACACACACACACACACACACACACATATATATATATATACGTATATATATAAGTAGTAAATATCAGGAAATATGAAGACTAAGTACGGTTTCTATTGTAGTAAATCTTAGTAGTAAACAACAGGAAACTCCAGTTATAATTATAAAAGCAAAAATAATAATTGTTTCTACTTTTTGGCACAAGGCCAGCAATTTTTCCAGTGTATTACTGGTACTTTATTTTATCGACCCCGTAAGGATGAAAAGCAAAGTTAACCTGTGCGGGATTTGAACTCAGAATGGTAAGGGCCGTAACTCTATGCGTCAAAGCATGGCGTCCGGCCCTCTACCGATACTGCCAATTCACCGCCAATTCACCGCCATAAAGCAAAAATAATAATGACAGCAAGAGCAGCAGGGGAGATAACAAGAACACTGAAGGCAACTGAAACATATTCTTCTATGACAACAGTAAATGTTGCCATGGTAGTAAAGAAATCAAAATTCCCCAAACCCAACGTCAAACACAGAATTAAAAGCAGGTTAAGAAATATGTAAATGACAACCTTAGTAACTGATATGGTGACAGCGACAGCAGTAGCAGCAGCAGCTGCAACTGCAACAACAGCAACTGTAGCAGCAGGTATACCATTGCTACAACAAAAACAACTACAGAATTGTCAACAATCTGTAGCATCTGATGTTACATGATGCGGACATGAACATCCTGTACATCACCAACATCCCCCACCACCACCACCAACACTAACAACAACAACAGCAACAACAACAACACCAACACCACCATCACCATCACCACCACGATAACCATCAGCATCAGCACCTCCACCATTACCACCACCACCACCACCAACAACAATATCAGGACGACAACCACACTACCACCACCACCACCACCACACACCACACACCACCACCACTATCCCCACCACCATTACCTTCACTACCAACAACACCAACATCCACAGCACTGGCACCCTAGCACCACCATCACTACCACCAGCACCACCACCACCAACCCCACCACTATCCTCACCAACATCACCATCACTGCCACCACCACTACCACGCACCACAACCGCCACCACTATCCCCACCACCATTACCATCACTACCAGCAACACCGACATCACCAGCACCCGCATCCCAGCACCACTCTCACTACCATCACCACCAGCACCACCAGCATCACCATCACCGGAAGCCCCCCCCCCACCACCACCACCACCACCACCACCATTAACAGCAACAGTCACAAAAAATTAATAACAGCATCACCAACGACAACCACCCACAAAAACAACTGCGAAGCCAATACCCAGGCCCTAAAGTAGTCTCACACTTTATATAGCTATTAGCGGCAAAATCTCTCTCAAATTGCTCTCCGCGGTCTCATCAAAGAAGAGTGGGTAGTCCCTGCTATAAAACAAAAGTCTAGATGGCCTTGGACAGAGAAGTGATCGCTTTGATTAAGACTGAGCTCTATCAGGATTGATACGGGGAGGATGTGATGGCAGATGGTTGAAAAATTGCCAAACTAACGATAAAAATAACATCATCTACAAGTACAATGTTTGTAAAAAGCTTTAATCTGCAGCAGTAACTGATGTAAAAGCAACTTCAGCAGTAGATATAGCAGCAGTAGCCATATCAACAGTTGCAGCAGTAGCAGTGGTAATAACAAAGTCAGTCTATTAGATGTGTATTACACATGAAATAATGCTTTCTAAAATAATTGTTTCTACTTTTGGCACAAGGCCAGCAATTATTTCAGTGTATTACTGGTACTTTATTTTATCGACCCCGTAAGGATGAAAGGCAAAGTTAACCTCGACGGGATTAAAATAATGATATATAACTTTAAAACTAACACTTTCCTATAAAGCGATCACAGACTATATTATTCTAGTTTAATCACAGACTATATTCTAGTTTAATCAACGATGAGGATTCCGATCCTGCCAGAAATAGGAACTAACATATCCTACATATTATGTTCCAATACTTTAAAATAAAGACAAAAAAAAAAATAAATGAATAAAATCCAGAATTTGGAGAATGCTTTGCTGGTATGTGCCCGTAATGAGTAAAGCAAAGGAATACAGGTACTGAATATAAAAGAGATTTAACTGTAAAGAATTGCCGGATACTGGATTTCATAATGATAAAGAAGGAAAGGTGTAACTTCATAATATAATCCTATTTTTTTACAACATGAATGCAACAAAAACATACATGTGTGATAGATACGGCAACTGACTCGGTATTATCATGACCTGTTTGATCAATGGGGACCGAAGATAATTAACATAAGTTCATGCACAAAACTATAAACCAACAAATCTTTAAGTTGTCATTCAATCTGATTGGAATAACAGTTAAATTTTCCAAAAGTATTTTCCTCTCGCTCTAGAAAAGATAGGCTTCTCTGAAAGAATGTATGTATCTATAAATGTGAAGGTAAAAGTCGGTTTGGACATACTTCGTTCTTTTCCATCAGAGCTGACCTAGGATGAAACAACAATAATAACCATCACGACAAGAGCAGCAACAGAAACAATAACGAAAATAACAACAACAATTATTTCTTGTGCTTAATACCTATTTAGAACTTAGGAAGCATTTTGCAGAACTTTTGAGTGTTACTGCTCAGAAATTAAGCGATGATAATGAAGATAATTTGTGCATTAGATCTGATTGATTAGAACTGAACGGAAGAGTACGTGACAGTATGAGCATGGACACTAAGCCCAACTCGAACACCAGTAAGGCCACGACCACCTCCAGCAACTTTACCACAAAGAACACCACCACCATTACCGCCGACAACAAATTCTTCAATAACAACAATAAAAACAGCAACAAAAACAAGATCCATTGGGAGCAATCGCATTTGGTATTCACCTTCCTTCTCTGCAACAATGGTTCGCGTCTTTCACTCAACCATAACATGATTCTCTAAGCTAATCCCAGCAGAGATTGTAAAAGATGACCTCAGGGGTTTAATAGAATCTAATACCTAACAGTTATTTTTGTTATTTTTGCATCGGCTATATGAGAGATAAATCTAGTCTCGGTAACAAATATATTTTCTGAAATATATTCCAAATAGCTAGGTAAATATTCAGTAATAAAATACATATAACAAGAAATGATACCTGCAAAGATTGAACTCAGTTAGCATATATTTAATTCTGTCTCTTTGAGGCTCTAAATAGTTAAATGAGCTGCTGAAAATAGCCGCTAAATATCACTCAAATCACACATTGTTGCCTTCAAATGAAAAGCACCTCATTGGATTGCTGATAAACTTGAAAACGCAAATAGTTGACGGTTAAAATCGGTATGATACAGTATCATTAAATGTTGACAATCTTCACCACTTGTAATATAATGATAAGTACTATCAAATGACAATTATTAAAACATATACAGAATGGATAAGAAACAGAATATTGTAAACTATGATTTTGAATATAAGAATATCTATATTTAATCTATGATAAAAAAACACTAACTTACATTGTTTCTAAGCAGATTCATTTAAGTGCGTGTCCTATTTCATACACTAGATGTATTTCATCCCAACTCTACCACGCAATATATATATCAAAATCCCATTTTGACAATATTATAATCCATTAAACATATTATAAATAGCTGCATACAGAAACACAATCTAACATCTGTATCAAACAAATCTGTCACTGTTCAATGGAGAACAACATCAATAATAGCAGTAATAGTAAACACCCGCCTATATTCTACATCGTATTTGATAACGTCACAACCCGTCGTAGAAAAGAAAACCAAAACAACATTTGTAATATTGGCATCTCGTGAAACGCATAAATGTCATTTACAGACCACACAGACGACACAAAACCAAACCAGTGAAACAAATAAATAACCTATCCATTGACACAATACATAGTGAAAATGAGGAATATGCATTTATGCCCGATAACATCCCTTTTATTTTATATTTGATAATAGCAGCTCCATCGGAATTTCTGATATAAGAATGTTAGTCTACGGTAGTTTACAAACTAGATAATTGTTTCTACTTTTGGCACAAGGCCAGCAATTACCCAGTGTATTACTGGTACTTTATTTTATCGACCCTGTAAGGATGAAAGGCAAAGTTAACCTCGGCGGGATTTGAACTCAGATCGTAAAGGGAGGTAACTATGCTGGAAAGCATGTCTGACCCTCTACCAATACTGCCAATTCACAATCTAGATAATTGTTTCTACTTTAGGCACAAGGCCAGCAATAAACCAGTGCATTACTGGTACTTTATTTTATCGACCTCGTAAGGATGAAAGGCAAAGTCAACCTCGGCGGGATTTGAACTCAGATCGTAAAGGGACGTAACTATGCTGGAAAGCATGGCGTCCGACCCTCTACTGATACTGCCAATCCACCGCCCTTTCACAAACTAGATAATGATTTGCAAATAGTAAGGAAAAACTATACAGATTAAAACAGGAAATAAATGTAGGATGCATAAAATTCATCGATACAATTGGTTAAAAACTGCACATAATCAACTAAAAATATGTTACATACACACAAGAAATACGTAAACATTAATACTACAAGTCACGCCAACAACATCAGTTAATGGAAGCATCAGCTTTTTATATTAATCATATTGAATATAAACCGATGTGTCGAGCTTAGTAGTTCGAAAACCATTAACACATATTTTTAGGATCTCATCAGAGAGTATATTTTAAAGTCATAATTGAAAAACTGGATTGAGATTTGCCTGCAAAACAAACTCTGTCCATTGGACAGCGCGCAGCATGGCTCTAGTATCGACCACCATATGTCATAGGTTTGTTTGTCTTGGCATGCTGGTTTATGAAGTTGTCGGTGTTAAAGCAGGTGCAAGGCTCGTTACACACACATACACAAACACACACACACATACACACACATACACACAAACACAAACAAACACACACACACATACATAATATATATATAAATATATAGCTATACATCTATATATGTGTATATACATACATATATATATATATACATACATATATATATATATATATATATATATATATATATATATATATACGTGTGTGTGTGTGTGTGTGTGTGTGTGTGTGTGTGTGTATAAGGAGAGAGAGAGAGAAAGAGAGAGAGAGAGAGAGAGAGAGAGAGAGAGAGAGAGAGAGAGAGAGAGAGAGAGAGAGAGAGAGAGAAAGAGATTGTTATATTATCTACAAATCGTAGTTGCTCTCTTTGATAACTTCCGAAACTACATTTAATAATTCACGAATGATCAATTCTAGCAAATCTAAAATTGAGGTCAACTGAGACGTTCAGATTTTAGTGATGTATATATAATCCCCGCACTAAATAAATCGGGATGGAAAGTTAATTAAAGCATTTTCTGATAATCTACATTCGTACAACAAAATGTAGCCTTGTAGAAACTTTCATGAGATCTCTCATGGTTAATGATAGGAGTAAATGCCACTTAGGAGACCCTCTAAATCATGCAATAAGTTGCATTTATCCATACAACTAGTACAAAGGAGAGTGAATGTGCCATTCAAAAATATTATTTGCAAATGGGCAGCGACACTAATTACATTTTTGTATTTATGTATTTATGCATAATTGATTTCATATATTTCCATATCATATCTTGATTATTTTAAAAGTTTCAATCATGCATTCTATTTCGTTCAGTTGTTAAGTGTATCTAAAGGATAACACACGAACGTGTGTCATTATGATAGATATTTCAATTTTATATGCAATTTCATTTTCAAACAAGTGTCATTTAAACCTGAAACTACCTAACATGTAGCATCAGATTATATGTAATATTTTGATTACAGTTGCAGCAAATATTCTTCCTTACTTTGAGTTGACGAAATGATAACAAATTACACAATGCCATGTGGTATTTAGTATTAGAATTCTGGGTGAAAAGCTTTCTAAGACTGACATTTTCGTTCAGGCTTCTGGGGGTCCTGTCATACGAGATTTTGGATTTATTATTAATTTAGAAATGATAATTCTTTTTCTAACATATACGAACACAATATAAAATGACTGATTTAAAGAGTACAATAAATAGTAAAAGCATTGTGGTACCACCAACAACATCATAAACAGAGTGAACTACAATTATTATTGTTCCTAGGAGAAGCGATGGCAACAAAAAGACACATATTGATGGAATTTTTTTATAGATGGTAGTTTATATCTATATCAGATATTCGATTTTAAATAATTCATGTTTGTAATAGATCTGGAGATTGAAAAAAACGAAGTGGTGATATTACCGTCTTTCTTCAAATCTGTAACAACTGAAAATTGAACAATAGAATAAATTCACTGATAAAACATCCAATCAGGCAACACCAGTCAACTAACAAATAAAACAACCAAGTACAATCCTACATAACTACTTACGTGCATGCACACATATTTGCCTGTCTACCAAAATACCTAGACACATTCATATTTACTCATTTTTTTATATTTGTCTCCTTCTTTCATCATTTTGACTCATTCTTTCTCACTCTATCCGACGCTGACCATAGAAATAATAAAAAAAAAATAGTAATGCCACTGCGCCATGCATATATATACAATAGCAAATCTTTCATAATATTCATCTCTACAACAGCAATAACACTAAGAATAACACGGATTAGAAAGTATAAAAGGAAACGTAAAAGAAAAATCATCATAAATCATAGTAATAAATAGAAAATTGGTCAGAAAGGAAAACCACGATGATATAACGGTTTCTTGCCTTAAACTACTTATACAACAAGACAAACTGTAATAAAAAAAAAAATAGGAATAAGAAACAAAATCATTTATGAATTTCTACTGGAACAATAGATGTAACAATATCAAAGCAATGCTTCTACGGCAAAGTTTCCTTCATTTAAGTAGTGCCGAAGAAGAATATTTGCTGTTTGTGAATATATCAGATGAAAAACTTACAACAGAAGTATTTGGAAATCAACGAATATTTTATTCATTCATAGCCTTGAGGCAGATTTGAATGAGTCGATAAATAAATAAATATATTGAAACAATTTACTTAATAAAAATATGTTTTCTATCAGATGTGTCACAATATCACTGAAATAGCTCAAAGCTCAATATTTCGTGTAACTGGCCAGCACCCGTCTAACAATGCGACACAGATCTCTCGATGAAATACAATTCACTTGCCTTATTTCTTTCCTTAAAATATTGGACACTGGTGCTCCATCAAATAATAAAAAGATGACGTGTAATTGATTCCCTCTCTGGTTGCTATTGGGCAAACCCAAATTGAAAGATATTTACCCATGAGCATTGCATTATATTTTTAGACATTTTATCTCGGAATACGTGTCAAAAATGTTCTCATTATATACGTCAGATTGGTAATAGTTGATAGAAAGGCTTCTATTATTTCTATATCGCATGTGAAGGTGTTTGGCTTAGTTGTTAGAACACTGAGCTCACAATCGTTAGGTTGTGAGTTCTGGTCTTCCACAAATATACGTTGCACAGGTTTGTGCCTCGGAGGAAGATGTCCAGGTGCAAAATGATGGTCATTCGTGACTGAAAGCGATCTACGATGATGATATGGTGAAGCAAAGATATAAAGGCTCATAGTTTTGTTCCTCTACTCAAAGATATTTTTCATACTTTCAAATTCTGGAAACAAAATATTTCATTTTAAATATGTATTAATAATATCACTAACGTTGCTGGTAATGGATAGACACAGCTTAGTTCTATACATGTGTGTATGTGTGTGTGTGTGTGTGTGTGTGTGTGTGTGTGTGTGCGTGTGCGTGTGTGTGTGAGTGTGTGTGTTGTTGCGTGCTATCTCAGACGGACAAAAATAAATAAATGTTAGTGTTACACATCGAAACTGGAATGCCTCGTACAAAAGTCGTTTTAAAGGCAAGCTAGGAATGAATTTTATACTTCGTAAAACGCGGTGGGAAATTGTAGGAACATATACAGATAAATGTTTACAGCGCTCTATTCTTGGAAACAAATAGCAATATAAATATGCGATCTGGTACGAATAATCAAAATCAGAATACTCTGAATTCATTAGATCCTTTGTACTATAGACACAAAGCAACGAGAACGTTCTATGTGATCGGTCACATGCTAGATATAGCAGCAAATACTTAATTTTCACTTAATACACATTAAGTGAAAATATAGTTTACTATATATTTTGGAAGAAAAAAAAAATGTCGGGTTGCTATTGATGTGTCCTCCATCACAATATGTCGATTTCATGATAGATGTACTGAGACGAAGCAACCGCAATGAAAAGGTTACTAAAAAGTATAAGCTGTATACATACAAAATGTAGCGTAATAATTAATCTATCATTGTTGTAAACATTAGAGAAGACATAATGCAAAATAAATGATTGTGAAGATAAAAATAAAAAATACGGATAAGCACATTTTCATAAACACATTACAATTGTTATACACTAAAACACCATGAAGCAGATAAGAAACAAGTGTAATGAAAAATAACGAGTCTAAAGATAAAATGTAAGAAAACTTTTAAACAATGATTGTGCCAAAATGTAAAATAACACACAGCAAAATCTAAAATGATAGATATTTTGAGTGGAATGGATTGCCCAACAACATGATATATCAAAACACACATACTCACGCGCGGCTACACACTCATATATATATGTAAAATATATAAACACAGACAGATACACACACGCGTATTTATATAAGTCTGTGCGTTTGTATGTATATATATATTTATTGTTGTAGTAATTATATATATATATTATTGCTTAATCTGAAAATTAAATAGATTTATATATATGCATATATTTATATATGTATCTCTCTCCCCCACTCCCCCCCTCTCTCTCTCTCTCTCTCTCTCTCTCTATATATATATATATATATATATATATATATAAAGCTATTGAAAATCCAACTATGAATATTCAAAGGCTAACGGACAGCGCCGTCGAGCGCATTCCAGCTGAAGCTCCGAGGGACAACTTTGATGCTGGAACTTGAAAACAAGCGAGCTTATATAGTACTTTCGCCTGCATATGTGGGCATATTAGCCTGATTTCTATCTGAAGCTGAAATAGTTGACACAACTTAAAAGTAGCATTAAAATTTAGCTCCAACATAGCTGTATACATATATGTAACTATATGTACATATAGGGACATATATGTACATATATATGAATTTTATGTACCTAAAATATACGGTATGTTTAATAAATTAACATTTGAAAGGCTAACGGACAGCGCTGTCTAGCGGATTCCAGCAGAAGCAACCTTCAAAATATTTATTTATTATACATTCCGTTTACATTTATATATACGGAATTCAGAGAGACACACACATACACATACACATGTATACATATATGCAACTGTTCGGTCGTCGGAGACTAAGCCGGCAACCCCACCAAGCTTGTTTCGGGAAGAAAGGTTATTTTGAACTCCCTGGGTGATGCAAACCTGTGAAAGGGTTGAGGAACTCAGGAGAGACAACGGCCATCTAATAAAGTATTTTTTGTGGAGCGAGAGACTCATAGTCTTCATTATTACATGCCATTCTGAGTTCAAATTCCGCCGAGGTTAACTTTGCCTTTCATCCTCACGGGGTCGATAAAATAAAGTACCAGTAATGTACTGGGTAATTGCTGGCCTTGTGCCAATAGTAGAAACAATTATTACATCTCTTTAGGAAAAGGTCACTCTGATATAAAACCTGCGATTTCATTGCATCCAATGGATAAATTCATTCGATGTTCAGGGAGTGGTGCTTTCCTCACTTAAAAGAAGCTTGAAGTACAGGCATCGCTTGATATGTGAGATTCATTGCGATGTATGGCGTTGCTGGCTTTAGGCAAATCCCCAGCAGGAATGAAAAACCACGTCCTTGATGCTCATGCTTAAGACAGCATTACCCGAAATCGAGTTACAGCCATCATCTTCACCACACACACATACACACACACACACACACACATATATATATATATATATATATATATATATATATATATATATATATATATATATATATATATATATATATATGTGTGTGTGTATGTATGTATGTGTGTGTATGTGTATGTGCGGCTCACACAAGAAGAAAGATAGAAAATATATCAAATGATACTGCCTGGAGAATAAAGGGAACTGGTAAAAAAATCAACGCAGCATATCTAAATGAATGAATCGACAAGACCAGCTAATGGAGTCCTTTGAGGGATCAAATGGCATCCAAGCAATATTCTAGATACATTCACACATAAACTGAGCTTCATATGCCAAAGCTACTGTTCTATGGGTTCTTTGCAATTGATTATTACCAAGATTTTAATAAGAAATATTCAAAAGCTTTATGTGGAAATAAATGATAGTAAAAAAAGATAAGAATAGAAAATTAAAACAAAATGAAAGACCTTCTCACTCTTGAGGGAAATACACAACAAATATAGTCCCTAAAATCCTGGAAAATGTTATCGCCACACATAATAATATATAAATGAATCATCAAAGTATTAAGACTCTAAAAATCATGAGAAATGTTAGAAACAATATATAGAAGTGGAAGTCTAAAATTATGTGAATTCATAAAATACAGCAATTAGTTTGTAGAAAACAAGCTGTCGTCAAGTCACATGAAATAACGAACATGATAAAAATGTCCCAAATAGAAACTGAGTAAAAGTTATTAGATTGAGGGTAATTGATAAACGCCTTGAAGGGGTCAGCGAATTGGATTCGCAATCGTGATGTAGCGAGTTCGTTCCCTTTCCAGGTGATGCGTTATGTCCTTTAGCAAGACACTTTGTTTCCCTTTTCTCTTTTTCCCAGAAATTGTGAGCCATATATAGTGTCGGCAATGGACAGAACAATGGAAATATTGTTTCCTTGCTCTTTTTTGACTAGTTAAACCCAAATCTGTGAGCGAATGAGGTCTGGGATCTTGGCGATGGATCAAAGATATATTACAGAAATTCATTTTGAATTGGCCTTGATTCCAATGAAAATAAAGGGCGAAGTTGAAACTGAAAGCAAAAAAGAACTTCCACCATACAGAGTAAAGCCTTCTGGTTTAATCAACAATTTCAAATGAATGAAAACAGCAAAAATATTCAATCAAACAATGCGATATCAAAATCATTTATGAGACTAACACCAGAATATCGATAGTTATATGTAACATAAAAACATTTAGATTCATTACGTTTCTCCTAAATACATTTTAATATCTAACCTTGATAGTGAGAAATATATTGTCTATCCTTTTGCTGTTGTTAGAATTGTAAAAAAAAAAAGAAACATGGTTCCAATTATCTCTCATTGTAAACACTACAAAATGTAAACGACTAATTCCTCCTTAACAGCATAGAGTATATGCTGGGAAGCATAAGTATTACGACCGAACCCTTACAATTATACAAAAACATACACTAGTGCAAAACTATGATCACATATAATAAAGAAATCGGATATCCAAAGGCATAGGTAAGGATCACAAGTAAAATCATATGCTTACAATTATTTCCTCCCATATTTAGGACAAATATGAATGAGATATGCCAATGTAATAGTCATATCATTTTGTATATGGTTAATA
>OZ024742.1:215790161-215802661 GCA_964016885.1 Eledone cirrhosa | reverse complement strand
ATTGTTTCATTGATCAGGTAAGTCTAAAGGCCATTAATCACTCGAAGTTGCTTCACTCGACCTTAAATACAGTGTGTCTCTCTGATCAAATAATCCGAATACTGGAGGTTTTAACACATGACATTGGTATTTATAGATACATCGGAGAATCAAAACAATAACATAAAAGATAATAAAAGATAATAATAAAGAAGTTAGAAAAAGGAACGATAAAGATGTAAAAAATAAGTAAAAGAATTAGTACAGAATACGATTGCTGATAATAGTAGTGGTGGTGGTAGTTGAAGATGCAGTGGTGAGTAAGTGTATGTGTAAAGTAGTGATGGCGATAGAGATAACAATAGCATGAAAAGAAACATTAAATACATACGTAGTGGTCAAATCTCAGAGGATTAGAGTAAACAATTTTAGAAATAATAAATAATAACAAATAACCGATAAAAGGTAAAAAATAATAAATAAAAATTAAGTGAGAGGGGAGGAGATAAGGGACAGGAGACAGAGAGTGGGAGTGATAATACGAGGATGAGACATTAGGGGTAGGGCTAATGATGGAGGAGGAGTAGATAGATAGATAGAGAATAAAAAGTTAAAGGGGCAGTGTTGATATATGGGTGGTTAATGTTTATCTAAATGGAAGCGATGTGGCTATAGAGAGAGAGAGTGACAGAAAGGTTGGGAGATTTATGATGTTGATTTAGTGACCAGTTGGTCAGTTGACAGCTAAAAACAGTGGGGTGGTGTTGTAGCTAGTACATTAAAATCTGGGTGGTTCTGCTTGAATTCTGAGATTGCTGGATCGAATCATGTTGGTTTGAAGTTTGCAAACTTGGTAGCTGCTTTGTGCCTACAGAAAATTGATCGTTCTATTTTGTTGTTAAGCAGCATTATATCATACTTTCAAATATGGAACAGCTCAATATTGCAAAGTCCGCAGGGGGACATTCCATTATTGTAAGCTCTTGCTCCCGATAATTTCGACCAGCTAGTCCCATATTCCTTGTTGGTGTCCTTAAGCTGCCAGATTTTATTGGCCAGCGTTATTGAGTACTCTAGTCTACGGTTTTTCATAGAATGTCTATGTACATACCATCTTTTTTTTATTTCCCCAGCCGTAGAACCTATGTAGTTCCATGCTAAGTGGCCCGAATTGATAGTACACAGGTACACTATACTTGATTCCAGGCATCTATTTTGTAGTGGGCATTTATCCGGGAGGTGACAGTTACAGTTGGAGGCCTTCCTGTGTGCAGGTTGTCCGTTGCGGTTTTGTATGTTGGTATGGATGGGCTGAGATTTAGGTTTATTGATGTTTAGTTGCGATGCGCCATGGTGTGTGTGTCTTTGTGATGTTGCTATGTGTTTGCGTTCTGTATTTGGCGCTATGTTATATGTTGGTAGGTTATTTTCCTTAGAGATTCTTCTATAGTTGATTTTATGTATGTGTGATTCTATGTTGGCTGCAGTAGAGTAAGCGAGTTTGATAGTTTTTCTGTTAAAGATTCTATGGTTTTTGTGTTGTTTAGGGAAGTGTTTGTCAATTAGCTTAAAGAATGTAGAAGGTAGTTTGGTTTGTATAGAGGATTGATTATTGGATTGAACCATAGGTATTTCCCAGCTCTGGATTTTCTATAGTTCCTGGCGGTCCCTATGTTAGTGTTCGGTTCGGTTATTTCTGGTGTTCGTTGTCTATTTCCTTGTTTAGTTCTATATGTGTTATTCCTATGGGTGCGGGTAGAGTAGATGTCATTATGTTTGTTGTTGTTGTCTGTATCTGGCATGTATTTGAGCCCCTCCTTGTGGCCTGCCTTAAGTAAAGCTATGTTATAGTAGTTTGCGTGTTCCTTAAAAATCTCTAGGCTAGAAGATAGGGAGGATATTCTGAGGGTTATACTATGTGCTATCGAGTTAATTATGGAGCGAGGGTGGTTTGGGTTATAACTAATGTAGGCTAGAATCTAGTTATTTTTATGGAAGGGCTCTATTAGTCCTGTGTTTAGGTTAAGTGTTACATCTAAGAAGTTTGCTTTTTTAGAGTTAAGTTCGAAAGTGATAAATAGGCCTAGTCTATTGAAGAAGACTGAGATGTTTTTCCATAATCTTTCCATGCTTTGATTATTTAAGTTTTTAGCTAAAAGGAGCATGTTGTCTCTATGAATTTCTCATTGTACGTTACTAAATTCCTTATGTAAATTATGCGCTATATATATTCCAACTATGTCTGTTACTTGTGCTGAGTCGCTAGATCCCATTGTAATATCCTAGTTATTCGGTCTGTTTTTTTCGTTTCCAGTAACTATTTTCGAATCTCATGATAGTTCTTCCGTGAAGACTAAAATCCAAAGAGGGCTCGATAAGGTTGAATATTTATGAAAGGTATAAGACCCGAGAGCTAATATTTTATTTAAATAACAGATTAAAGTTTAAGCAAAGAATCGCTGCTTTCACCCTTAACGGGATCTTCTGAAACTAAAAAAATCAATCTGTGAACGCAGAAGTAAATATTTCGAAACACGTTGTAGCCGAAGGGAAACAGGAAGACGATACTTTGGTTTGTGAAGACGTTTCCTGGCAATGAATGGAAAAAAAGCGAAGATAAAACGTCATTATGAGGAGCGACAAGAACAAATACACGCAAAGACAAAACCACGTTTTGAGAACGTGAGGTCGCCTGTGAGACATGGGACAGGCTGGGATTTAGCCCGGTAGACGTTCTTCCTCCTTCTCCCCCTGCTGACGCCAAGTCCCCCCACAGCGTATAGGATGCCAGCCAGTGCAGCCTGGCCTTAGACAGGCTGATGCGCCAGCTCGACCAGCACCACCTTGCCTCTTTTCGCGGGGCCTCCAAACTCCACAATGGTGTCTCGCTCCATACCTTGCCATCCTTCTCCACTGGCACGCAGCTGGATAATAATAGCGTGCGCATCGGCTTTAACCTGAGGTTTGGACTCCGGATCTGCGAGCCACATAAATCTTATTTTAATAAATGTCTACATGTCTATATATATATATATATATATATATATATATATATATATATATATATATTGGGTGGTGTATGTAAAAGGTAAACAGAAATAACTACACAATCAGTACAGTAGATGGAAGGAATATATTAGGTTAACACTTGAAATAACAGGAAGCGCGTCTTAAGCTTTCGGACGCTAGTCCTTCACCGGAAGAATGAACGAGAAATTACAAAGATTGAAGGGACAGGCGGGACGAAATTAATTGTAAAAAAATATTTTTATAGAAAAATAACAAGTCCAGTCAGGTGGCTAACTCTCGGAAAACCAAGAGATAGATATATAGATAGATAGATAGATAGATAGATAGATAGAGAGAGAGAGAGAGAGAGAGAGAGAGAGAGAGAGAGAGAGAGAGAGAGAGAGAGAGAGAGAGAGAGAGAGAGAGAATGGTTGAGAAAAAAATTGTTTCACACTATAATTAACGGAAGTTAAGGCGTGTGAGACGCTTTGGACCAAAAATTCTTAATCCAATGTAAAAGAGAATGAATGAAAAGAGACGCAACCTTCAGTAGTAGTACTACAAGCATTGCTTAGTATGATTTACTATCAAATCTGCAACACGATAAACACACTACGCAACAGGTAATATGCAGTAATTGACAAAGATATTAATGACTCAAATATCTAACCAGAATTCATTAATCTCCAGCAGAAAAAAAAATCATTTGATTCATTAAACACTACCATAAACACCCGAATAGTTACTGGACAAAACAGACACGAAACATTACGGGTTTCAACCTGTTAGATAACACCATATGAAACCCTTACTGCTATAATCTATAAAGCTATATTGGAAAATAATACTGATTTGTAAAGGGTATAATAGATAAGTCAGACATGGATATAGCACGAACGCCAAGGTACATGCTGTAATTATTGAAGGTATTAAGTAGAGAAGAAAACAAACAGTCACATATCATGACATGCATTGATTATCGATAAACGTTTGAAAGTATATTTCCACATTTGTGTATCGGAGACACTGCAAATAAACTGTTCAAAAATTAACACAGTATATCTAACATGCAATGTCAAAAGCGATAACAATCCTATAATTGCAGGGCAACCTGATAAAGAAAAGAATGGACTTTTCACACAGAGCAGTTTTGCCATCTAGTTTTCTAGTCTGATCTGACTCCATTGACAAATCTGGACAAAATCTTTTAGTGTTACGATTGCTAATGTAAAATTATATAGCATCTCATGTCTGGATGAATTAACACTTTCCTAGCAGTAAATGATTATGTAAACTTAATAAAGGTTGCCTAAATTAATATTGGTTTAGAAAAATGAGCCAAAGATAGTCTAAGGGGTAAATTTATCAAAACCAAGAATATTAATTTAGATACAGACTATTACGAATGAAATAAATAGTACAGAACCACTCGTACAAACATGAAATTATACAATGCAACATATATAAAGGGAGAACATTAGAAAGGAGGACTACAAAAGATTAGTATTAAAAAACAGAACTCAATTCCAGAAATATATTTGTAGATATAAATACACTATCCATCGTAATCATAGTCTACGGCTTCAAAATAAGAAATAGGAAGTTCAATGAACTGTAGAAACTAAATGGAAAAACAGGGAAACGTATTACTTTCTTCCAAACCCATCGATATAAATAAGATACGCCTGACGCCCATAAATGGAAGATTAGTGTGAGATAAATGAAGAATTATTTCAACGTAACCCCAATCGTTTAGAAAAATACTTGCAATTAAGGGGAAATTGGATAGTGCAATAGGAAAACATTAACAAAATAGCTTATTTCTAAATATAGGTAAACGACAAAACAAAATTCGGAAACTAATTACATTGAACAAAAAAAAAAAGGTTTGGACAAAAATGAAGTTGGAGAAAAGGTTAAAGAAAACAAAACAAAAGATTACATTAATAGTGGAATTCCACAATATACCCCAGAAAAAAATGAAAGAGAAACTGCTCTATTACAAATATCTTCGCAGACACGACAAGGAGGAAATAAGTCAACGTATCTGCCAACAATAGCTCATACGCTCTGGTCTAGAAGCAGAAACGGAAGGTCTTTTAGCAGGAAAAGATCATTGCCAAGTTGCGAAAAAAAAAAAAATACAACAAAAACAACAAAATAATAAAAGAGAAGCAAACAACAGACTATGTATTTAGCACGAAGATAAAATCGAATACATCATTCCTTGTTGTCCAGTCATTGTAAAGCCAGTGTGTGTAACTTAATGTTACATTCTCACTAAAACAATTAACGAAAGGTATTTCGAAGCTTAAAATGGAAACATCTTTTAATATAAGTTAGCGGGACATAAGAAATGAACATATATTAGAGAATCCATTAAAATTTGAGCACTAAGTCTCAAAGCACTGTATAAAATAAATATAATGAATAAAATAACATAGCAACATCGGGTCATAATACATTACATACAATCGTGAAACATATTCTTGCTGGGGAGAATCTAGTTTTACTAAAAGCTCTATAGTACAGGTCAGGGCGGCGAAGTTCTGTACAACTTACACGGCACACATTCTAATTAAAACAAGCACAACACATACTCTACACAATCATTATCCAAGTGAATAACACAAGCGACACAGCAACATTCACAAAACCACCATCAATAATCCACACATAAATTCAACAAGTTGAATCAGATGTCCATACAAACATCATCCCCCACTGACAAGTGTTTATGCTGCACACATCTCAGGAACATAGTGGCGCTTCTGATCATAACAAAGCTCATAGGATGTTCTTTAATACAGGATATTAAAAATGAAATAACAATAAGAACAACATCAGATACCACAATAGTACATCTACAAACTGATTGATATTTCTCAAATGAAACGTGAGATCAGAATCATTTTAAATGTTGCTTAAGACCAATATTTTCCAATTGACTGTTTGCTCAAATACTATGAAAACTAGATGCTAGATACTGCATGGTTACATTTTCTGAGAAGATCAATAACATGTTGACTGAGAACTCTATAAAGTTTAGAAAAAAATTGTCTACAAATATTATTTGTCGGCTATTTACAATCTATGAAAATACGTTTCAAAATAGTCTTACTAAGGATGGAGATCGAAAATACTGTTATTACAAGAATGTATGTGTAAATTCATATATCGGAGTACGTGGTGGTGAACTATCTCAACTTTTTCCTAAGTTTGTTTACTGAACAGGCAATATCAATTGAATAATAAAATCGAAATATCTGTAAATTATTCTTAGTTTATATAATTACAACAACGACGTCGCGAGCAACTTAGTGTGTCACCTTCTCTCTCTCTCTCTCTCTCTCTCTCTATATATATATATATATATATATATATATATATATATATATATATATATATATATATATATATATATATATATACATATATATATATATATATATATATATATATATATATACACACATATATATATATATATATATATATATATATATATATATATATATATATATATATATACAATATATTAACAAATGGAAACTATATTTATAAAACCATATTTATTTCATTATACATATTTCAAGGACACCAAAGCAAATTATGGTGCGCTTTCATCAGATAAAATATAATATAGATCAGTTTTATAAACAAATATTGACATACCCTTAAAGAATGCGACCATGTCGGTTGGAAGCTCCCGGATATTTTATCTGTAGAAAGCGCCCCATAATTTGCTTTGGTGTCTTTGAAATATGTATAATGAAATAAATATGCTTTTATAAATATAGTTTCCAATTGTTAATATATTGTATTTTTACTCCAAAAATTTGTTGAGTGCTTTATATCAGTTATAAAAATATTTGCTCGTTGTATCCCAACAAATTAAATATAACTTCTACATATGTCTCTATTTCAATCTACTCTCTCACAACGTCTATCACTTTCTCTGCATCCTTCTTTATGAAGGTACCCAGAAAAACCCTGTATCTCGGGAATCCGTGTTCTGCTTTACGTGAAAGTTGTTTTATTATCCATGTGTATTCCCATTTCACAATGTTTTAGTAGTAGTAGTAGTAGTAGTAGTAGTAGTAGTAGTAGTAGTAGTAGTAGTATATATATATATATATATATTTCGTTTCTGAATTTGTTTAGCAAGATTCTTTATCTGAAAACCTGTGTTGAAACCGATATTGTTATACTTTGGGAGGGTCAGGTTGCCAATAAGAAACACACCACCAGTTGCTTTCACTTCAATTTCTTATAAATTTATAAATTTAAGAATTTATAAATTTCCGGTTGGTTGGCTGGTTCCACAACCAGACGATTGTTCATATATTGTCAAAGTTCTTTCGTCACACATTCTGTCACTTCTTCAGTGACTGGGGATTCTTTTCTTTGTTCTGTCCTACGCCATCTTGTTTTTGTGAGTGTGTTGTGTGCTTAGTTTGCGCATGTGTTACATCCGGGTGTCTGTGTGAGTTTATATTTGTTTATTTATTTGTTTATTTACATGAACACTGGCGAGAGCTTCAAGATAGTAAAGAATCATCTGTACTCTACCAACATGCTAAAATAGAACATAAGGGTAAATTAGAGAACATAGATATAAAAAATAGAATCTACACACAGAAAAGACGCAGAGGCAATAAATATAAATGAACTCCAACCAAAATTAAATAGAAAGCATGAATGGAATAGCAACATCACAACTTACAATTAAGGACAAAATGAAACACACACACACACATAGAACAAACAACCAACCAGTAACATGTAAATAAACAAATAAATAAAAAAATATAAACACACACAGACACCCAGATGTAACACATGCGCAAACTAAGCACACAACACACACAAAAACAAGATGGCGTAGGACAGAACAAAGGAGAGGCACAAAAACAAAGAAAAGAATCCCCAGTCACTGAAGAGGTCACATAATGTGTGACGAAAGAACTTTGACAATATATGAACAATCGTCTAGTGGTGCAACCAACCAGCCAACCAACCGGAAATTTATAAATTCTTAATAAATTTAATTTATAATAAATTGAAGTGAAAGCGGCTGGTGCGTGTGTTTCTTATTGGCAACATGACCCTCCCAAAGTATAACAATATATATATATATATATATATATATATATATATATATATACATATATTGATTTTATTGCATAATGTATTTTTTACTTTTAATTTACGGTTTTGTTTATATATGTATATGTATATGTGGAAGCATATGTGTGTGTAGGCAGATATGCATAGGTGCAGGTGTATGCATGTGGCAACACTAGGTGCGTATGGATGTGTAGATTTATGTATATCGGCATATGCGTAGGTATATGTATGTATATATATATGGATGTGCGTATACATGTTAAATTGTCGTTTTTTTGTGTATATATATATATATATATATATGTATGTGTGTGTGTATGTACGTCTGTATGTAATGTTTGTGTACCTATGTGTATTTGTATGTATGATTCGGCATGAATGAGTATATATATATATGTGTGTGTATGTATATATGTGTGTTTATATTTGTGTATACACATGTGTGTATATGTGTGTATGTATATATGTGTGTGTGTGTGAGTATATATATATATATATATATATATATATATATATATATATATATATATACATATATATATATATATATATATATATATATATATATATATATATATATATATATATATATATATATATATAAGGTTGGGCGTATGTATGTGTGCGCGCGTATGTATATATATATGTGTATGTTTGAGTAGGCCATGATTATCCCATCTGATACAGGGCACGAAGTAAGCCGCCGTCAGAAGGCTTGTGGCGATGTGTATCTACAAGTGGGTGTGACTGGGTCCGTGGAAGTGAGGGAGAGGGTGTGTGTGTATATATACTTTTATGTATGTATGTGGGGGTGGGGGTGTTTGCGCATGTAGGCGTACGTGTGTGTATGCATAAATATGTATGTGTCTGCATCTGTGTGTGTTTATGTGTGTATATTAGTATGTGTGGGTGCTTACTCTGAAGTGTGAACAGACGTGGGAAATACTGAACCCAGCATGACTCCATCGAAATGTGTCGGACGGAAAATGGCTGATGACACGTGTGGCAGCAGATACTGACCAGAACTTGTGATGAGGTGGAGTAAAAACAGCCAATGGCATGACAAGAGTGGAAGTAGGGATTTTTTAGGGTGTTTTTTAAGATAACAGCCCAGTGATAAAATTTGCTCCAGACGAAACACCCGTGTCTGAAAGAAACCGCAGAAGTAGAATCAGCCAGATCCATACAAGGACAATGTCTCGAGCTACCTGCCGGCAAAACAATTGTAACATGCAATAAAATAATTCCAGATGCTTTAACGATTTTTCGTTTTCTTTATACTATATATATATATATATATATATATATATATATATATAGTTACATAGATAGACGCGATATAACAATAACAATCATAATAAGAGAAAATATACACATACACGTACACCATTTCCGAACACAGATTAATTTTTTCAGGTTTTGCGAGATATCACATTAACACCACTACCCTCTCACAAACACTAACACCACAACAATACAACCAACTTCCACCACCACATACTTAAAACTGTCAAATAATTCAACAATCGTACACCACTGAAAAAAAGAAAGATCTCCCCACACCCATGGGGTTCAAAGGTTAGGGGAGGTGATGGAGAACTTTGTTGTTTTTACAGATGTAAACATTTCTAGTTTCAAAGTAAAAAATATTGAAGTGGGATATAGAGAGGGAGAGATAATTTGGTCGAATATTAGAGGGGTAATTGTGAGGTATGTAGTAGGATATAAAGAGTGGGAGAGCATTTGTTGGTTTAGTGAGAAGGTATTGTGCAAGTGAGAGAATTTGGTGACCTAGTGAGAGAGTGAAAGAAAGTGAGGAATGTAGTGGATATAATGAAGGGGAGAGTATTTGGTGGTCTAGTGAGAGATGGGAAATTGTGAGAGAGAGTGAGGTATATAGTAGTATATAGAGATGGGGAGATTGACAGGGGTCTAGTGAGAGAGGGGTGATTGGGAGAGAATGATGTATGTAAACGTATAAAGTGATAGGTAGATAATTTGTTCATTTAGTGAGAGAGGAGGGATTGTGAAAGTGAGAGAGAATGTAGTATGTACTGGAATATAGAGAGGGGGACATAATTTGTTGGTCTAGTGAGAGAGGTGGAATTGTGAGAGAGAGTGAAGTTTGTAATGGGATATAGAGAAAGGGAGTAAATGTGTTGGTTTAGTGAGACGGGTAAATTAAAAGAGTGAAAGGGAGTGAGATATGTAGTGGAATGTAGAGAGGGGGAGAGAATTTGGTGGTCTAGAGAGAGAGAGTGAGAAAGTGTGGTACAAAAGGGGTTATAGAGAGGGGAGAGAGTGTATTGGCCTAGTGAGAGTAAGTGATGTATATAGTGTAAGTTAGAGAGGTGGGCAGAATTTGTTGGGTTAGTGAGAGAGGGGAAATTGTGGGCGAGAGTCTCGTATATATTGGGATATAGAGAGTAGGGGAGTATTTGTTGGTTTAGTGAAAGGGGGAATTAAGAGAATGAAATAGAGTGAGGTATGTAGTGGAATATAGAGAGAGGGAGAGAGTTTCTTGATTTAGTGAGAGAGGGGCATTTTGAGGGCGTGTGAGGTATGTGGTGGTATATAAAGAGGGTGAGAGAAATTGGTGGTCTAGTAAGAGCGAGGGAATTGTGAGATTGAATGAGGTATATACTGGGATATAGAGAGCATGAGTAAAGTTGTTGGTTTAGAGAGAGAA
The DNA here is from genome assembly GCA_964016885.1 of Eledone cirrhosa. Classification (NCBI taxonomy): domain Eukaryota; kingdom Metazoa; phylum Mollusca; class Cephalopoda; order Octopoda; family Eledonidae; genus Eledone; species Eledone cirrhosa. The sequence continues at coordinate 215,791,854 of OZ024742.1, read as the reverse complement.
TGGGGGGTTAAGTGCGTGGAAGACAGTGTGTTATGTAGTATAATATAGAGAGGGGAGACATTTCGGTGTTCTAGTGAGAGGAGGAATTAAGGGCGTAATAGATAGAGAGAGTTATCTAGCGGAATATAGAGAGGGGTAGAGAGTTTGAGGGGCTAGTGAGACAGGGGAATTGTGAGAGAGTGTGACGTATGTAGTGGGATATATAGAGGGGCAGAGAGTTTGGTGGGCTAGTGAGAGAGTTGACATTAAGAGAGTGAAATTCAGAGAGTTATGTAGTGAAATATAGAGAGGGGGAGAGTTTTGGGTGATATAGTGTGGGAGGGGAAACAGTAAGAGTGACATATACAGAGGGGGCGGCAGAGTTTGGTGTTTTGTGAGAGAGGTGGAATTGTGAGAATGACAGAAGAGAGTGAGTTATGATGTCGTATATAGAGAAGAAGAGAAATTTTACTGACAGAGGGGGAATTGGGGGAGTGAGAGTGTGAGGTATGTAGTCAGATATAGAGAAGGGGAGAGAGTTTGGTGGTTTAGTGAGAGAGGTTTATGTTATTCCAGTTTGGGAGAGTGAGTCATGTAATGGTATGTAGAGGGTTTCAGAAAGGGATAATTGTTTCTACGTTAGGCACAAGGCCAGCAATTACCCAGTGTATTACTGGTACTTTATTTTATCGACGGATGAAAGGCAAAGTTAACCTCGGCGGGATTTGAACGGAAGGTATAATGTTTTAATGAGAGAGAGAAATCCTTTTTTGAGAGAGTCACAAAATAATTGTAGGAGGGAAAAAAATGTTTCAATGTTGTGTTTCATATTAAAGTGGCTGTGTATATGACAGTGTGTGTTTATATATATATATATATAACATTTAAAATGTCATACTGATATTTAATATCTGGTCCGTCTAGTATATTTTATCCTGTCTTAATCGGAAGAAATAGGTAGTTCCAATGACCACTTTCAAGTCCTCTCAAACCTGGCGTAGAAAGGACAGAAGTTATCCTCAGAATGGAGATTTGGCCAGAATAATAACATGAAATTCATCTACACTCTAGGCACACAAACCCCACTGGTAATGTTACACCTGCTGATGATTCATGTCTATAACTTAAAATATAGAACCGTCTCATATGATAGATTCCGGTGATTCTGTGTAGTATACAAAAGATTATTTAAGGTTATGACACACGACACTTGTTTTCGAACCCAAATATGTATATTCCGTAAGCGAAATTCTTAACTACACATTCATTTCTAGTGAAAATTAAAACACGAGAATGCAAACGATGTATTACATGAGATTCTGTGAAAGAAAATCAGTACCGAATACGTGTATTGACGCTAAGTTTGCTATTGGCAGGTGTATAGATATCGTATAGAATGATTCGCACATATTTAATTGAAAGAATCACTACAAAAGTTCTTCGCATTTCATTAATGTGAAATATTTCTGAAACATGATCCGTATGAGACTAACCTACATCACAAGTAAATATTCTAAACGGACATTAGCCAGAATCACATATGAAGAATCAGCTTCCTCAAAGCAATTTAGAAGAAATTTAATATTGGAAAATTTGTTAAAATTGTGAGAAACTATATTCCCAAAAGTGCTACTACATGATTAAACATGTTACGTCCCAAACAAGCTATGAAACACTTCGAAATATTTGAATTAATATATTCCAAGGTTCATGA
>OZ024742.1:215762661-215785161 GCA_964016885.1 Eledone cirrhosa | reverse complement strand
AACAGCATTATCAAAGCTGTCCGGGTGATTGGTAGTTACCACAATTCCGGCTTGTATTTATTTTCTTGATTTATTCTTAAATTGAGTCTGGCAAACCCTATTGTCTATAGTTAGTATTCTTTTCACCTTAGCGAATCTGGTCCCTTACGATTTGAACACATATATGTATATATCTGTGTTCGTTTTTCTTTTATATTCAATTATAATATACGGCTCGGAAAAATCTCTTTCCTAGAGCTATTTTTTTGTAAGAGACTATTTTGAGTTTCTAACTAACTCAATATATACCTTTGATATATATATATATATATATATATATATATATATATATATATATATATATATATATATATATATATATATATATCAAAGAATTTTATATATATATATATATATATATCCAGAATTAGCCGTCGAAACGGCTTGAGCTCAGCTGTCGGGGTCTTACTGGTTCCTATATATATATATATATATATTATAAAATAACAGGAGGCTGTACTGGTGTAATTCCTTAAAAGGTTTAGTATACTATGATCATTTCAATGACCGGGTTCAGTATGAATCCGGTGACATCATCAGGTATTCGAAATATTACAAAGGAATATAATATAACAAAGCCATGGGGCTGTAAACCAGATACATGAGGGCGACCGAACATTTAGCAACATCTACCCCGGTCGGCCGCGCTCGAAAATATATATATATTTATGGGAAATACCATTGGTTTAACACAATGTCTGTGCTAGACGATTTGTTGTGAACAACCAACAGTTACAAGGGAGCCTCCTTTTCTCTGTCTGCCCCTCTGTCTCTCTGTTCCTCTATATCTCTCTCTGTTCTTCTATATCTCTCTCTGCTCCCTCTCTATCTCTTTCTCTCTGCTGCCTCTCTCTTTCTATATATATATATAGTGAGGTACGGCGTCCAAATTCCGGTAAACTCAAAGAGAGGATCCATTCTATTTGGGAGTGAAAATGATGACAAAACACCTTGGGTTGTCTTTACTGTCTACAATAAATTTGGTAACGTCAATCAAATTCCTATTGCTGTTACCCTCATGACTGCTCGCATTTAACTGAAAACAACTCCTATCTCACATTTATCAGTGTCCACAGTGCAACGGTCAGTGATTGAGAAGGAATATTTCTATGAGCATGTTAGTGAATGCACTGTCAAAAAACGTTGGGGGGGGGGGGGTCATTGTTCTTGCTGACTTCAACGCATGTGTTGGAAAATATTGGAAGTCATGGCTGTCAGCAGTTGGCAAACATGGAGTAGGAAATGTGAACTCTAATTGCTTAATGTTGTTAGAATTTTGCACACGATTTCAACTCTCAACTATAGACACAATGTACCAACTAAAGAAATGTTTCAAGAACTCCACTCCAAACACTGGCAACAGCTAGACTACGTCCTTGCTAATCAATAGTGCGGAAAATTCATTAACATCGCCAAAATTGATACACGTGCTGATAGTTTCACCGATCAGAAACTCCTGATCTGCAAGTCAAGCATTGGGATAAAGAAAACAAATAAGGGAACAAATCTTCCCTGGAAGTATAACGCCTATCTACTGAAAAAAGAAAGACAGGTTTGAAAGGTTCCTCAGCGAACAAATTCCAGATTATGAGGCGATTGGGATAACTTGAAAGAAGTCCTACAAAGTGCTGCCAAACAAGAAAGTTTAGTTTGAAGATCAGGAGTAAGAGATTCAGAGACTTTTGAAAGCTAAGACAGACAGCGGTGATATTAAAGGACTAAGAGATGAAATTAGAAATCCCAGGTACAACTGGTTTCAACAAAAAGCCTACGATGCTGAAAGATTTGCACAGGAGAAGAATCATAAAGAATTCTATGCAAATCTCAATGCAGTATATGCAAGTCGAAAGATCTGCATTCTGTAGGGTCGAATAACGATGATCTTCTTTCAGCTCCTCAAGACATCAAAGACAGATGGGTTCAGCACTCAACCAACCAACTGATACTAATTGGGAAATCCTCAATGAAATGAAGCAACAACCAATGATTGAAGAAGTCCGTCTCCCCTATACCCATTTTAGAGCGGGTTAGCGGTTGCGATAATTGGATGATGTCTGAGGTACGGATTTTTTTGGGGTGTCTTAGCAGTAATCCAAACATTTCGTTCATGATTGGTTCGAATTTTACGAATGTAATTTTTAAAAGTTTCGAATCCGGCAGTCTTGTCCAATAGATGCTTTGTTTACTATTGGCTTTGTTTTCCGAGTGTATTATTTACGTACAAGACATTAGATGATTGCTTGCGTTTCTTCTATATATGTATGTATGTATATAATGTATATGTGTAGTTTAAGTGTATGTATATGTAGGATAGTTATCTAAGGACTGGTTGGAGCAATAATTGTCAGGTTTACGTATATATATATACATATATATATATATATATATATATATATATATATAATGGCAAAATTTGAACAGGGACAAAACAGAGAGGCAGTACAATAAATGTTTATTAATTTCACGCTCAGGAGAGTGGGGGGTAGGTGGCGGACGACGTTTCGGGCATAAGCCCTTCCTCAGGTGAGAAGTGTGCGGGATCAGAGTTCAAAAGGTGTGTAAGGGAGTGGTGGAGAGACATGTAGCGAAAGGAAACGGTGCGAATGAAAAATTAACAAATAAAGATAAAAAATAAAAATAAAGCATGATCAAAATACAAGGAATGAGAAAATTTAAAAATGAAGGCATGATCAAAATAAACTGAAATTAAAAGGGGGTTAAACAGGTGGTGGAAGGGTGTGGGGTGAGTAGGGGTGGTGGCGGGTGGAGTGGGGAGAGGGAGACGGGGTGTCCGAGCGGGGAGAGCTGAAGGTGGTGTGTGTGTGTGTGACTTTGTGTATGTGAAAGTAAGGGTTGGGGGAAGAACGGGGTTGCATGTTCAGGAAGAGGTGTGTGTGGGGGGTGTTTTTGTGGGTCGGAGTGTCTGTGCGTGTGTGGATAGGGGGGTGGGGGGAGAGGAATCAGGAGGCTGAGGGTGTAAATATGTGGTGGGAAGCACGTGTGTGTGGGGTTTAAGCGTGTTGTAGGTGTGGGTGGCGTGTGGAGAAAAAAAATGTTTGGGGGTGTGTGGGTGGGTGAGTTATATAGGTGATGACGTAAGAGGATGGTTGAACAGTTGGTAAGTTCCAAGGATGTTAGGAGGATTGTTTATAAGTCAATTTCTGCGTGTGGGTAATCCATGAAGCGGTGGTCGGAAGAGGAGAGATGTGGGGTGCGCGCGCAACAGGAAGTGGTCAGCAGTGGGAGTGCTGTGGTCTGTTGGTGCTGGCAGGTGGTCAGAAGGGCATAGCAGCAGTCGGTGGAATGGTAATGGGGCGAGGATGGGTAGGTGTGAAAGTTGGATGAGGAGGGTGTGTGTGTGTATTAGTAGGGGTGTTAGTGGGATGAGTGAGTGTGGAGCGGGGGTTTGGGTGGAGCGGGGAGAGAAGGGTGTGTGTGGTTCTATGGAGGGAGTGTGGTGTACTGGTGTGTGTGTAGTTTGGGGAAGAGGTGTTAGTGGGTGTTAGTATACGGGAGGTGGGGAGGGGTTGAATGCAGGTGTGAGTGGGGGTTAGTGGTGGTAGGGTGTGTAGAGTTGGTGGTGTACGAGGGTGTGTGGGTACGTGTGCGTGGGGTTGGGGGTGTTAGTGATGTTAGTTGCGTGTGGGGTGGGTGGTGTAAGTGGGTGCGTGTGTGCGGGTGATAAGGAGGGGGGAGGAGGAGAAGAGGGGAGGGAAGGGATGTTAGTATGTTAGTTGGGGAAGGGTGGTCAGATGAGGGGTTGAGTGGAGGTGTTAGTATTGTTAGTGTGGGGTGGGCGGTGAAAAGGAGGGGTGTGTTAGTGGTGTTAGTGGGGGATAAGTGTGGGGTGGGGATGGGGGCGGTCGAACGCTAAAGGAATAAGGGTGGGGAGTTCAGGCCGGGGGGAGTGTGGGTCTGTAATATATATATACATACACACACACACACACACACACACACACACACACACACACACACATACACACACACACATATATATATATATATATATATATATATATATATATATATATATATATATATATATAATTGGAAATCAGTAAAATCGAAGCTCTGGTGGTTTGCAAGTAAATTCGGCCTACTTATATGAAGTGATGAGTTAGCAAAGCACTCGATAAGGTAGGGCCTTAGAGTAATAACATACGTTTAAATATCTTGACAAATCGAACATTGTGGTAGGCTAAACTAACACACAATACCAAAGTAACGATAGAACTAATCAGGTTGAGAAAAGTACACCTGGACAAATTAAACGAACAATCGTTTAAAGTGTTTCTTTGAATCCGAAATCAAATATCAGACTTACTTGAAAGACAAACTCATGGTATTGGCGATCGAACGTAGGATTCAGTTTATCAACAGGTTTTATCGCTCTTCCTGGGATCGGAGTGATAAATTATATGTTGCTGCTGCATGCTGCTTATCGTATCTATAATTATCACGTGTTAATTCCGGCAAGGGAAATAACCCCCGGTCCCAGGCGGTTCGTTCAATATGTTAGCGAAAAAGGAAATATTTTAAATTTCCGCTAATCATCATGATAAGCTCTCGACTAGATGTTATAAAACAAACACTAATAATTAACCAATCAACAGACTTGTCTAATTAAATTAATTAGTTAATTATTAAATCTAGGAGAATATTATAATTGGAAATCAGTAAAATCGATATGTATATATATATATATATATATATATATATATATATATATATATATATATATATATATATAAAGAAGGGGCAATGAGGATAAAGACGAAGGTATAGTATGAAAGTATGACTAAATATTAATCTATAGAGGGCTTCATATTTGTAATTAATATTAACGTTTATCAAGATGATTACTTTAGAATTTTTTTGGCTCTGAAGTAGAACGCTTAAAAAGCTTTTGATTACATGGTAAGCTAGTTACGTTTATTGTGTTTAAGAAAAAATTGATTACCTACTATATCTACATACTAACGTTGGCTTGATCTATTAAAAAATAACAAGATATTTTGTGATATTTTTTATTTTACTTGCTTATGTCTATAAAGACAAGATCGGTAGATACAAAATCGTAGTACTAAGTTTGTGCGTACTCACAATCGGCTGTATACCTGACCTTCTTAAAAAAGGAAAGAACATAGTACTTTACATCGATACTAGATGGTCATTGCTGAAATACGTTTTAACGCAACGTCGTCGAACGTAGTTCTACACAGTAACAATAACTACACTTTAAGCAGTTTTTGATTTGAATTTTGAAATGTGTTATTACTCCTGAAATGTTATACGGTACGAAAAGCATTTCTATGCTTTGTTTTATTTGTCATTTGCGCTTTATATATTTCTACTGCATCGTACCGGCCTTCTGAAATACTTATCAATTATGTAATACATATCTCACAATGTTTCATATTAACTTTTTTAATATATATTACAATAATTAATTTCATCAGTTTTAATTCTAAGTTTAAATCACACCAGAATCAATTAAAATAAGGATTTGAACTCAGATCATAAAGGGCCGTAATTCAATGCTGCAAAGCATGGCGTCCGACCTTCTACCGATACTGCCAATCCACCGCCCTCAATCATTGCACTCATAATGCTATGTAATACTTCACGGTGTTCAAACTGCATGACAAAATTTCGATCTCCAGCGGTTTTGAGATTGTTCGTATACTTTTATCTTCGTTGGAATTTTGACATTATGAGATAAGAAATAACCATGAATAAATAATCGCAGTTTTCACCGAAATGCTGCTATCCTCAGTAGATTTTCTGATAAAGCGTAATATTTGCGTACATCAAAGGTATTGATTAATTCACATGATAACATTGGGTAGGACGTTCTCATTAGTTGCAATGTCGATTCCACTGAATAACGGTATATTGTGTTCAGGTCTACAACCATAATAGCAATGGAATCTCAGGAAGTTTTAATTGAATCTAAAGTTTAATTTAAACTAGGAGCATATGAAATTATAAACAGGGTTCTGATTGACCAAAATATATGAAATATATTAGAGGTAAAAGTTATCATCACAGCAGTATACTATGTCATTATGTCTAATAACAATATGCACACGCACCCACAATATATATATATGGGGGTACTGAGACTACAAAAGCGCGATGGGCTGCTTCGGGGTAGGCGAAAGAGGGAAAAGGAGGAGGAGAGGGAGTGGAAGGAAGTGATAAGAAGAGATAAGAAGAGATAAAGAGATAAGGAAAAAGAAAAAGAAAAGAAGTGCATCTACTTATGTAAGCTGGGGTTTCCCCTATCTTGTTCGGCAAGTGGGGAAAAGAAGGATGTTGCAGCCATTGTCTAACCACCCGGGTCATGAGGGTGTTTGATTCCTACGCATTCGGTGTTTACATGCAGTTACAAGCTCGTCTTTTTTGTTTAGGGGTTGGTCCTTCGTAAACATCATTTGTAATGTTTCCTCTGAGCATAAGTTACACGGATGGCGTCATCCCGTGTAGGAGTTAGCCCTGGACAGTAAGCTCCAAGTTAGATTGTATGTTAGATTGTATGTTAGATTGTATGTTAGATTGTATGTTAGATTGTATGTCTTGGAGGTCCCAGATGTGTAGTGGCATGTCGCCGGGCTGGGTTTCGGAACGTATGTCGGTGTTAGTAGAGCCGGGTCATAAAGTCACATGCGGTTAATCCTATATAGGCTTTCTTGGAGGTTTCCGTCCTCACGTTGCATTGGTAGATCACGTTACGTTCTCGGCATCTGTTGTTGAGGGGGAATGTAGATGTATCAGGGCAGTTACACCTCCTGGCCGGCTCTCAACTAATGCCCAGGTTGTTTCTTCCATAGAGGTTGAGTTTCTTGTTGTTTGAGGAGGCGATGTTTTGTGCATCACTAATCGGGAAAATCTTCGTTAGGCTCCTCGAAATACACTTCCCACTACAACACCGCTACCACAACATAATCAACAAAAGCACTATCAAGCTCTCCTACAGCACCACACCCAACTTCGCACAAAACATCACCTCCTCAAACAACAAGAAAATCAACCCCTATGGAAGAAACAACCTAGATATTAGTTGAGTGTCCCAGTAAATTATATATAGCATTAGCCGAAAACGCAATACCAACTAAAAATATAGCAGCTGCTTTAGACTCTAGAGATTTTTTATTACCTTTTACTATTTAATTTTATTTTCCTATTTAATTTTATTATTTTACTATTTAATTTTATTATTTTACTATTTAATTTTATTATTTTACTATTTAATTTTATTATTTTTACTTTTTTTATTTATTATCTTTTAATCTCAATTTATTAACCTTTTAATTCTATATCGTCCCACTCTCAATTTCCTCCAGAATCCTTTTTCGCCTGCTTCCTAACTAGCCTAATTTCATACACATTCCTCAGAATTTGCTGTATAGAATTCACTTTCAACGCTTGACCACCCAAACCGTTCTACAGGCAAGTTCAGCAACCCCATCTCCCACCTACTGCCATGAAAGATTTAATTGTGTTTACAAGAAATTTTGACCAATCCTTTTGACAACTTCCCATATAAGGAATATAAGGAATTACCCCTGAAAATTTCGGATATTTATTAAAATTCTAATTTAGTCCAGAAACAGCCGTCGAAACAGCTTGAGCTCTGCCGTCGGGGTTAAACATTTTCCTATATATATATATATACTGATATTATTCCAAGTAAAAGGCGTTGGTTGATCAAACATAAGCACTTCACAACGTTGATACTTTAAGGTATTACCTATATGGTTAGAAAGGAATGCCAATATTAAAAAAAGAGGAAAGATGATATAACTCTTCAATTTATTATATAATACTGTTTATACACATTTCACTATATATATATATAAACAGTATTCTGTGATAATATATATAAAATACACATCCATATTTTCTTGCGTACTATTTTTTATAGACTATATTTATTTGTATTTTCAGTGAGAATCGATCTCAGATTACTTAGTTATTTCATCTTTCGTGTGTCCGTATTAGTGTATTGAGTAATGTATCTAAGCCATTTTGGAAGCAGATGATTTGACACTGTATATTTATTTGCATAAATTAATATGATGCCACGTTCCAACACTCTGAATAATTCGCATTAAGCTGTACCATTTCAATTTACTAAAAGTAGTAAGCAAATAATTGTCATGAAGTCTTTGTAATAAACTGTTATTATAGCATTTCTTTTCAAACTTGAAATTTCGAATTGAAAGGAAATGAAGAATAATAATGAATATTATTATCATGGTGCTATTCACGTAGGTATGTATTGTCTAAAAGCTTTATTTGATGTTTATATAAACAACTGAAATCCAAAATGAAATATGGTAAGTATTAGATTCTATTACTATTCATTTTTTTATGAACAATACATTGCTTTACCATAACAATGAAGTATTAGACGCATGCTTCATGTTTTGTTTTCTCAATACGGTAGTGTTTTGTCTAAAGCTTTGTTCGTATATTTTAAAAGCTAAGCAATATATAGGCTATTTATACCGGACCTTACACAGCGTACGATGGGCGTAACCTCTCAGAAACAGCAACATATTAACCTGGTTCTCAAATCAAATTTTTACTAGATTATATATTACAAGATATATATCAACAACAGATCGAAGTTAAATCTGTCATGAAAGTTATCTGCAATGAAATAGCTATGAAGACACCGGCTTGTCATTATTGAGAAAATTGCTATATAACTATTTCTAATTGAATATGACTGAAATTATTCTAGGTTGTTGGAGTTAATTTAGAATGTCTTAACAACTGCTTACATTGTGATCTGGATTTAGGGAGATACACATTTCTTCCTACTCAATATACATTAATATCTACCCGTTGAAAGAGTCCATAAAACTAGCAATATCAACAATAAGACTCTTTGATATTTTAATAAATCTTCAAATGATCGACGTAAATCTCCGTGAATCACAATTACAAAATGCATGTATACACTTGATATTGCAATTACATGCCTGGTGACGTTTAAAGAAGAAAAAAAGATATAACTAGGTTTCTATGATAGGACTGCTCAGCCAGTACTGACCTGGGTTTAAATCTCAATACAAATAGCAAAAGATATAATAATGTTCTCAATCAGATCACACACCATGTACAATTATGGATAATACCAAAAACCAAGAGTAAAAGAAAACAAAAACATTAGTTCTTAAAATTCTTACTCGACATTACTATAGCAATGATTTTTACACTATTTTAAAATCACGCCTGCTTTGAAATTACAGCTCTTTGTCCATGAAAAAAGATATATATTTACTTAAGAAAATACCTGACTATTACAACATTTTATGTTCTGGCTTCGTTCAGTATTGCATATACAATAAAATATCTGTATGGAACACTCCCGTCAGTGGATGATTATTCGGAATTGTAGGTATAAAGACATATGAATATGTTATAATATTTTACCTTCTTTTCATTTCCTTATATTAATCTTTCTTACGAAGTTGGATATGTGTTATTCGTAGAGTCTACAGCGTGTGCATTTGTGAATTGTATTTACCATAACTTGTTCAAGGGCCAGTCCACCTCATGGACCCGGCTGACAGGATAGAGAAGAATTATCTCAAAGGATGGTGAATTATCTCAAAGGTTGAGCAGATGGAATGTAAATATAAAATAGATATTTCAACATACTGTTCATAAACACATAGTTTTAAGTAACATCTCTCTTTTAATACGCATCGCATTGTATCATTGCTTAAATGTTTTATCATCTTTTGCTGCCCATTTTGTTTAATCGGTATGTTACAAGTCTCCTATTTGAGAAGGTGCAAGTTTGAATTTGTTTACATATATTGTTCAGTAATTTATATCCATCGATCAAACCACAGTTTAAGGAACCCGGGAATAGATATATATTTTAGCCTCTTTGTTTATGCCATGAACAGATTGAACTAGCTTTAAAATATATTGGAAAACAACCTACTAGTTTTATATTTTTTAAAGATTCAGGTAGATAATTTAATCATATTGAGACAACAATTTCCACTCAAATCTCTGTGAATATTCACTAACTTAAAAGTATTAGGTGATTATACAATGCAACAACATATTCCCTAATTACCTATATAATACGATTTGCTAGCTGGTTGTAAATATTGTAATACAGTTATTCAAAGCATTATATGCGAACAATATTACCGTATTTTTAAAGCAATGTTGATCAATTGTTAGCTTCTAATGAAACAAATTCTGTCGCCTTTCGATGAATAACCATGTGCACACATTCACGAAAACACATATAGATATATGTCAGTGTACGTGTGCCTTTTAGCATCAATTAGAATATGTACACACACGCATGCACACACACACACATGCACATATATCTACCTAACTATTTATATATACTCTCTCTTTCTCTCTCTCTTTCTTTATCTATCTATCTATCTATCTATCTATCTATCTATCTATCTATATATATATCTATCTATCTATCTATCTATCTATGTATATATATATAACTCACAGCCCGCAAATTTGCCTCTTGGAATCTCCTAAAAAATAGCGGTGAAGCAGATATATATGAAAAGTGGCTAAACTTGACTCCAATCATCCACCCCCAAAACTCCAAAACCCATCCCGAATGTACCAGAAAACCAACAAAAACGTAGGGAAAAGATGGCCTTAGAAAGGTTTTAAATTGAAATAGAACGGTTACGGTTAAGAGCCAACTCTAATAAAGAAAAATACAAGCCATTCGACTAACAGATGGAAACAGAAATCTCAAGGTACTCTGAAGGCCTACTTTATGAAAAAGAACCTTCAAATTTTGTAAATAAAATTGTGAGAATGAAGAACTAACATCCCTCTAACGATGGGAAAAATACAACACCTGCTTCAACAACAACAAAATAGATTTCAGAAACGAAAACCATTTTAAAAACAAGCTAAAACTCACACACTACAAAAATAATTAGAAAAACGTCAAACATGCCCCAAGCAAAACTATGACGATAATCCCAGAATCCATAGAAAAAACTATAAGCCCACTAAAAAGAACGAGTGCCACCTAACACTAGACATGACCCAATCCGTAGATCACAACCCACACGGAACCTGTTTCAAAAATCGTAGATCGCAGCCCACACAAAGGAACAAAAGTTGCAACCCGGATCATCAACAAACCGATACTAAGTACGTCCAAAACGTCTATACAATAACACAATAACACAGAAAAGGCCATTAGATATAGTAATACCCATTTAAAAACAACCCAGAAAGATCATTTGTTTAGACCATTGCTACAGGACACACGATACCCGGTGCCACAAACCGATTTTGAAAAACCGAAAATAATCAATCTTTCAAATAAAAACGTCTCAGACCAACAAATTAAAATTGTCTTAAAAGGACTGAAATTCACACCAACACCACGATACTCTAACCTCAATGAGATGAACGACGATATCTCGAAAGGAATGGAAAATGATCCATGAATTTAAAAAAATACAGGCATTATAATTAAGGAAGCGGATGAGGGAAATACTGTTGTCATTATGGATGCTGACATTATAAACACTCTATATTATCTCTCTTACAAAACACTAACTAATATGAATAAGTAACCATCTACCAGCAAACAAAAATGATGACCAGATTAAACGAATTTATTTGTCAATACCAGAAAGACTTAACTAAAAAGACACGCGATTATTTAACACATTTTGAATGGGAAACCAGCTACCTTTACGGACTTCCGAAGATCCACAAGTGTAAAACAATTAACGATGCCTGTAAATAATCCACCTCAACCTGCTTAAACATACAATACACCACTCTAATTGCGGTACTTGCCTCATTGAAAGCACAATGTATACATTTTATTCAAAACAAAATTTTGTTGAAAAAAGATCATTTCACTTGATCATCAAACAAAAAAAAATGTATGCTATCAAATATGAAGGATATAATGAAGATTATATAGGACAAACTAAACTCACCCTCGTCAACATTTACGAGACCCTACCTCAAGACAGATACTAAGCAGTGGACATCTAGACATGCGCAAACGATAAGACACACAAACTCCAAGTCCTCCCGATTTATCTTTTCACTGACAATACCACAGACCAAATACGAATAAATAAGGGAAATATGTTTAATCAAAAATAGTGTCCAACATTAAATATACTTTAATATACGTTGATTTGTTAACACCATAACATTCTAACTATCCATACTCACACATACATAATACACACAAACACACACACACACTTCTCTATATTCGAAAATAAAAGACCAGAGATAACTATACTTTAAGATACGTTAATATTTTAACATCCTAATATGTTAACCATACACATACAGTCACAGACATAACACACTTCTCGATTTTTATTAATATATTTCTCTGTTCTACCCTGCCACCACCATCGAAACAAACATTCAATTCATATCAATGGAAAGTCTGAATTTTGACCCCTCAGTACGACATCGGCCATAAAATAGGAATTTGGAACGCGAACTAGTGTGAAATGTATTGTACTTATTCACATGACAGTCATTAAACAACCAAATTAAATTCTTTATAAAAAGAACCTCTTTCTACATAAAACAGAAAGAAGTTTCTAACACAAATCAGATGCGAGAAAAACCTCACCCTCCATCTCAATTCTACTTTTGAAAAGTATCAGAACTGTGAAACCGATAAAGTAAATGAATAAATATTCTTGAAAAGACTCCAGTTGCACTTTTGATTTATTTTCCCTATACTTTCACCCGTATACGACATCTGTTTCTTTTATTTAAAAATCCCTCATATATATATATATAGTAATAATAATAATAATAATAATAATAATAATAATAATAAATGTGAAGACTAAAATCCGAAGAGGGCTCGATAAGGATAAATATATATCAGAAGATCTCCTTAAGGGTGAAAGCAACGATTCGTTGCTTAAACTTTAATCTGTTATTTTAATAAATATATATATATATATATATATATTTAATAGTAGAACACTGGAGGTTTATATCCGTAGTAGTAGAGTAGTAGGGTACTCAGTCCATGGGACGAGTTTGGTAGAGGAAGTTCCAGAACAGTTACTTCACCATACCGAACAATGCGGATCATCAGCTCGGTCAGACCGAGCTGAAGATCCGCATAAGGTGAAACAATTATTCTCGGTATCGTGAACTAACTGTTGTGGAACTACTTCTCTCTCTCTCTCTATATATATATATATATAAATATATATATATATATATATGTGTGTGTGTGTGTGTGTGTGTGTGTGTGTGTGTGTGTGTGTGTGTGTGTGTGTGTGTGTGTGTGTGTGTGTGTGTGTGTGTGTGTGTGTGACTCTGCGTGTGTGTGTTTGTGTGCGCGAGCGTGTTATATATGTATGTGTGTGCGTGTGGACTATGTGTGTGTGACTTTGCGTGTCAATAATCCAATGTATATTTAAAGAGATCAACGGTTAAACATAAGTAACTATAGAGAAAAGTACACATTTGTAATAATTGTGGATAAGAGCACCAGTCAATCTGGATGGCGTCCCTTTGAGTGTAACATGTGATAAAATCGTTATATAACACAGAGCCGTAACAATGATCCATAATTTGAATAAATGGCTCTGTAGTTTATCTTTATTTAGATAACGTCTAACGATCAAATGAATTTTAACACGGTTCAGTCTTAAATTACTGAAACTGCTAACATACATCCATCATATCAACATAACTATCATTGTATTTTACTGGACAGTGAAGAAGACACCACGAGTATGACATTTACAATTGCAGTTCAATCGACATGTCTATTCTCATGTGTGATTTTAATATAGGATTTATACAAAAGCGATAATGAAAGGCTGAATATATTTCGTCAAACGTGTCGGTGCAACATGGTGCATGTTACATAGAAGGATCATATTTTGACACAATAAATATACGACAAATCTTGGCTTAGATTCTAAGCCTTAGAAGAAAAGACAATGTATCTTAGAAGCGGACTTAGTGTGTGTGAAACAATGTACCGCAATGCAGGGAATTATGTTGATTGATATTAAGCACTTTGCTTTCCCATTTTTAAACAATTTAACATTGTAATGGCAGAACAAATATAGTTACTGAATACTTGTCTAAAAGATCATCAATTCCTACTTAAATGAGAGCGGTTTGTGTTGTATTTGTAAATTATGTCAGTTTACCTAGGGTTAGCTAATAGTATTACATGAACAGGTATAAATATCGCCTTTTAATCATACAGTATACTGTTTAATCACATTACGTGGCAGTTTGGCTAAATTATATTTTTATCATAGCCTCGGAACGATCCAAGGAATCAATTGTAATTGGTATTGGATTAAGCTATATAGCGGACAATATGGCATGAAAGACCCTCATGATTTGGCACTTCACATGACAAACAACGTGATATGAAATGAAGTACAAGGCGCATATTGCATTGGCAAGAGAAGGTATGATGCTATATATTCTATGTGTGGAGCATAACCTTTCTATAAATATAATCTACCAATAGAAGACAAACAACAAAACCCCGTAGAAGGGAGCACATTCTAAACATTTGTACATAATTAAATATAAATTCTTCAGTTATCATCACATGCAGTATGTACTCCTCGTGCAAGCCATATAGTGCATAGATTATTGTCGCCAAACAATATGGAAAAGAACATAATCTCTTCGGGCTGCAAATAGCCAGAGAAAATGAAATTGAACAGCTAAGACCAGGGAGGCTAGAGGAGAGCACTGATGTTTCATAGCTAATAAACTATGGGAGCTAGATTTTAACCCTGAATTGGCTCTGGAACAACACTGGTCTAACATGAACCCTGCACTGTATTAAGCCGTAACCTAATTAATCAGTCATAATAATAAGTATTATGACGATGCAGACATGTTTCGGTGTACTTGCTGACACGTAATACCAAACATGCCGGCCACTTTTGAGAAGCCCTTCATTCTATGAACAGATAAATTTCAAAGAAAATGTTTAAAAGGATACTGACCATACATACGAGATAGATAAAAAAAATCAACTGAATTATTTACTTTTAAAACATCCGAAGGCACAAAATCGCATCTGTGTCAGGTTGCCTAAATATTTAAACCTCTATTAAATCGAGGTATTGAAGTAGGGTATGACGACTCTTGATGAAATAAATGAATGTCCTCCCATTCATTACCTCATTCAAATGCCTAACTACCTGGGGTTTTTATCTACTTTTCTTTCTCTGAAGAAAAATAACCAGTGTGTTGTTAATGAGTGATTGTTTTTAAAAAAATAGTCATTTTACTGAGAAAAAAACAAAACCAAACAAACCCGACTCAGCAACTGTAACATTTATGCTGAGATACTTCTTGAGAGACTGGTCATATTCACGTGCATTCTATATATATATATGAATCGCGGCCTTGACTGAGTAGAGCTTCCTTCCCACTGAAATAGATAGAAGCAAGATTCATCGAAATATAGACAATGTCGAGTAGGCATCTTTTATATTATAAGTGTGTTGTCACACATTCTTGATCACGGTTCCTATGGTGTCTGAATCACAGTAAAGATTGAGGAATAACAAGAGCTTAGTAGATATGGTTGAATTTACAATTAGCTGACTTCAGCAGATATGCTGATATCAAGATAGTAATGTATTAGAGCTTTTTGTAAATTTCCAAAGCATTTTGCACTGTACGAAGGACGTTCTCCCAGGCTTGGATGTCTTTTGAATTTATTAACATCAACCTCGTTATGTCGATACATATGTAACATTTGAGGTGTTTACAGTTATCACATTATGTCCTTAAAATGTGCATCATTGGAATTAACTGGCTTATTCCTGTGCCACACACAGAAATACTTGCAAAGAAAACTATTGAATATCTCGAGAACATTACGACATATTGCCAGCGTTGATCTGGGCACGTGCTAAATATGCTTTCATTCTGACTGCTTTAAATAATAGTACACGTCTAGCTACACAATAGTGGATAATTCCTTGCAGAGACGTAATCTCTAATATGAATATCAAGTAAAGAGTTCTTTGAAGCTGTGCAAGATCTGACACAATGAGCTACCAGTCAGCGATTGCTGTGTAAGGTTTGAAATTTGGGGATAGAGAGGACAACCAGAAGGCAATAAAAGAGACACATGCGAATAACAATCATATGCTAGCATGTCTAAATCTGTATTGCTACCACCACCACCATCCCATACCCATGCCTCCAACAACGCCACCAATTGTGGGAGAGGGGAAAGTCGATTAAATCAACCCAGTGCATTACTGGATCTTTATTTTAAGGATGATAGGCAACGCTAACCTCGGCGGTACTTGAACTCAGATCGAAATGAGACATACATCTATGCCACGAAGCATAGTGTCCCACTCTCTACCGATACTGCCAGCCCGTTGCCTTTTCTATGCTTATAATAGAACTTAATAATAACACTTCAGCATTAAGAAATACATGTCCTCTTCGAATTTCGATTAATAACCGAAATAATGAGTATGTTTGTATTTGTATACACATCTTCTCTGTTATATCCAATCATTTATTTTCTTTATATTGTAACTTTTCACGAAACTTTTATTAGAATAATTAACAAAACCAATACGATTTTATTTACAAAAGCTTGAATTATACATAAAATACTTTTAAGAAATCCACATGATTGAAAGCCAAATCCCACTATCAGCTCTTTTAACTTCTGTTGATACATGTGGAATATTATGCTTTTAGTTTTATTCCCTGCTGGGTATGTGTGTATCTGAATATTCATTTGTATATGAATCATATACTAAAGCTGATTTTTAATGCCAATTGAACCTGCTGTTCCTTTCGAGTATATCCGTTACGTGTAACAAAGGATTAATGATAAATATAATGTTTTGATAACCCACCAAAAGGTATTTTTTGTATGTAATTAAGTTATTTGAAAGGAAATGGAACGCAAACATTTAAGGTGATTGTTTTGCCTAAGAGAGTGGGGAATTTTAATGCAAGGAAATATTTAAAAGTAATTTTTAAAGTTTTTAAATAGATGAATAAAAAGCCAAGCTTTTGCATGAAGAATTTCATTCCTGACTAAAAGCTGCAACTAAATGTTTGTCTTAATATTCCAATGGAACAATAAACTTGACTGGCACAGGTATACTTTGTCATTGGTAGAAAGTTTACCTAAACGTGAACATGCAGAGCTGCATTAATTAATTATGGGGCCTATGAAATCGTAGTCGGAGCACATGAACATTCCAGCTTGTGTCATTACCTGCCAATTAGCGCTGTACGTTTTGATGGTTGTTACCAAATTGAGTATAAATTGTCGGGAATATTCCATATGTATACCTTATATACACCGTCAAACACATTATTTTAACTCTAACAAAGACGTTTATGAGATTGAAGAATACATGAATGGCGATATATAATACAAACTATATTTATGAACAGATTAAATGAATCCCACTCCAGGGAGGTGTATACTTATCATCGTAATCATATAAGATATGATAGACTGTTCCAAACAGAAATAGCTGAAAGGCGTTACTTTATTACTGAGTACAGAAGAACACCATTCTCCTCTCCGAAATATTAGATATTAATGCTGATATATGATGAGATAGAAACCTCATTTGATATACGTAAGCAAACGTTTTAATAGATAATGGTTTCTTATATAAGCACAAGGTCATCCATTTTGGGGGAGGGGAAAGTCGATCATATCGCCCCCAGTGCGTGACTGGTAATTTATTTTATCGACCCCGTAAGAATGAAAGGCATATTTGACATCCGTGAGATTTGAACTCAGATCATAAAGGGGCGTAACTCTAAGCTGCAAAGTATGTCATCCAACGCTCTACCGATACTGCCAATCCACCACCCTCAAACGTCTAATAGATAATGGTTTCTTATATAGGCACAAGGCCAGCAATTCTGGGGGAGTGGAAAGTCGATTAAATCGACTCCAGTGCCTGACTGGTACTTTATTTTATCGAGCTCGTAAGGATGAAAGGCAAAGTTAACCTCGGCGGGAATTTGACTCAGATCATAAAGGGCCGTAACTCTATGCTGCAACGCATGGTATCCGACTCTCTACCGATACTGCCAATCTACAGCCCTCAAACGTCTAATAGATAATTGTTTCTACATTTGGCACAAGGCCAGCAATTACCCAGTGCATTACTGGTACTTTATTTTATCGACCCCGTAAGAATGAAAGGCAAAGTTAACCTCGGCGGGATTTGAACTCAGAATGGCAAGGGCCGTAATTCCCTGCGTCAAAGCATGGCGTCCGACCCTCTACCGATACTGCCAATCCACCGCCCAAACGTCTAATAGATAATAAAATCTACTAAGACGCGTATACTTTGTTTTAGTTTTCAAAATTTACATACTTAGCATAAGGACTGATAGTGCAGGCAAACGGAGAAGATATATTATGATATTTATTTAAAATCAGTATAGTGAGTATTAATTTGTGTTGAGTCAACCTGCATTACAAAACATCACATTCTTTAATAGAAAATCGATAAATCCTTAGTTTAAATGTCACAAACATGCTCACACTTCATTTGAACAAGAACTAAAATATATTAAGTACACAAAATATGCACACAAGAAAGAGTTTATTCTACTATTTCATAATTAGAAAATAATACTGTGTTGGCCTTAATACTGTCGTATGGTGAGGAGAAACCGCGCATTGTTTTCAATTTTATACTGCCAATAAAATTCGGAAAGACCTATCCGAATTTCATTTTTCCTCATCTATAAAGAAAAGGCGATTTGAGCATAGTCGAAACGAAACTAATGAATGCTACATTTACATGAAAAGAATTATAGCCCCACTTCAAATGATTTTGAAACTGGAAGTATAATTTATCGAAGACATTTATCAAACTATGGTCATTTTCGAGCATGCTCTGCATAAAGTATATACATATAAATAGAATCTTACTCAATAAACTGAGAATATCTTCGCCATTTCAAGACTGAGATTCGCTATATAGAGTTGTGCATGTGAAGAGAGGCAAGCAGAGAAGAGAAGCTATAGATACTGTTTTGATCTAAGTCGCTTCGAACAGTGCAGTTTGACCTGATATATATGCCAGTATATTGAAAACTAATGTTTCTATCTTATTTGATCTCCACAGGTGACATATAGACAAGGCCCATTCCCATTATATGTACTTTAATTGTTCTAAAATATTGGATAATTTCAGGAAATAGGTATTGTGTTGTTCTCTCTCTCTCTGGTTGCATTCAACGATCCTTAAATATATGCGTTGTGTTGATCAGAGGCAATATCTAATTCCTACGAAAAATATATGGATTTCTATTAAAAGTAAACTGATTTAGATTAGCTTTTCTAATGCCGATCAGTTTTAGGATCATTTCAAACAGGAATAGAATGGGAAAGAAGTGACATCAATGAATCACCGTACACCCACATCTGATAGTATGGTTAATACATATATAAATATCTGAAGGGATATTTATTCCATTTTGAAAATTATGTCAAATCTGTTGTTTGTTTATAAGTGATATTTGATAAACTAATCGTGTATTTTTAAAAATGGAAACTTTGAAAATAAGACAAAAAATACAAAAAAAAAAATGAAGCTTATTTATTTAAATATTTATTTTAGGTACAATACATTTAGTTTTATCTGACAATCTCACAAGAACATATGGACGCTCTATTCAAAACACAATCTTAGATTTAGTCTGGCCTTAAAGGCTAGTTTGTTTCTACGTCCTCTGAACAGAATATTGCATTTACATTTTTCACCTTCATCTGTTTGCTTTCAGCTATGATCATCATGATCATTTCAATCAATTCACTAATTAGGAGTAGATTAACAAAGGAAAAAAAACAAGAGAAATGAAAATCCTGTTTGACATTTTCAGATCTTTTTCTCCTTTTCCCATTCAGTGGAGACTGACACCTTATCAACTATGTTGAATTAAGATTTTGAGCAACACCTGCTTATTACTTTGAGATTACATGATAATTGATGCGATTATCTCTTGTCTGTCAGTATAAGATTGGCAAAAATGTATAATTTCTACTACAAAATCATAGTTATAATGTTTAGATATAATATCATACAATTTAAACATTCAGCTCAGCCTCATGTTTCATTTTAACCCGTTGTAAATGTTATTACGATGGAATCAGTTGAGAATTACGGTATAGCTTTATAAATTGAGGGATATTACATAAGAGAGTAGTAAATATTTATCCGACATTTACAAACTGCAGGAATTCTATCGAGTGTAGCAATTTAGATTGACAATTTAGATAGAGTATAAATACTAAACGCATCTAATTAACGATTTCTGCTATGGCTAGAAATGTCAAACTGGGAAATTTTAGAATATGGGGTGGAATAGAACCAATATGGAGAAAAAGTGTGATGATCGTCTGAATATACTTTTACAATCAAGCCATGTTCAAAATTCGTAGAAAGTAAAATTATTTACATTAACTGAAACGAACTATTATTAAACATTCATTTTCACCGTGTCGAGTATAATTTCTAGAAAGATATAGTGGTTCATGCCACAGGAAAAGCCTATAAACGATAAATGGATACATTAGACTACAGAACGTTCCATATTTTAACTCCTTTATACATTTTATAATTAACTCTACGTATGAACAGCTCTTTGATAATTATCACCATTTCGGCAACCGTTGATAACCTAATTTCGAGAATAAGGATATCTGTAGCTTCAATCTAAACCCAGGGTACTTGCTAGAAATTAGAAAATCTATATAAAGCTTCAGTCTTCAAATCTAATAGAACAATTATGAACTACGATATATAACATTTAATGTTCTATGAGAAAAAGTGCATCATAAAATGACATAAGATATTTCCCTTTGATCTGCCACGCAAAATATGTTCCTAACTTTTAAAATAAAAGTTGAGTTAAATAGCTGCTTTCAATCTACAATTAAATGTATCTTAGTGGCTTACATTGGTCTGGTCAGTAATATACATAACTGTCAGAAGTTTTATTTCATTTAAGTTAAACTATTTCGTAATGCAAGTAAAAAGCAGTTTTAAATAAAAACAGTTGCATAAAGTTTAAATCCTACATTCGGTAGAATAATTCAGTGAACATCCATAGAAACGTTTGAGTTGCGTTCACTGTATACTCTTTCATGATAAAGATACACATGACAACAAATTCAAATGCAGAATGATTTTAATCTGCCTCAGGTATTGCACTAGGGCCAACTTTACAAATGTTTATTTTTAACTTAACCCTTTAGCATTTACATTACTCTATACATAATATTGTATTTCTGTGGTAACGGCTTTACCTTTCGTAATTATCTCACATAATATCGAAGCTATGACATTTTGATATTATTTATTTTGAGAACAATATCTTAACATCAGTATGACTGGCAGGTTATGGTCGGTTTCAACAGAAAGAGGTGAGAGAATTCTGGCCGGATACAGCCGGTTTAAATGCTAAAGGTTAAGCAAAAATCCATAGATTTTAGGACAGCATATTTTCAAATAAATTGATTTCAATATTTGGATTAGCATTCAAAATGGTAGTAATGTGTTAAGGGGACACATGTCTGAGGTATGTTCAATGATTTATATGTTAATTTCACCAGCAGGATATTCCCTTCGTCATACAGCTGGAATAAACATTGAAACCAAATAAATACACGCAAACACACACGCTCCCTTGCGCAAACACAAACGCGGGCGGACAGACAGACACACACACACACACTCTTATATATATCTATATATATTAGTATTGATATTATAAACATTAGAAACCCCAAATTATAATCAGTAAACAACTACACAGTGACAGGACACCTCTGTATCAAAATCTTAATAATTTATTTACCAATGCACATAATGTGAATAAGGTCATGCTGAGGTCAGAGTTTAACAAATTGTCTCCATTTATGATTATTTATTCAATGAGGAAATATAATAATTGCTTATTTCATAATTAAGCACTCAACATTTTAGACAATGTAACACCAGCATCTGGTTTTCGGGCGCCTTAGCTTCCTTTCTCATGAAAGCATTTGATTCATACTTCACTTTGAGATTCTTTTCCATGTGGCCCAAACAGTTTCGACGGCCCTGAACATTCTTAGGGACAATGTCTTTCCTTTTTTTTTCTTTATTAAACTATATAGAATATACACAACTCATTAGACATCACAATATTACATGTTATGTTTAAAGCATCTGAATAGATTTCCAATGTGAATATATATTTCCTTTAATAAAAAATAGAATAATTTGAATAAATAAATAAATAAATGAAAGAAACATAAAGCTATGTATAAGAGAGGATTTAGTAATTGTAATTTTCAGAACATTTCGAGAATTATCGGCAATGTAACTGAAATACACAGATATTAATAAAAAAAAATCCAACATGGCCAGATTC
>OZ024742.1:215722661-215760161 GCA_964016885.1 Eledone cirrhosa | reverse complement strand
TCATTAATAGGAGCGGTGAAAAACAATTACGCGCAAACCAAGAAGGAATATGACGTCACTTTCAGCTTATATCTGGAGTCTAAAAGACAACCACACCCAATATAAGTTACACTGGGAGATCCTAGCTAGGGCTAGATCGTATAACGGAAATAAAAGACCATGTGACCTCTGCGTCGCTGAGGCCCTGGAAATACTCTACGCTACAGACCACATCTTAAACAAAAAATCTGAGGCAATTTCGGCTTGTAAACATAAATTGCACAAAACTTTCCTGTATTACAGCCCCATGTTATACCCTAACGGATAGCACGATCTATACGTGGATAACATACGTCTTGATGTGGGAGCTAAGTATATGTTTTGTTTATTCCTTTACTTATTTGCATAGGTAAGTATATATTACCCGTATGTTTTGTGAAGGTATGTATACCTTCTCGTACGTATATTTGACTGTTATAGCGTATAATTTTTACATATTCTGGTATTTAGGGTTTGGCTATGTGTATACGGGAGTTTTGCGTCCGCGTGAGTGTGCAGGTTCGTACGTATGGTGGGTGTGTGTATATGTGTACTTCTTGTCTTAGTTGACTTACGTCTCCGAACATTCGTGTATTTATATGTAGGTATGCGTGTGCGCTTGTTATATACGTATTTATTTACTTATATACGTTTATATAATTATTTATTTATTTGTACACAAGCATACACACACACACATATTTATATGTGCGTGGTTTTGTATACCCATGGTAAGGTTTTGCGTATGCTTGTGTATGTACGTATCTGTTTGCGTGTATGTATTTATTTGTTTCTATTACTTCTGTATTGTATTTATTTACTTTGTTCTTAACACTGTAACGGAGATTCATTTGGTCTCCTAGTTAGAATTTTAGTCTACTATTTCTGCTATACCATTTACGTGGTTTTGTCTTTGCGTGCTATTGTTCTCCACGCTCCACATATGACTTATTATCTTCGTTTTATCGTTCATTGCCAGAGAACGTCTCTATGCACCACCTAAGAGAACATTAGTCTACGACCTCTTTTATACCATAAACGTGGTTTTGTCTTTGCGCGTAATTGTTTTTCACCGCTCCTATTAATGACGTATTATTCGTTTTTTCCCCGTTCTTTGCCAGCGAACGTTACCACGAACCAAAGTATCGCCTTCCTGTCTTCCTCCGGTTGCAACGTTTTTTGAAATATCCAGTTCTGCGTTTACAGATTGACTTTGTTAGTTTCAGAAGATCCCGTTAAGGGTGAAAGCAGCGATTCTTTGCTTAAACTTTAATCTGTTATTTTAATAAATATTTGCTCTACGGTTCTTATATATTTGATATATATTTTCCTTATCGAGCCCTCTTTGGATTTTAGTCTTCAATTTTATTATTATTACTATATATATGTATATATATATATATATTGTTATACTTGGGGAGGGTCATATTGTTATAATATTGCCAGAAATAATAACAGAACACACTCACTGTTTGGTTTGGGTTGGTTTTCGCTTCTGTATATTTTATATCTCCATAGTTAATTTATTTGGCAATCGATATTTATCATTGATTGACCAACGGTTAAAAATACAGATATGAATATATATATATATAGTCTATCAATATTCTTTCGTCGCACATTTGCGAAATGGGTAGACTTTACAGTACAATGGGAGGAAACATAATAGTACCACTAATGATGTCGCAGATGTGCAACGAAAGAACTTTGTTAGACTATATATATATATTTATATCTGTATTTTTAACCACTGGTCAATCAATGATAAACATTGATTGCCAAATAAATTAACTATAGAGATATAAAATATACAGAAGCGAAAACCAACCAAGCAGTGAGTGTGTTCTGTTATTATTTATGGCAATATTATAACAATATGACCCTCCCCAAGTATAACAATATTTGTTTCGACACACAACTTCATATCAAAAACCTTGCAAAACAATATATATAAATATATATTAGAAAGTGAGGGTTTTTTTACAAAATGAAAAATAACCGAGGTGTCCTACACGAGTGAAAGTATAAGGAAAAAAGATGAAATCGAAATGCAACTGGAGTCTTTTTTATTTTTAAGTATATATTTATTTAGTTCCTTTACCGGTTTCGCAGTTCTCCTGCTTTTCAAAAGTAGAATTGAGATGGAATTTTTTTTAATAGCCATTTAGAGAATTTTGTGACGAAATAAAGATAATGGTCAAGAAAAAGGGGTGGAGAGAGTTGTTCTGAGTATGGCTGATGTGCTGAAATGTAATTGATTGGTTATAAATGAAATTATGTCTATCAAACATATAAAACAGATATAACATTCAAAGACCAACCAGATGTGAGGAAAACCACAACCCTCCATCTCCCAAGTACATTGAATTTCGCGCCCGTATTTGGGAATCTATTTTGTAGCCTTTTAGAGGATTGTGTGCCAAACGAAAGATAATGGTCAAGAAAAATGGGATGGGGAGAATTCTTCTGGTTCAGTGAATATGGCTGGTGCTCTGGAGTGTCAGAATTCAGACTTTCTATTGAAATAAAGAAAGTAGAGATATGTATGTTTATTTGTGTGCTTGTGTGTGGGGGAGGAGTTATGTGTGTGTGGGTGTGTGGTTAACATGTTAAGGTGTTAGAGTATTAACGCATGTTAAGATTTATTTAGTTCTGTTGTATTGTCAGCGCAAAGATAAAATGGGAAGAGTTGGAATTTGGGTGTCTGATTACTTCCGCATATGTCTAGATCTGCACTTAGTGGTATCTGTCTCGTGGTTGGATCTCGTAATTGTTGGCGATGAACTGTCATTCTGTTTCTGAGGGTGAGTTTAGATTGTCCTATATAATCTTCATTGCATCCTTTACATTTAATGGCATAAATTAGATTTTTTGATGAGCAAGTGAAGTGATTTTTTTACAGTCAAATTTTGTCCTGATTGAAATGTATACGCCTTGCCTTCAATGAGGTGAGTGCAGGTTCCACAATTAGAGCGACCACATTTTTTGACAGTTGGTTGTGGCTTTGTGGTAGGTAATTTGGCATTGATGAGTAACGTTTTTAGTGATTTCGGTTGTCTTTTGCTTTTGATTATTTTGTGTGTTTCAAGGGCTTTTTTCATTCTTGGATCTTGTTTCAATAGTGGGATGTTCTTGTGAATAGTTTGTAAGCTTCCGCACTTCTTGGGTTGTGTGTTGAGATATATGATATAATATTGGACGTACCTTGAATTTGTTTCTGTTTTCGTAATTCACCAATGCCTATTGCTTTAGCCCTTTCTATTCCATTATGTATTAGTAATGGTGGGTACTGTCTTTCGAGTAAAATTTCCTTTAATTCTTGAAGTCTTTTATTTCGCGTTTCATAATTGGAGACAATTGTGCAAATTCTTCTTGCTATCTTAAAAGGGGTGTTCGTCTTCGTGTGCGTTGGATGGTTGGAGGTGAATAGCCGGTATTGTTTGGAATCTGTTGGTTTGTAGTTTATGTCATTTTCAATATTTGTGTCTTTTTTCGAGATTAAGATGTCGAGAAATGGGAGTTGATCTTGCCTGTATTCCATTGTATATTGGATGTGGTTATTGATGCCGTTAATTACTTTTTTGAAATCATTTAGTTGGTCGAGTGTGTGAGACCAAAGAATGAGGCAGTCATCCACATAGGGTTCCAATTCTCTGATAAATATTTGTGGCAGTTCAATCCGTATTTTGATTTGGACTGTTCATATATCTGGACTTCCAAGTATGCCATGACTAAGTTGGCATAAGTTGGAGCGGCTTTTGTACCCATCGAAGTCCCGATATTTGCTTGTAAGTATTCCCATCGAAATCAAAAAAGTTGTTCGGTAAAATAAATTTTAATCCCACGGTGATGAAGCTTTTTTCTATTCTGTCAGGTATCTCATTGGGATATTTCTCTAGCCAGAATCCTATTGCTTCTAGTCCGGGGATAGTTGTGTAGAGATTCACTACATCGAGAGACACAATAATAGTGTCGTTGTTGACATGTTTGGGGATGTGGTTTAAGAGGTCCAGATCGTCTCTTACAAGGCTTGTTATGTGTGTGAGAATTGGTTTTAGTAGTATGTCTATAAAGTTGCTTAGTCTGTGAGTTTCACATTGTGGGCCCGCTAGAATTGGTCTTACTTTAAGGTATGTTGGGTATTGTATGTTCACGCAGGTTGAGGTGGATTGTTTACAGGCATCGTTAATTATTTTACACTTGTGGATCTTCGGAAGTCCGTAAAGGTTGCTGGTTTTGTATTGAAAATGTGTTAAATAATCGCGTTCCTTTTTAGTTAAGTCTTCCAACTCTCGATAAATGAATGTGTTTAATCCGGTCCTCGTTTTTGATTGCTGGTAGTTTTTTTACTCTTTCATAGTAGTTAGTATTTTGTAATAGAGAGAACATAGAATTTTTATATTGTTCAGCATCCATAATGACGACAGTACTTCTCTTCTCCGCTTCCTTAATTATAATGTCTGTATTGTTTTTTAGTTCATGGATAATCTCCCATTCCCTTCGACTCGTGATGGGTTTGGGTTTAGGTTGCACTCTGTTTCTACCTTTTGTTGGGTTGTAGCTGCTTTTCTTCCGTACAATTGAATGGTCGTTATTCTCCTTGTCAAAAAATTCCTCTGTGAGACGTAATTTTCTACAGAAATGTGAGATATCGTCATTTATCTCATTGAGGTTAGAGTTTTGTGGTGTTGATGTGAATTTCAGTCCTTTGGAGAGAATTTTAATTTGTTGGGCTGAGTTTTGAAATGCAGAAGAACTGCAAAACCGGTAAAGGAACCAAATAAAGATATATATTTTTTTAAAAAGACTCCAGCTGCATTTTCGATTTCATCTTTTTTCCTTATATATATATTGATATTTATTGTGGTTCCATAACTCTGCCACTAATAGAAAACCACGGATTTCGCTACAAACGTAACCAGGATTGCGAATTTATTTCTCAAAATCGTTTTACACGCTTGCCAATCTGATTTCAGGTTTAATACATTTTTCTAGGTTTAGTAACCTCCAGACTTCATTTTCGACAGGAGCAGGCGTGCTAGAATTGGATAGATGATTATTCATCCGATCCCAATTGAGAGATAATTTTCTAACAAATGGTGCCGCTTATATCGTGACGATAGCTTTCTCACCCTAAAAACATGGTGTATGAGGAACAATCCCTCTCTCTCTCTCTCTCTCTCTCTCTCTCTCTCTATCTATCTCTCTCTCTCTCTCTCTCTCTCACACACATATATTTACATATATACACACACACTCACACACACACACTTATATATTTACACAAACACACACACATACACATACACAAACACACATATACGCAAACGAATGCACATATTGAATGATTATTGTGTATGTGCACGCATACATAGAGAGTTATGTGTGTTACGCTATGTTACCTATGCAGTTATTTGAAGGTTTATCTCTATATATCACAGTGCATGAATATATGCCTGCTGATGAAATATGCTCCAAATCTTAACGTTATTAGTGGAGGTCACCATATATATATCTATATATTTATGAATACATTACTACCTCATTCTCATGCGAATCGTATGTGTATATTTTGCGTAGGTGTGTGTGAGTGAGTGCGTAGGATTGTTTCCGTCTCTACTACTACCAGTGACTGACCTTCCTTTTGATTATAATACACAAATGTAAGTTCAATACGAATAAAATCTACGTGTACATACACTTTTGTAGCGGGGATCCTAACGAGGGGAAAACAGAATAGATAAAATTAAAGAAGCAAATGCAAAAATATAACGTGCAACCAATGAGATAAACAAAAAAAAAACAAAAATATCGAAAAAATATAGTGTAGCTTTACAACATTCAGCTACCCTACTGATTAGAATATATTGTGAACTTCACTGCAAATTGTACGCTAACTTTCGTTCTTTTTTTATATCATTCTGAAGGGATATTTAATGTAGTTTTGTGCGTTTGCATTGAAAATAAATATATAGCAGAAAAAAAATCGAAGAGAAAATATGAAAGTTTGTCATTGTTATTATTTTCGTTCATTTTACCTTGCTTTCAATTCAATAACATCTCACCTAATATTGGCTTGCCTATCTATATGTATGTATACCATTATATTTTAAATGCTTTTCACCAATAGAGAAAGTGTAAGACTCCAAATCGGAACGAACCCTCCCACATTGAAATTTAGAGAACATCCTTTGAGCAATAATGCTGTATATCTGATTCTTTCTCTTAATTTAGAATTCATTTGTGAGCGGCCACCATCATGGCTTCAAAACACTAAAGGAAAGGATATTTGCGTGATCCATTGTGTTTGAATCGTTAAAGAATTCGAAGGTTCCTTGACGTTTTAGCTTATGAATGAGTATGCTAGTGCTAGAATGCATCTATATGTGTGTTGGGAGTATATTCTCCATATTCTTCACATATATGTTGGAAATTGCTCATTCGTTCTATCCATGTCACTTAAAACCACTATTAATCTAAATTTCTCTGATTTGGGAAGTTTGCTGAACATTGATTATTGCTGGAAATAGATACATAGTTAATTTGTATTCATCAATACGACTTTCATTTAGAGGTTTCTTTCTCTTTCGTAAACAAACCCAATATCAGATTCCTTGTACTCATCGTTTACATTTCCCTACTCGGAACAGAATAAACCAGCTTCAACCTCGTCACGGTGCTTATCACTCTCTGGAATCAAAGGTAATGGCTTTATTTATATGGCCTCATTTTTCGTGCAGTCGGATTTTCAAGTCGACATTGAAATCTGTACACAGATTCCAGCATGAAATATTAACGTCCATCTAGTGCTCTTCCTAAATGTCGTTACTCATTCCCTCTGTAAACAAATATCGTTGGTGCTTTGGGTGATAAGACAGCACCTTGTATTTATTTACGAGCAGATTGATAACTACATGCTTTCTTCCAGTGTGGGATTTAGCAATGCCCGTAAGAATTTTGTCTATACCTTTTTGAACATAACTTAGACCCTCTCCATATTATTTGCACGACCCAAACTCAGACTGAATCGATATATCGTGTGCCAATAGAGATGACAAGGTAGGATGGTGGGGAGGTTATGATGTTCAGTAGGTGTAGTAATATATGGCCAAGATTTCCTCCACAACTGGCGCTTGGTGCCAGCGTAACAGCCTAGAGACATGATTTAAGAAATGCTACGACAGTAAACTGTGACTTTACTTTAAACCGAATCGCTATAAGGAATTTCAAAGCCTCGGCATTATTTATAGATAGATGCTAACTTTCTGCTGTGTCAGGTTGTCCTTTAGAAAACTATTGTTTTTTCCTGACACGTTTCAACGAAGGGAGGAAGAAATTATGTGGAGACGATGTGGTTTCAATAATAAAGGGCAACTTTATATACCTACTCTGATTTCCGTTTCTCCGCTTTAAATTTGAGGTTTAATTGCCAGAAATCAGCGAATGCAACTTCATTAATTTTGTGCACTGGGTAATTGCTGGCCTTGTGCCAAAAAGTAGAAACAATTATTTTTGTGTTTATTCAATTGTAAATATGAATTATTAACTTAGTGTTTATTATTAACTTATTGATTAATTAACTTAGTGTTTAAATATTTAACAACATCGATAAATGGGACATGAAATAATATCTCAAATAATTTACAAAGATGTTCACTAATCTATGAACAATTAACATTTAAAAAGGTATACTAGAACTACAGGTGTTTTCCATCTATTCTCCGTATTTTCGTATTTATAGTTTTCAAGCGAGTAGTAATTAGGGTCAGTTAAATAACACTGAAACATTTTGGATAGTTAATGATTTACGGAGTTATTAGTTACATTTAATTTAATGGTAATGCAAAGTGGAATGGAAATTTGAAAGAAGTTACATCATCATGCTCATAACGAATTTAATGATTGTTAATAAGTTATGTATAGTATCTAGTATGGGATCGTATAACATGTTTTTATTAAAAAATTACTTTTTAACTTTATAAGACTACTGCAACAATATTTTCGCCTCTATCATAGTAGAATGCAATATCTATTTTACATACTTGAAAGCAATAAGCTTCCAAAATTAAAACCCTTGTGAGTCAAATAGTAATATATAAAATTAGGTGGATGTAGCATCTGTAAAATATTGTACTCACACCTTATTTGTAGCTATATTGCTTCAAGGAAGCAGCACTTTTTTTCCCAGAAACATAAAATCTGAGATAATTGTTTACTGCACCATTGAAGATTCTAAAAGCGGCTGTCATAATGGGATTTTGTTAACACCATGGCTTCCATAACGTTTCAGTGCCTGTATAATTTAGGGGGAAGATTATATTCCTTTTAAATTGTGTATTGCAAGTAGAGTTTCTAGGTCATTGTGGTATATTTTCAGTCAGACTGATTAGCCTGGAAAGTGATGGAAACTTTATAAATTGGGGCAACATAGGATAGATTACGTATAACCAGAGGAAGAGAAATATGTTAACAATGTGGTCCAGAGATTGCTAATTTGTAGACGCAAGACCCAATATAAACACATTAGTATCGGTGCGGGATCTACTAGCAGTACCTTATTTGTGAGTGAATGTTTAATAACCAGTTAGGTGCAGTTTTGTATGGGTTTTCCACGATTAATACATTTCTAATATGTTTATCGTCTACATTACGTTGGCGTATATTACTACCACTGTTACATGCAGGTTTGATGACAGTAGAGTGCAACAGGCCAACTTAGCCGCCAAATATTGTGATCTCTCTCTATGGTCTCTAGTTTGATGTGCTCTGCCAGCATTGCTTTCGTCGATGACATCTGGCAGTGTCCTCCCCAACAGGGTTCTTCACAACATAACCGAACCTACTGTGCTCGGGGAACGTGAGGCGTTCTAAGAGATATGGTGTCAGCTCGGTCTCCGACATCCGGATGCCCATCTCCCTCTGTGTGCTGTAGAGTCACGTTAAAACAAATGGAACACCATACATTGAAACATGATCACAGACAGCATGGTGCGAGTGAAGCCCCGCACTGTCTCGCATCTTTTTTCGCTTCACCTCCTAACCCCACACTAAGCAGGACAGCACCTGTTTCCGCCCTTGCGTTTCCGCGAGGCTCGGCATCCGGATCTTTGATCCTCACTAATGCCGCTGCAGATCGACTGTGGACACTTTCAGTCCTGACGCACAGGCGTGCCGTCATTGTGCGGGTCGCGCCCCACGACATGCTGCTCTAAAACGAAATAATAAATAATAGTTTGGATGTCGTAGTTCCCTCCCTTGTTATAGCCATATGACTGGGCCGAGGGGGCGATAAAATGTCAGGCAACATGTGAAGCTTCCCGTTCTACATGTTGCAGGGATGCCACATGTTGCGCCAGATTCTCCGGCGATAAACTGGCACGTTTGTCTACCAGTGCATGCTCATTGCTCGTCGGACCAAAGAAGAAAAATTTGTCAACGTAGAGGCTACTATCTCGTAGTGTTGTGTTCCAGCCTTTGTCAAATGAGAGTCCCGGAGTTCTTGATCACTGCATCACATCCCTACGCAATGTTATCAGGTTGAATCGACTACAAAATATGAAAATTAGTAAAATGCATTAAAAACATAATAAATATGGAGCGCAACAAAATATTTCAAGGTAGAAATCAAAGCTTACATATAAATACATAACTTTGACAAGACCATATCCAACCGTCTTGAATATCGTAAAAAAATTCGATGTAATTATTTTTCCTAATTTTCCTTATTCTTCTGTCTATATGGAGACTTACCAGATGACTTTACAAAAGAATAAAATGCAAGGTTTATGTTGTACTTCCATTTTAATTAAAAACAAATATTTTGAGTCGACGGTGTGGTTTAAAAAAGAAGCAAAAATCCAAGAAAGTTGAATTTAATATATCTTGTCAGTCTACACCCAAATGACCTGCAGGCAAATTTTCTTGCACGCATTCATAAACACACACGAATACCTACATGCACACACGCACACATGCATTCACACACATACGCATTTAGATATTACATATGTAATTATGTATACATATGTCAATATATAGGTGATTGTGCATACGTGTACATAATTAAACAAAATCCAGAATAGCATATGTATATATATATATATGTATATATATATATAGCACGTTAACTAAAGCATATATATACAAACACACTCTCATACCCACACCCACACACGCACACACAAACATGCATGTCCGTATGTGTGTATGTATCTGTATATCTATATATATATAAATATATATCTATATATAGATATATGTGTGTGTGTGTGTGTCTAAGTGAATGATTGTGTGCATACATGTGTGTATATGTGTGTGTATGTGTCTGCGTGTGGCTGTGTGTGTGTGTGCTTGTGTGCATTATTTATAAAGGTTTTTCAGCTAATATCCTGCTTTCGCATTACTTTAATTTTGAAGAAGGCTATAAACATTTAGTTTAGATAGAGAAAAAGAGGGGAACACTGCTTTCAAAGCTTTAAAATTTTGCTTCAGGCTCAAAAATTAATTAGCTTTTTGTAAGGGGATTTTTATTTGTATGGCATGTTTCTGATGTAATTTAATAGCGCGGAATTCATTTTTTTTGCAGATGAAATGAAAAGAAAATGCCCAAAACAGCAGTTTTTCCCATTCTCATTGTCTGAGAATCAAATATCATACCTATCCATTACATACACTTTATATCTTGAAGATGGAATGCATGCAAAAAGCTCTATTGGAAATATTTACTGTAGTTTCGATCCGTACACATGACATATTACGTATTTACCGACCGACTTGGGTATTGAAGTTTTGTGAGACGTTGCCTAATTTGATCATATCTAGTCTTCTTGTACGTGGAATTTATGTTATTTCTATTATCTAAAATTAAAATAGATATGTCCTGTGTATCTCCTCGTAAAGACATTCTCGTTTAATGAAACAATTTTCGTCGAAGCAATCTTCGGAGAATTCTTATCTTCAGTAAACACATACTTCATGAGTCCAGTGGTAATATAATTTTGCTATTACTTGTGTAGAACAATCAACGTAGTGATTGTGTTGGAGCATTCAGTTACATGCCTTTGATTAATTAGGGATTTCACGTTGATATTATGGATCACGTGGAATAAGTTCCCTTCCGCCCTGATTATATCGGTGCTTAATTTATCCACAGCGGAACGATGAAATATATGTCAATATGCCCCAGCATTTATCTATGTTGTAACCAAATTTTACAAAGTATTTACTCCGATGCACTAGAGATAATATGCTTTATAGCACAAAGTTACGGCCATTTAAGTTCTGAGCTCAAATAAAGCCGAATGTAGCTTTGCCTTTCATCCTTACAGGTTCGATAAAATAAAGCGCCTGTAACACACTGAGATCAATGTTATCGACTTTGCACTTCCTTTCAAATTGCTGGCCTTGTTCCAAATGTAGACACAATTATAATTCAAGAATTTCATTTGTGTTAGCTATTCCGATATTAAACAGAGATATATTTATTTTTTGAATAACTTTTATAGCTAGTTAAATCATACATAGCTAGTTTTGACGTATGTGAGGTCCTCTTCAACCAAAGGTACAACCTGCCAATGAAATAAACGCCTAATTGGTTGAACATTCTACAGACACATGTATCCGTTAATGTATGAAGAGATTCAGCCTGACACTCTCTATTATGAGGCTGGCCCTTTGAAATTACAGGAGCAATTTCTACCATGGGCTTTCAAACCGCTTTTCTTCTACTCAATTTCATTCACAAGGCATGGTCGGACTCTGGCTGGGGTAAAGCATATTTTGAAAAGGAGCCATGCAATGGGATCAGATCCAGGAACTAAGGATTGCAATGCAAACTTATTCATCCTTCTCTCATGCTGTCTCCACTGAAATTTCTAAATATTTATAGAAAATACATTACGGTTGCACGAATATTTTTAGGGCATTGGTTGTTAAACTTTAAAAAAGTAATAAGATACTTACATCTGCCAAGAGATACCAGGGCTTTTCATTTACAAACTGTTTCTATCTCTCTCTCTCGGTTTTCCCCACTCTCTCCCACTCTCATCCTCTCTCGACTCACATAATCTTTCCCCTTCTCTTCATAGCTAGGAAGATTATACCATTTAGGAGTACATGGTTTCGATTACAAGCACATTTATTTGTTTCCAGGATAAAAACTGACGGATGTTAGGCTATGTACGTAACAGCCAATGAACATGTTATTATCACACTGATGATATTGATTAAACGGGTATTGTACAAGTAGGATAAATATCAACTAAAATAACTATATCAGTACCTTTATCTTTAAAATGTGTCAAATATATTTTTTCATATTTCAATTTTCATGATAGTATATTTATAAAACATACAACATTTTGCATAGAAAATATGTTTAGGAATGTACAAACAAATTTCAAATGAAAAATGAATAGATTTCGTGCATATTCCAAAATTATTTCGTAATGATTTGATTTATGGGTTAGAGTGCAAACCTTATTATAATTACAAACATATATAAATAAATATATATATATGTGTATATATATATATATATATATATATAATATATAATATATATGATATATATATATGGTATATATATATATATAAATATATATATATATATATATATATATACGTATATATATATATATATGTGTGTGTGAGTGTGTATGTGTGTGTGGGTGTGTGTGTATGTGTGTGTGTGTGTGCGTGTTTGTGTGTGTGTTCGAGTGTGTGTTAGTGTGTGTGTCTACATATACATATAAAAATGACGTTAAAGCACCAGGACTGGGTAATGCGTGTTTGAAATCAACAGGACCTTTCTGAGGTTTCAAAAGTATGGAACAGTTATAATCATGTAATTTAACTTACGATAATACGAAAATATTATCTTGCGTTCACTGAAAATTAAATTTTGCCTACTGAACTTAAGTGATATGTAGCAATGATAGAAGACCAGTACGATATTTCATAAATCTCGAGATCTAAGTTCTATTACATAGAGATTTAATTTCAAGTTGAAAAAAAAAACAAAAGCATTGATAAGTTTTTAAGAAATGGAAAACTACATGTACAAACCTTGTAATATTCTAAATTTTTCAATGATACAGAAAACCTCTCATGCTAAAAATGGAATAACGTCGAAGTAATCTTTTGTGGGAATCCTTTCTCCTTTAATTGCCAGACTCTATTTGCCAGGGCCGTGATGGTTCTCATATCGGGATTCCTCAAGGACGGAAGAATCCAGTAAAAGCGCCGTTTAAAACAATCTTGCACCTTACCGACCGCTAATTTAGAATTTTATGTAGTGTTGTGTGCAATCTCTGCTTCAAACACAATTAATTTGATATTACCTTTCTGTTGGAGAGGGATGATCTCTTTAATCCTAAACGGCAACTTGCATCCATGACGGGTTTAGACTTTGTGAGATTTTTTGGTCACATAGAGGGTCAACAGAAATAGGATATCTTGAGGAAATTGGTATTAGAGATTTTAATGAATCAGTGTTGTAATTGGAAATGTCTATTAGATCTAAAATATTCTAACCTAAATTATGTATGATATAGGTAACGTTTTCAAATAAAAAGATTTTTTCTTATTTAACCAAAGTTGTTTTGACTTATAAGGTTTGTGGCAGAAAACCATTAAAATGTGGGAGGTATTTTTGCTCCACCCTGTATAAATTGTAATAACTAAACGAAAAAGTAGAGCCTATAGCATGAAAAGAAACTACCGATCTAGTCATCGTATCTGAATGTGTATGTTAAATATAGATGTACTAGATTTATACACATATTTTCTATGTGGATATGGGAATTCCTTTGTAGTAGTTTATGTGTGCATGCGTGTGTATGTCCGTTTGCATATAGCTGTATGTGTATCTTCAATACAGTTAATTGCATAGTTACTTAAGTTGTTGAAATTGAATTTAGTGTTAAATTCGTTTGTAGGTCTAATTATTTGTTAAATTAAGATTCTTTAATTATGGTTTCTATTCTATATTTATTATATTTTCTCCATTATTCCCTGAAGAGTAAAGGTGACAGCAGAATAAATATTGATTGGATACTTGTACATCTACTCACAACTACACTGTAAGAACGAAAGTATGTAATCAGATTTTAGCGAAAAAAAGAAACAAAAACACTCTATATCACTAGATGACCCGATAAAGGAAACCCTTCTAGAAATAGCTGTCAGATATGCCACCAATACGTGTAAATCGTTAAACTGTACTGGCTAGAGAACAGATGTCAATAAAACCTACTAAAATACTTTGCACATTGTGTTTGCGCATGATTGTAAAGCAATGCTTGATAAAAAAATATATATATAAGAATAGAAAATATATCTTTCCCCAAATAACAATTTTGTTATTTCTTAATATTAACATAGCTACTGTGAATAGATAAGGATATTTTTGTAGTGATTCTGAGTTTTGTTGATGAGATAGATGATGATATAGTGGAATAGTGGCTAACCCCTTAGATGGCAAAATGAACACGCATTTCTAAAGAGGGAATACTTTTGCCTTGTGTTTAGGAACTGAATAATAATTAATCAATTCGTTCACAAGTTTTCGTTGATATTGGTATTAGTAGTAATGTCGCAGAATAAAACTTGTGTCCTGAATTTAACATGTAAGCAAGTTTAACGCATATTTATATTGAACTCTTCATTTAGTAGAAGTGACTGGTAATCTATTATGTTCATAAATTGTCCAAAGATGTATATGCTATCACTAAAATAAATAATAGATTTCAATTCGAAATTTAAAACCTACTGAACTTATCGTTCAACAAATACACGCTGAAATTATTTTCATGTGAGGATATGGCCGCAATGCTTCTTTTTATCCATGGGAGTAATATGAGAGTGTATGACTTAATCTTTTTCTTGAGAAGTATTCTGAGCAAAATCCCTTGAAAAATTTTGAAAGATAAATGTAAATGCTGTTTCCGTTCCATCTCTCCTTTGTGAAAGCTAATGAGAAAACATTGGCAGATAATTGGAAACAGTCACCGACTAGCAAAATCAACGGAAGCGAGAACGAAATGACTGGCAGATTTGATTGTACGGAGTGAAATGAAACAATTGAGTACAAGGCAGAAGAGGCCATTAACGTTGCAGTAAATGTGATACATTAAAAAGAAAATAAGCTGGTGATTAAAGTGTTGTTTTGAGTTGTTTTTTTTATAAATCTAGTTGTGTTCTTTTTATGTGAATATAGGATATTTGTTTGCATTTCATTTGGCTGCGTATCATATATCAACAGTGCATTGACGTATATATCTATAGGGCCAAGGCATAGGATAAGGGCATTTAAGATTATACATTTTATTTGATATTTGAAGAGATTCTGCCTATCAACTGTTTTTATTCTATATTACAGTAACTGAAAGGGATATATAGGACAATTACAAACGCTTTTTGCACATTTGTTTTTATGTTTATTATTTATTGTTGTCAGCATTCTCTCCACTAACTGTAATATACGTCAATAATTTACTATTTAAGTTTTCAAAATATACTTAACGATTTCAACATAAAGAATTTGATAACATTTCGTACTTACATTTTAATGATGTTGATAAAGAGGTTCTTTCTAATTTGTCCTAATCACATTAGCTGCAATCCACTGATTCAGCAATTCAGCCAAAACGAAGAAGTTGGATTTTACACTAATTACCTTTGCACTAGCTCTATATATTTTCAACTATCTACCTACTTACCTATTTAATTATCTCTATCTTTATATCTTTTTCTCCTCCTCCCTCTACTTCTTCTGTGACCACTAGACTTGAACCCACTTATTCTTGAAAGGGTCCAGGTGGCAGATTCCCCAATCTTACCTTCAAGAGATCTCTATATGAAGCCACCGTTTCTTAATGTTACGTCAAGTTCTCCAAGCAGGAGCAGTCGAGCTTACTGATGCTATGTAACCATCTTGTTCTCGGTGGCAGCATTCTAGTCTGATACCCTACTTGCTCGATATTTCTTGCAGACATCCAAGATGGAGAATATTTGTTTCAGTCTACCTAATCTGAAGAAGAGTCTGCGAAGCTAAAATTGTAGTCCAACATTCCTTGATGGAAAACAGTTTTGCGATGATTGATTCGAATGTACTAATATTAGTTACTGTTTGGTATTGTGCCGATGAAGGAAACACACTTACCATACACTCTCCTCAACCTGAAGATCTCTTCTTTTCTCCCAGATGATAATATATTTTCATCGCTGGTATTATTGTTACTCGGCATTATTGCTGTCGACAGTATCAGTAGAGAGTCGGACGCCATGCTTTCCAGCATAGTTACGTCCCTTTACGGTCTGAGTTCAAATCCCGCCGAGGTTAACTTTGCTTTTCATCCTTACGGGGTCGATAAAATAAAGTACCAGTAATGTACTGGGGCATTGCCAAAAGTATAAACAATTATTGCTGTCGACAACTTCGTTTCCGTAACAAGAATTAAGTGTCTATTGTCACTATCCTATACCGTTGTGTTTTCAAGTGAATGGTCTCTAATTAAATTCATTTTATCTTCACTTTTCCGGTTTGCTAGTGCTACGATTAGGTAGACACAGTCGCGCATCAACAAACGCACACAAACATTCACAAACATTACCCTAGAAGCTTCGTGGAAGCAGGAATAT
Organism: Eledone cirrhosa; assembly: GCA_964016885.1. Lineage (NCBI taxonomy): Eukaryota > Metazoa > Mollusca > Cephalopoda > Octopoda > Eledonidae > Eledone > Eledone cirrhosa. The sequence continues at coordinate 215,743,502 of OZ024742.1, read as the reverse complement.
AAGTCCATCGCTATATTTCATTGTTTTTGCGTGCACTTTATGTTTGCTGTGATTCTGACCTGGGTATGTATGTTAAACACGTTAAACCGGAACTATATGATTGTTGTGTAATATTGAATGGCCATTATAAAAATGAAAATTGTGCCTCATATTTACCATTCTAAATTGCCAATATATATGTATGCATGTATGTATGTATGTGTGTGTGTATGTATGCTTGCATGCACGTTTTTTATATATGTAGAGCGGTACTACTCATAAGAGTCAACAGCCATCCAAAAATGTGTAAATATGTATATACGTGTATGCATGTGTATATATGTATATATATATATATATGTATATCTGTATATACATATATGCATTTGTATGCATATGCAGGGGGACATAGAAATAATCGGGCTGGTTACCCGACTGCGAAGTTAAACCACTGGATCCCTTGCCTTTGTCGGGGCATTCTTCTAGAAGAAGGCAACCCAAGAAACTGTGATAACTCCGATATAAACCCTGCGGCTCAGTAGTTACCGAAGATGTTCATCTTTTCTTGTTTTCGAGTTATAGCTACTGTCCCTCAGAGCGTGGGATTGGCTCAGTGCACACTCTTTCCTCACTTTAAAAAAATCTTCACACACAGGCATTGCACGATGGCATTAATTGATAATTATTAATAATGTTATATCTCGCAATGGTCATACTCGATGGTGAGGGGGCAGCCATCATCTATGTATATATGTATATATGTATGTATGCCTCCATCCATCTATCTATCTATCTATCTATCTATCTATCTATCTATCTATATATCTATCTATCTATCTCTATGTATGTATGAATGTATATATGTATGTAAGTATGTACTTATGTCACTCTCGAATGCTACTGGTAACATGTAACTCAGTACAACCCGTCTCATGGTCGAGTCGTCGGCGACTAAACCGCCAGCCGCAGCAAGCTTGCTTGGTGAGAAGGCTGATATTTAGACACCTTGCGCGATGTAATGCAAGACCTGGCAAAGGGAGGAGGAACTCAGCAGAATCAACGGTCATCCAAATAATACATTTTTTCCACCTGAGAGTGAAAGAACCCCAGTTGTTGTCACAGAACCTTTATAAGAGAGGGAAACCCTGAAAAAAGAAAGAAAAAACCTGCGGCTTCGGAAGCATCCGATGATGTCTAGTTCTCCTCTTCGGGTAGTGTTTTGCACGCTCAGAGAGTGGGATTTGTCGAGTGCAAGGCCTTTCCCTACTTAAGAAAAGCTTCAAAGTACAAGCATTGCTTGTTTAGGATCTGTTATAGGTTCGTGTGGCTGGCCATAGCCTAAAGCTGCACCATTCTCTGTAATAAGACAAGCAATTGCAATACACTTAGCAGAGTTTGCAGCCATCATGTATGTATGTGTGTATGTATGTACGTATGTGTGTGTGTGTTTGTATGTTTATATGTATGTATGTATATATGTATGTGTGTATGCACGATGATATGGAAGTTCTGTGAGTGACACACCCCTAGTTCTTCTCTGAACATCATTTCTAGGATAAGGAAATCTCTGATGTTAAACCTGAGATTCGATGTCAACCAATTATTTTAACCTGTTCTTTCTTTTGCATGCCTAGCACCGTTATTCTGAACGTGGGATTGGTCCAGGGAAAGGCATTCAAGCACAAAAGCATTCAAGCACAGGCATCCCTTAATCTACAAGAATGTCACGTGCGTTGCATGAATTTTTCCTTTTCTCTTTTTCTTTCGCTGCAACATATGCTGTAGTCATTAGCGGGGCTAAAAGGTAATTTCCGTGCCAACCTTCTATGAGAAAAAGTCAAGGAACAGCAATTCTCGAAACCGAGATGCAGTCAATATACGTATGTATGTATGTATGCATGTATCGATGGGTGGATGCTTGTATGTATGTATGGATGGATGGATGTTGTCTATTTTACATAATTTTGAGGTTAATTTTGATCAGCTTCCCATGTGCAATTTTGCAAAAACAACAAAATGTTTTCCTTCTGTTTGTACTGCAGTTCACTCAAATAGCAAACATGATTTATTATTATTTATTATTTGTAATAAAATATGTCAGTCGTGTCACTCGTAATCTATTAGAGAATTAAATAAAGTATCCACGTTTCAATGGAATACACAACAAATTGAATTTCACAACCAGGTTGGTCCGTTCTTCAAACAGCTGCAACATTCGTTCTGAGACTCTATAAAACGCGCGCGCCTGTCAGCGTAAATATACATGGTGTCTTTGATTACCTGTACAGGCAATTTTGATTAGAATGCTGTTGAAGTGTGTATACATTTGTTTTGGTGTGTGTGTGGGGGGGGGGGGGGGTCATCCTGTATTTGTAAGACATGCAGCAACACTTGCAAAGTTTATTTAACACCGGTTAGCAATAAATAAAAATAATAATAATAATAATAATAATAATAATAATAATAATAATTTGCTAACCGTGAGTATTTCTGCAAACGACCTATATAAGTTTAAAAGTAAACTGTAATTTTGATTGAGCTATTTTTTTATTCGTTGTGTTATGTAAAACATCTTGTATTAGTTGCATTTCAAATCTTTATTATTTTTCAGATAAGTGCGGTGGATTTGCAGTATCGGTAGAGGATCAGACGTTATGCTTTGCTGCATAGTGTTAGGACCCTTTACGGTCTTAGTTCAAATGCCCCCGAGGTCAACTTTGCCTTTCATCCTAATGCACTGAGATAATTGCTGGCCTTGTGACAAATATAGAAACCATTATTATTTCTGAGATATATAATATATATCTATATCTATATTTATATAGATATAGATCTATATGTATGTGTGTGTGCGCGAAAATATTTAAAATATGATAGTGGGTGCCAGAGAACCTCTAAATATATATGTTTTCACTATATAAGCTGAGCGGTCAACCTTTTGAAATTATTAGAGAGAAACCAAATCTTTATATCTCATTTATATCACTTTATTTCATGTTCTTTTTTACTCTTTCACTCTCTTTCTCAGTTTACGTAATTTATGTTGCCAAGCCTTTTCCTTAGTAAGTGTTTCTTCGGTTGAAAACTCACATACCTTTATACTGGAAAATAGCATCGTGCGTTATCACGAAAATCTTCAAAGCTACTGTAATTCACTCTACTTGCAAGTATTATGCTATCGTTTCTCGCAATACAAGTGGAGCGGAAAAAAATCATTCAGTTCACGTGTTTAGGTAAAAGTACGCTGGAAAGCTAGTTTAACACTTCATAGTGTACGAAAGATCAATTCTTGGCTAACATCTGCCAATACGAGAGCAGAGAGATGGCGTTTCTGGAGAAATATGTGAAGTCCCTTTCTTGTTCATCCGAAGTGTATTATGTGTGTGGGTCATATTATCTTGATGCGTTGTAATCCTATTTAAAACTATCGTATTGCATACGGATAAGGAATATTGAATGGAATTAGATTTGAATTGATGAATAGTAGGAGAAGCAAAAACAGACAACTATGATGCTAACTTTAGTCGAGAAATCGTTAAGAAATGTAACAAAATAACTGACGGAAGAGCAATAATTAGATTGGAAATTTCTTCTGTGTATAGTATAGATCTTCCAAACAATAAATACATTTAAGAAGATACTATGCAGAGTAACAGCAAACACACACTCGCGAGTGTGCATAAATATAATACGTATCAAAATAGAATTTGAGAACTTCAATATTGAAGTGATGATATCTAGCAAAAAATCGGGTTTAAACTCACGAAGGTGAAATTACAAATAAAAAAACTCACTAGAAGAATGTTCATGAAAATAAGAATTGGAAAGACACAGAGTAGCAACATTTACACTATATGATTGACGCCTATATGATTAATTAGGACCAACAATGTCGAGGATTATTCTTTGAATTTTATCAGGAATCTAACGGAGCACATGAAACGCAGTTGGCCATATTTAGCAACAGTACTCATTAAAGAGACGAATTGTTGATTCATAATTATGTAATATACATTAAAATGTGAAACTATTTCGACGTGACCGAGTGAACCAGTATTCTGGGCAGCAGATTTGGCAATGAGCGGGGTATATTCATTCCATCACAAATCAGTCGAAAATATCAGACTGAGAAATCCTTTCAGAGACCACAAGAACCTTACCTCCAATGTAAGCCTTAGTATGACAAATCTAACAGCTAAAAACCAACCATAAGGAAATACGTGTCGTTAATTCAGAAAACAAATGAATGAAAGCCCGTGAAAGCAGACAGGAAGTATTCGGTCGTTCGTATATCGTCCGGTATTCCTTCAATTAAGCCGACCCGAGAGTTTGGTTGTTTTGTGTTCGGACCTGGTGTATATGTATATGTTTCACGGAACACATTTTCTTAGGTTTCAATGAACATGGCGATAAATTTTACACAAATATTTTCTGTAATTACTTTGTACTCTAACTTATTTTACTCTAACTCATTCTTTATAATTGAACATTTATCAAGGAAGCAATTTACAATAAAACCTTAGTAACTCATTGACTTTTTGACTTAACATTGGAATTTATCTATCATAACGAATAAATAATAATATAATTTATTTTCGTTTTGTTTTAAAGCAAAACAAAACAATAACAAATTCACACAATTATTTCAAGAAATAAATGATTTATGTGTCTGGCTATAAAAGAAAGAACACAAAATACAATATCTGGGTATCTATCCTTTTCCGTTTATAGGAAATGAAGGACAGGTCGAATTTACGTTAGAGAGGTAAACTGAATTACAATGGGTCTAAGAAATATAAGATTAGCACCCTTCACAATACCCTAATTGTACAGCAATTATAATTCTCTACTTGTAGAAATACATGATAAATTCAAGATATACGTTCAAGATACCCATCAATACGCCCGTGTGCACATCCATATATATAACATTTATATGGCTGCACATGACGTCCTATACAAAATACACAAACATCATCGCACACGTTTATATAAACATATGTCCGCGCATGTATGTGTGTGTGTATCTTTGTGTGTTTCTGTGTATTTTGTACTATACCTTAGTAAGTATTTCTGAATCATAAACATATTAATATGTTAATTACAATGAGGTAATTCATTGTAGTTGTGGTTGAAGGGATTGGGTGTCCGATTTCATAACAGTGCAGTCTTCGGAATTTAGGCAATGTGAACCTATGGGCTGAAGATTTTCAATCGTTATATCATTAGGATATCATCAGTGATGGGTGAGAAGACAGCATAACCTAGAACCCTTAAAACAAGCCTTACGTCTAACAAATAATCTCTCTTTAATTTTATAGCCGATTTTCCTGCATCCACGCTCACATACACCGACACACATGCACAGACACAGACACGCACACAGACAGACTAACACACACACACACACACACACACACACACACACACTTACACACACACACATATAAACACACACATACACACACACACATATATATATATATATATATATATATATATATAGCTCTTCATAAAGATGGGTAGGTACACACTGATGGGAAGAATCATACATAAATCTATACTATATCGACGAAAGTAGATATATATCTAAAAGTAAAGCCGTATCATGTTCAGAGTCCACTCCAATACGCACCTATTTCCATACTTTAAAAGGAGACACATGATTATGTATACGAAATAAAGAAACATTACACGCGTGTAAAATTTGGGTCCCCTCATGAAGAGTGTAACAACCCGATTACGTAAATGTCTACTGATATTACGTGATTTTCTGAACATTGAGGATCTAAAACGACATAGTCTAGGAGTTCAGTATTTTACCTTTCACTCTACCAAAATACGACCCCGTATCTGCTAATATATACAAACGTAGCCATTCAATATTTATATATAAATCTCTCTCTTCTCTCTCTCTCTCTCTCTCTCTCTCTCTCTCTCTCTCTCTCTCTATATATATATATATATATATATATATATATATATATATATATATATATATATATATAATTGTGTGTGTATGTGTGCGTCTCTGTGTGTATGTGTGTGTGTTTGTTGGTGGGCGTTTGTGTGTATGTGTGTATGTGTGTGTCGATCTGCTTGTGATTGTGTTTGTTCATATGTGTGTATGTATATGTTTATGTATATGGTATCCTATTCTAATTGTACATTATCTCGAGAAAATTTGTACCATGCTTCAATGCATATGTTTGACTAATTAATACACTTTCAGTGATATGTAGGGCAAATATCTTGCATTTTACAGTCGCAATCTTCCCTTTATGCCATTTACGTGTATGCTACCGCTCACTCTCTCATGTTTGGCAGACGCGTTATCAATTGAGGTTTGCTTTTATCCCACTTCACACGCTTTAGGCTAGCGTAAACATAAATGACCACTAGTCAAGCATAGCAAATGTTTTGATGGATTTGTGACTGAATTTTTTAAATAATATAAACGCATAAGGATAATGGTTGCACGAAGGTAAAGCTAGTGTTTGTTTAGATAACCTTACTATAATTTGGTACCGTTGTAGCGGTTAATCACAGACAGAAAAGAAAAAAATTAACTCGAACTAAGTTTAATCACAAAATTAACAAATACATTTTAAAGACTTCCACAGATTAAAGGAAAGCTCTAATCTCATTATACTATTCGCTACATGTTTCACTGCAAGTATTATTTTGCAACGATTTATTGAATTTTCATAACATAACCGTGATCCGTAGATATCTTAATTTGTTGATTATTGGATAGCAAAAATAGTCCTTATTTACATTTACGATACTTGGTTATCAACAACCTAGTTTTTTAAGTTCTTAGTATGTAACACAGCTTGAAAGATTCCCTATCATTCCGGAATATACAGTAATTAACGCATAACAAGTGCTTCGTTTGAGTTTCGTTCTTACTTATCATTTACTTTCTGTTATGTGAACAATTGATCTCTTCTACAATCCAATAGTTTTGATACCCCAAATATATCACATACTCGATCAACATAAGTTGCTTGACTTAACTATGATGCCTTTATTATGTTTTGTTTAAATATATGTACGGTTCTTTAAGCTCATAGCATTTTTTCTTAAGATTATTACCTGATTCATATAAGATTACATTTGTTAAAAGCCTACTGTAACCAGAAGAAAAAAAAACACTAGAATTAATTAATTAGCTTCTATAAACACATTGCCTGAAGTCAGCTTTCAATATACGTTTCTATATCAACCAAACTCTGTGGCTAAATGACTATTCACCACATTATTGTCTCTATACAACAGATTTACTGTCAAGAGGGATATGAAAATATGATTTTATAAAGTTCATGAATTGGAAACAAAAGTATATTACAAACCAAGGAAAATGACAAGCAATATTTCCAGCATAGTTCTCAACGAAATCTTATACCTATTTATTCAAATGAAGTGCCTATATACGTCATGCAAGATAGAGGTTGAACACTCTTCATGAGATAATTTTCAGCATCCATGAGATAGCATAATAAGAAAGGTGTATCAACTATGAACATGACATCATACTGTAAAGCAGAGGTGTACTCTTTATTTGTGATGTTTGAGTAAAATTTGAAAGGAATTTAACTGAGCTTTCAAGTATAGTGATTGATTTCGTAGCTTCGGAAGGAATCTTGTTCAGTACAAATGTAATTTTATATAAGTTCTAATATCCGGATGTAATTTAAAATTGTTGCTTAGAATATACGAGATATTTTCAGGCTTAGTTCCGGTTTGTTAAGTTAATACTTAATTATATGTTCAACAGAACAGAACCATCGCAATGAATTTTACAACACGGCATACATGTAAGCACTTTATTATACACATTTTTATATCACTTCTACCATGTAGTCGTTTCAAATATCTAAAAACTATTAGAAGAAAATTGGGCAACTGACAGCAGAATCAAAACGGGTAGAGTTATTTTCTGTTACCTTTTGTGTTCAGTCCCATCCTGCCAGTATCAACATTCATATTTGCTGTATATTTGTAGTCGATACAAACACATATATATTTCTAGTAGTAATTTCGAACTTCTGCGGAAGCAAGAAGTCCTTTAAACGCAGAAATTAAAAGATATACAAATATAGAACATCTGAGAAAAAAATACTTAATGAAATACTACAGCTATGACCAACAACAAACACACTAACAACTATATTGCAAAGATGATAAAATATACATTAAACTTATATAAATTTACAACGTATACCACAACGATAAACCGGATAGATACAAAACAATAAAAAACAACTAAGATAACAAAACAAAACTAAACCTTAGAATTCTTAGAAAATGCGGGCCAACGAACGCCAAAGTATCACTAGAAGACAACACCAATACAAGTAAATATACATTAATGATGGACATTCTGAATGTGACAGTGCTTTAATGTTGTAAATTGCTGAAAATTTAAAATCGATACAAAGTCTTTCTAAATATCAATAGAATATCCTTCCGTTTTCCCCCAGAAGACAAAGCTTAACGGTAAAATAGCAACATCAATAAAAAAAAATGTATCATATACACACTATACTTATTGAAAGTAGATATAATGATCACTATCAGCAGGAGAGCAGGATAAACCATAGAGTCAATCTAAAAAACATATTGGCCATAAAGAAAAGTTGGTACTTTCTTAAAAACACTTATACGTAAGCTTCTCAACTCAAGTAAACAACAATGTGAGAAACAAAATATAGATAAAAATAGAAGATAAATAAAAGGAGAAATCAATAAAAGAGAAAAACAACTTAAAACAAAAATTAGCCAAATTGATAACGTGCGTAAAATATGTGGTCTTTATAATCGTTACAAAACACATTTCAGGAAAAGCATTGAAACATTGCTGAACCCACAAAAATTTGACTGTGTATATTTGGTGAAAGGGTTTCACCAAAAGTGAGGTCAATACAAACTAGAGATCAATGCCATGCCCGTATTATTTTTACAAATTTGAGAGCCAAAGATTTGCCATGAAAAAAACAAAGATGAAAACAGTAACATTTTGAAACGTAATACCAACATAAGACAAGACACTATATAAAACGAAGGTTTGAAGAGCATCAAGGAATAATACATTCCGGTGCACCATGGGCCAACCACTGTATTCAACAATGTATAGAAAAGAAATTAAAGACTTAAATAGTTCCTTCCGCTTTCAAACCTAGATGTCCACACATTACCTCGCTACAAAACTAAGTGATTTTTTAAAGCTCAGAGTTGCTGAAGCATGGAACAACCATCAGTTGTTAGCTGCCGAGATACAGTATCCTTTAAAACCTCCATTCGCCAATACTACACCTGATATGCCCCCTCCATACACATGCACACATGTGTATCATGACTCATAAACTGTTCAATTTCCTGACATTTGTACTTTATTCTATGTACGCACCTTTGATGAGTTATTATGCACCCGAGCATTATTATTATTATTATATTCCAGAGAATAAATAATCATCTGGAAAACTCAGTTTACTTTCAGGAGAAAAGAAGGTATGCTGTGAAATCACATTTGATCAACAAAGCTCTAATAGATGGCTGTAGAAAGTGTAAAAGAAAACTCTGCCTCAAAGAATTTGGACATTCCCTACCTGAGGATTCTAGAGGCATGTCATAAGGTCATTTGTAAATAAATATATAAAACCTCGTGATAATATGTCAAATAATCATTTAGACATATGCAAATACAAATAAATGAGGGAACTATAAAATGAAATCACTATTAGAATTGTTCTCACTACTGCCTTTCTCTTTGGTTCTAAAAATATTCAATAGCATATGAATCCAGAATAGAGTTGGATGTAAATACTGTGGTGGGACAATCATTTATCTTATGCATGTGTAAGAACTCGATATTCTATTGTTGATGATAAACAAAAGGATGAAGCGGTACATGCAGAACGAAGATTCCGTACAGAAAATGCACCAATGCAATCATGAAAATTGAAGAAATAAAAAGACAAAACTAATATCATGTAATATAAAGAAGCAGAGAAAAACATAATTCGATTAGTCAATGTTACAAAAACATGACAAAAGAAACAAACTATGTGGCGTAAGATATACACAAATGACATTTTATTGTCAATTAGCCACCATGGCCAACATCATCTTCACCACCACCACCACCACCACCACGCTACTACTACTACTACTACTACTACTACTACTACTACTACTACTACTACTACTACTACTACTACTACTACTACTACTACTACTACTACTACGACGACGACGACGACGACGACGACGACGACGGCGACGACGACGACGACGACGGCGACAACGACGACTGTGACGACAACGACGACGACGACGACGACGACGACGACGACGACGACGACGACGACGACGACTATGACGACAACGACGACAACGACGACGACGACTGCGACAATTAATACTACTACTGTTGTTGCTGCTGTTGCTGTTGCTGCTGCTGCTGTTGCTGTACTGTTGCTATTGGTGGTGATGTCTCAGCCGCAAGTGCTGCTGATAGTGTTGCTGCTGTTGAATCTAACATAAGTAAAACAAGAAAAACCTTTAAAAAAAGAAACAGATTATTATTTAGAATACAGTGGGTTGGCAGTATCGGTAGAGGGTCGGACGCCATGCTTTGCAGCATAGAATTACGGCCCTTTATGATCTGAGTTCAAATTGTATCGAGGTTAAATTTACCTTTCATCCTTACGAGGATGATAAAATAAAGTACCAGTCACGCACTGGGGTCGATTTAATCGACTTTACCCTCCCCCCAAATTTCAGGCCTGGTGCCAATATAAGAAACTATTATTTAGAACGCAGTGCATAAATGGTATATATTTTCTCTAATCCGGAATGGTAATAGGAAATGTCGATTCCTTGCATGATATGAACTCAGAGTGTTAAGGCTCTTAACTACTATAAAATTATTTTGTCACCCACTTTACCGATTCTCTCTAAAGTCTTCTATAGTGTTGTTCTTTTATCTTAGTACATATATTATTGAACTGTTTTATTGGCAAGGGAATCTCAGTCATCTCTACCCTATAATTTATTCAGACAAAATCATTTAGTATGAACTAACACAATATGTCCATCCTTTTGAAAAAACAGTAAAATGTGATTTCTAGAAGTAGGAGAAATCTTCACGTCGAATTCTCTAGTAGCCAAAAACATTTGGTCAAGTCGAACTATGATTAAAGATGTCTTAACATTGAACCCTTTAACTTATATTACAAGTATAATATTTCTTTAGATCTAAAAACGTATCATTTTTACAAATGTCGGAAGGATGTTAATCGGGCTAAATTCTCTGTTGTTTCCAGTGAATAATTTGAGTGCGTAACGACACCTTCTTGAAGATTTTATTTAGAGTCAAATCTCTTACCAAAGCCTTCCAGATTATTTACTAAAACATTGTAACTCAATCTACATTATGAAATGCGTGGTGTCCATTGTTTCGAAAATGGTAATACGTTGTGATTTGAAAAAGACATTAGCTGATGATTCTAGCAGGTCTGAATGAGCATATACAGCCTCCAATTTTGTCTCATAAAACGAAACGTTCTGGTTCATCTGTACATTTTGTGTCTGCAAACCTAATTAGAACTGTCAGAGTACAATAAACTTTTGCATGGGGATATTAGTAGTTGGGTTGAAAGGCGTAGCAAAGTTTAGATCTATCCATTTACGTCCATGACCCATAGCTACTTCCCACACCACACACATTTTATGATTTTATGCATCTAACATTGTAAAAGGGTCATAGTGCGGATGTTTTTAGGCATATGCCAATGTAGAATTATGGAATGGGGAAAGTAGAGTTAACCTGTGATTTCTAACTTTATTTTGTACATGAGATAATTCGTTTCTTCATGACAAAAGAGCAACCTAAGATAAACAGTGTGACGATAACATTTATGTGTTACTTCCATGTCGCTAAACTTCAGCAGGATATATTGAGTAGTGTGGAAGGATATATGGCAAAATATTTATAAAGTAGACATGCTAAATGTTACAACGACGAAGTCAAATATTTCTATAATATGAATGTCATAAGTTGAGGAAGGGGCTTCTCTGTTACATGAGTTGCTAGAAATAATAATTTACGCTTTCTCAAATTAGACTCTATCGTATTATGCAAGGAGATATAAATACCAGGACAGCGATTGTAATTATATAGAAAATTGATTTAAAATTTACTAATATAAGAGCGTATTTGCAGAGTACTTGTTTATTGGGTGATGTTAGAGAATAACCAGGAGGAAAGTAGAGAGAAGAATAACTTATGAAATATGATACGTTGCAAGTATATCAAAGCTAATCTTAAAGTATCCTAGATAAAGTAGTGAAACAATATCCTTCAATATGAAATGTGTTTGGTAAGAACAAACACATCAGAATGATTGTAAAGAACTGAATCCAATATATTGTTAGATCACCACTTAAATATTCACTGATAATTTAATTCTATCACACTGTACAATCCGCAAAGTAAAACAAATACATAAACATAAATTAGAATAGAATTTTCATATAAAATGTTTTTTTTTAAATCCAGTAAAACGAAAATATGATGAATGGAACATGGTTTCAGTACAATAAGCAACGAGGAATATATGGATTCCTTTTCGATTCTGATCGGCTCTGGTAATCGTCTCCAGCTACAAATAATTTACGTTCTTGTGTCGTTCATGAAACCGAAATATAAGGAAAGGAAAAATGAAGCAATGTGGTAAGTATATAAAATAAAAAAAATATAAACAGCTTGCATGCGGAATGCAATACCAAAAAAGGACTAACATTTTATTACGTAAACGTTATTCGCTTAATACGTGTTCCTATCAGTTTCAATCCTAACTATAATAAAGAAAGGAGTGCAGGACTGCATCCAGAATATAATTTTTTATCGCGTTTGTAAAATATGTTGGATTACTTTGAATAAATAATGAATTAATACTACATAATTTATCTGCTAAATTTCGTAGCTTTTGATTAAATATTTAAAGATTCACTTCTTTAAAATTTTCAAATGTCAACACTTCCGGTTAACGATCGCTTAAATAAACATTTATATATTTCTGTCACTAATTTTCTCCTAATGCAGTTTATATATAATATCGTATTTTTTTAATGTATCATGGATTACTTTACTGATTACATAAGACAGTGTAACGCAGTCTTCGTTCAATTTCTGTGTATATTGTCAATTACGATTTTATTCCATATATCATATCTACATGCATATATACTTGCGTATAATATCAATATTCACACTACACATGGTAGAAGAAAACCAGCTTTCCGGTGGTTTTCTGCTAGTGTATTTAAAACACTTGACCAATAGTTTATTAAGAGTGAAGTTAGTTGACTTTCAAATACACTATACTAATAGATCATGATGCTTATCACCAGCACCATCCACATTATCAATGTTAACAACATTAACAACAACAGCGTCGGCAAGAACACCTTTTATTTGAAGATGAAGAAGAAAAAAATGATAGTTCACATCGTTTTTATAATGTTTGATATGGTCTACTTTTTTTAACTTATATATTCATTGCTGTTTCAGTTTTGTTTTGTATTTTGTCATATTTTCCTTTCCAATCAATACGAAATAAAGAAAAATGCATCACAAATGTTTTGCTTTTTGTTGTCATAATTGTGTGGGAGTATCCTCGTGTTAGATTAGTGCTACATGAAACTCTTACTGTTTGTTACGGGAGAAAAATAATGATAGATAGGTGAACAAAAAAATATAAAAAAGAAAACATTTCCAAGCAGACAAAATCTAAAATCTTTGTTCTTGGAAATGTCAATTAAAACTTCGGTGAAACCTCAAGTTTTTGAAGATGACGAAGTGGAAGAAAATTAAAAAAGCAACATTTTATCATATTCTGAAATACCAATTAAAATACATGGATCTTATTATTGATTTTGATTTATTTATTTTTCATTAATTTGCAGCTTATCTGTATTTCATCAAATAATGTCGATATAAAGAAATATTCAACATAGAGTACACAAATAGAAAATACAAAAACAAAGAATAGGGCAAGAAACGTCAAAAAGCAGAAAAGAATTAATGATAAAGAGATAAAAGCAACATAGAAAACCAATGCTAGCAACATCAACAACAACAATACTACTACTAATAATAAATGATGAGGATAGTAATGATGGTGGATGTGGTGGTGGTGGTGATGATGACGACGACGGCGACGATGATGATGATAATGATGATGATGATGATGATGATGATGATGAAAAATACAGTGAAAGACGTGTTTTATCATTTTCTTTGTAATTCTAATAAAATAATGAATAATAGCTGTAGCAAACACACCAACATTACTTGTAAGAAATAACTCTAACAATATCAGTAAATATGCTGCTGCTGCTGCTGATGATGATGATGATGATGATGATGATGATGATGATGATGGTGGTGGTGATGATGATGATGATGATGATGATGATGATGATGATGATGATGATGATGATGACGTAGGGGATGAGGATGATGGTGACGAAAATCGAGGTCGTAACGACGAAGACTTTAATACATAAATTTAAAACATTTGATTTCTGACATAATACTGGCACTCACGCGAACAAATGACAGTATGACTACGACATAACTTTCTTTGCTAGAATTAGTAATTAGCAATCAAATTCCCTAAGATGCTACCATCTTTAAAAAGGAAACAATGCAGTCCAACATCTTTTAAAAATTAAAAGATGAAATATTGAAATAGACCATATCTTAAACGTCACAATAGATCAGTTATAATCAAAGACATGTTTATAAATAACAACTCGGTATTTTAAGTATGTGATATTATATAAGTATGCATGTACATGAATGATTGTCCATTTATTCATAAATGAATCCTAGTTAGAATGGTATATTTAGTATTTACTTCTAACTAAATATTTCTAAAAGTACCTTGAAAATTCCCCTCATACAATCTTCAAAGAACTTTACAGACTCTCCTTTAATTAGGTTGATCGGCTTTTCATCATTTCATGTTCTCTCTCTCTCTCTCTCACTCTCTCTCCCTCTCTCTCTCTCTCTCTCTCTCTCTCTCTCTCTCTCTCTCTCTCTCTCTCTCTCTCTCTCTCTATCTATCTCTCTCACCCTCTCTCTCAATTTTTTTTTTCGTTCGATTCCTGCAGAACCTTCCCTCTCTTCCCCCCAACTTCACTACTCACTCACTCTCTATATATCTACCCTTCCACTTTAACTGTCTTTCCTTTTAACATTTAGATGTAAATTGTAATGGTGTGCGACCCATACTGTATGGGCGATCGACTTATAGCTTAGCATCAAGTTGACCAATAACTTATCAGTGGATTTCATTACACGGAAATATTGTGAGACCATTGGTGTAAATGCATGCAGGTATGCATAAGTATATGAATACATGGATAAATATGTGTATCTGTGTATATATGTATTTATGCATGAGTATTTTTGCGTATGAGTGATTTTCTGCAAAGTATATTTCTGAAGGATATAGCTGTTGATAATTTATCACCGAGCCACTTTGTGATATTTGTCTTACATCAGTAGAGACGTTATTGTCATACTTGTCATTACAAACGTTACGGACAAATGATTTATCCTTTGTAAACATGCAATCAGCACAGCTATTCCTGACAACTGTACGGTGATGAAAGTTATAATCTAAAAATAAATTATTTCATGACTATCCTATCATAATCACACACAAACACACAATCATACAAACATGTAAATACATCTATCTTTGCCTACACACACGCAGCCTCGTATATACCAATGCATCCCAAGCTGCAACACAGACACACTCCCAAATAGGCCGGTATAATGACACCAATCCAAATACTGCACTTCAACGACAACACTCATCCAGGCACCCCATTACAAATCTAACAATACACAATCAACTCGAGTGGCGCTATTCTGTCCATTGCGCAGGCACAGGCACCCACGTTTATGTTAGGCCTACTAAATTGAATAACAAAAAAAAAAATAATAAAGATCACCCCTAACATTCACACCCACCCACCAACACATTCACACTTGTAGTCACGGACAAACAGACATAAAAAAGCATATTAAGTGACATACACACACATACGCACACATATCCTTTCGACACACTAGTATACCAACATCCTAACACTCGAACTCTTTTAAATAAAATTAAAAATATAAAATTATACACATACGCCCGAAAAAAATAACGCAAAAATAAGTTTTAGTCCAGCAGTCACCAACATAACCCGCACCAAATATAAAAACCATAATTGTAACAAACACACTAACTGGAAACAACGACAACAACAGCAATCATATAATCGACAAGCCGATCAGTGGTCTTTTGAGAAAACTAAAAAATAGATTCTTTTGTTGAAGACATATAAAATATGCACGAGCATGATCGTGGGTGTTAGTTCTGGGAGTGTGAGCGATTTTTTGGTGGCGTCAATGCTGGTTTGAGTACTGCGATTAAGCTGGTTACATTCTCTGCCCCCCTCCAGCGACAGAGATGTTGAACGCCAAGCATACAGACACACACACACCTGAATAAATCAAGATGACTGCATAAATACTTTCCATTTTCTCTTCAATCCTTCACCAAAGTTTCCCTTACCACTAGAGTACCACAGATTTCACACAGATTTCCCTATTAATAATTGTTTCTACTTTTGGCACAGGAAAGGCAATTTCCCCAGTGTATTACTGGTACTTTATTTTATCGACCCCGTAAGGATGAAAGGCAAAGTTAATCTCGGCGGGTTTTGAACTCAGACAGTAAATAGGCGTAACTCTTTTTCTGCAAACCATGGAGTCCAACCCTCTACCGATGTGCAACGAAAGAACTTTATTAGACTATATATATGTGTTTGTGTATATATTATATCTGTAATTTTGACCGCTGGTCAGTCAATGGTAAACATTGAGGATCGAATAAAATAACTGATATGAAAGATACAGAAGCGAAAACCAACCAAACAGTGAGTGTGTTCTGTTATTAATTCTGGCAATATTATTACAATATGACCCTCCCCAAGTATAACAATATTTGACACGATTTCATATCAAAAACCTCGCACAACAAATATATATATATATATATATATATATATATATATATATATATATATATATATATATATAGAGAGAGAGAGAGAGAGAGAGAGAGAGAGAGAGAGAGAGAGAGAGAGAATATACACGGGTGTGCATGATTGTGTATAGAAGATTATATTAATAAAAGGAATTCCAACTTTGTCTGATTTACTCGTTTTATTTGCAATCCTTTAAAATTATAATGGTATTATAATGAAATAGTATGGTAGAATATTAAATGTTAAGTGTTAATTGAACAAGTGCTTTCATGCTTTCGCAATCTTCAGGTTCATAATGTGTGGTGACAGTCAAGTTTGCAATTTTCAACTGTAATGAGATGGGTAAATTTTGTACCTTATATACAGTGAAAAGTGGCTCCAGAATGCTAAATGTTGCAAACTGTATTTGGATCAATCGGTGTGTAGTTTCACTGAATTACTAAAGCTGATTGGTTTAGGCGTCACGGTTGGTTGAGCATGTCTAACGACGACTAATTGATCCTATCCAAAGCATCAATTGTTTTGCTATTTTTAGAAATGATGAAAATAGCATTTTCTAGTAATTATCACCATCAACATCACTTTTATTATTATTATTATTATTATTGATAAGGGCGGTGGATTGGCAGTATCGGTAGAGGGTCGGACGCCATGCTTTCCAGCATAGTTACGTCCCTTTACGATCTGAGTTCAAATCCCGCCGAGGTTGACTTTGCCTTTCATCCTTACGGGGTCGATAAAATAAAGTACCAGTAATGCACTGGCTAATTGCTGGCCTTGTGCCTAAAGTAGAAACAATTATTATTATTGTTGTTGTTGTTAGTGGTCGTAGTCGACATTATTATTGTTCATTTAGCTTGGGTTTGAATTTATCAATAAATTAGAAACTGCTATTTTCATCATTTCTAAAAATAGCAAAACAATTGATGCTTTGGATAGGATCAATTAGTGGTCGTTAGACATACTCAACCAACCGTGACGCCTAAACCAATCAGCTTTAGTAATTCAGTGAAACTACACACCGATTGGTCGAAAAACAGTTTGCAAAATTTAGCATTCTGGAGCCACTTTTTACTGTATATAAGGTACAAAATTTACCCATCCCATTACAGTTGAACATTGCAAACTTGACTGTCACCACACATTATGAACCTGAAGATTGCGAAAGCATGAAAGTACTTGTTCAATTAACACTTAACATTTAATATTCTACCATACTATTTCATCATAATACCATTATAAATTTTAAAGGATTTTAAATAAAACGAGTAAATCAGACAAAGTTGGAAATCCTTTTATTAATATATATATATAACCAATCACAACCCTCTACCTTGACCACTAGCCACGTGATAATTCTTACCCATTTTTTAATTCATTTCTGGCGGAATCACGGTAGAAATTTTAGTCCAGACTCGAGGTGTCTCTTGATAAGCTCCAAGCCTCATGGATAAATCTAGGATCGGATATATCCGCAAAAAAGGAAAGAAACTGCCGGCAGTCGAGACTAGAGGAATTTTGGTAAAGTTTATATGCATTTTTTCTTCTAGCTCTATTTTAAACATAACTCCGTTTATTTGATTATTTGTCTAGTCAATTTCTACGTGCTAAAAGGAATGACTAAATACATTTTATCTGGCTGTCTCTCGCGGAAGATAGTCTGTATCATTTGTCTATAATTTCTTCATAGTTACATTTTAAACTTACAGCCTCGTTTAAATGATTATTTATGTGGTTTATTTCTACGGACTAGGGAGAGGAAAAGCTGTATACATTTTATCTAATAATTCTTACAATTTTATATATATATATATATATATATTTACACGTATTTATGTGTGTGAGTATGTATCTTTATATTTTTCTGTATGTTCTGTAACTTAAACTTTGTATTAAAAAATGTTAAATAATATAAATGCAAGACTTACTACTAGTGTGAGATATGATCAAATGGATGATGGTGTTGCAATGACTGAAACCATTCAATTCATATACTAATTGTTTCTACTTTTAGGCACAAGGCCAGCAATTATCCAGTGTATTACTGGTACTTTATTTAATCGACCCGGTAAGGATGAAAGGCAAAGTTAACCTCGGCGGGATCATATAATAATTGTTTCTATTGTTTTGACACCAGGCCAGAAATTACCCAGTACATTACTGGTACTTTATTTTATCGACCCCATAAGGATGAAAGGCAAAGTTAACCTCGGCGTCAAAGCATGGCGTCCGGACCTCTACCGATACTGCTAATCCACCGCCCATGTGTATTACTGGGATCATATAATAATAAAAGGAAATGCTGTATGTTCAATGTTAATACATTTCGGTGCCGAAATGAAAATTAATCAAATAGTTTGTTGACATTCGGCCATATTCTATTTCATCGTGGGTGGAGTTACATTCACGGGGAAGTGAAGAGCGATCATAAAACAAAATGTATCATATGTTAGAGAATAATGATAAATTGGAAGTGGAAAAGATAACAACGACTTGGATGTATGGTTTTGTACCTGCTCTATGTGGTATTTCCTTACTAATTATGTTTCAACTAGTGTTGTCTATTTTAATAGATACACACACTCACACACACACATATATATATATATAGAGAGAGAGAGAGAGAATTTAGTATATCTACTAACATATGCGTACAGATGTACGCTAATGCCAGCAAATACATAAGTAATGTCATAGTACCTAGGTGGTTCAATGCAGGAGGATGCAGACCAATAATATGAAGGACGTAAAATAAGAAAATTTTTAAAAAAGATTTAAAAAATTAACTTACTTACTAAAATTTTCACTCCAACTAATTAGTTTCTGCAATGGGATAAAGACAGTTGCGTAAAATAACCGTCGAGAATTCATTGCGTCATCAGGGAGTCTATTCTAAGCTAAGTCTCCAGGCAATGCGCGGACACCGGGGACTCATATAAAAATAATAATAATTCGGTAAATGGAACAGCTAGCGGGGACTGGATTCCATGCACTGAAAAGCTCGCTGTCTCTGGTCAAATGGCAGATTCTAAAGAATCAATCACGTGACATCCCATTGCAGAAACTAATTAGTTGGAGTGAAAATTTTAGTAAGTAAGTTAATTTTTTTAATCTTTTTTTAAAATGTTCTTATTTTACGTCCTTCATATATATATATATATATGTATGAATTTTATTTCTCATCCTAGCACAGCTGAAACAAAAATGTATATATGCATACGCACACATATATACGTATACATATGGGCGAGAAATAAAATTCTAATTTTATTTTTAATATTCGGCAAGGTAAGCCATAATTCGCCCGGTATGCAAATGAGGCTCCTCAGCCGATGTGTACTGAAGAAAATACTATATATTTCCAAATGTTCAACAGACTGGCAGAGGTATGCAGTCCTGATGAAGGGTAATGATCCAGAACCGGTGTTGAACAAACATGTGACGATTGTTCCAGGCGCGGCGCAGCTTCGAATGGGGCCGTTAGTTTACAAACGAATCGAACATTATTATCGGTGGATTGGCAGTATCGGTAGAGGGTCAGACGCCATGCTTTCTAGCATAGTTATGTCCCTTTATGATCTGAGTTCAAATCCCGCCAAGGTTAACTTTGCCTTTCATCCTTATGGGGTTGATAAGATAAACTCCCAGTAATGTACTGCATAATTGCTGGCCTTGTGCCAAAAAGTAGAAACAATTATTAATTTTCGATATATTTATATATATTTTTATATATATTTT